>JAJHZJ010000425.1:0-542760 GCA_023548195.1 Bettongia penicillata ogilbyi
GCAACTTCAGCTCAAAGGAAAAGCTTATGCACAGTCAAAACAAAACAGAATGCGCTCCTTCCGAAGGTAGTTTTCCCCCCCCTCATTTAATGTCTTTGAACAAAAGCTGGATGACTTTTTTGTCAGAACAAAAAGACAATTCTTGTTCAAGGATCACTTGTATGTCATAGTTGGCTTCAACAGTCTCTCCTAACATGAGACTGTCATTCTAGCTGATCTTCTGATGATGAGGCTCTGTGAACTTATCTCAAATAGTCCTCAGCCTACATCTACTCTCTCCCAGCTCTCATATCTGAAACCTTTTCAGCTTGGCTGATACCCCAAATTGGGATTTCACTAGCTCATTATTTGATAGAGCAGAATTACCTCTGTGCCATGATGAGGAGATCAGACGAGGACTAAATGGAGGAGAGAGGTCCATTAGAAAGAGAGAAATTCCACAATCAAATTTTTAAAGATGAAGTAAAACTCAGAAGTCATTTAGTTTGATTCAATTCAAAATGACCTAAAGAGGTGCCCTTGTCAATCTCATGATTACAACTCATATCAAGGCACCTTATAGCTGTTTGTATTGTGGGTGTGTGTGTTCATCCTTTGTTGCCAAAGAAGACCATGCCATCAGAGAAATAATGACATGACTTGCACTTGACTTTGTTTTGAGTGAGGGAGGGCTGTGAAGGTCACCAGCCTCACTTCTCCAGAGCCATCTATATCCAGTGGCCAGATATTCATCTGGATTACTGGAGATGACCCAGGATGAGGCAATTGAGGTTAAGTGACTTGCCCAAGGTTACACAGCTAGCGAGTATCAAGTGTCTAAGGTGACATTTGAACTCAGGTCGTCCTGACTCCTGCCCTGGTGCTCTATCCACTGCACCACCTAGCTGCCCCCTGTATTGCGGATAACATTAGCATAAAAACCTGCCACTTTACTCAGGGCAGAGCAAAAGATGGGCCCCAAAGTCATGCTGATTGGCTTGAGCAAGTGGTATTCCTTTGATAAGAATCCAGGACTCCCTTACTATCCTACCAACCTGCAGATCTGATAGAGTCCAGAATGGAAAAAGTATAACTTGCCTCTAGCACTCAGTAGTTGAGCAGACCTAGATCTTAAAAAAAACAAAAACAAAACAAAAAAAAATGAGGCTCAACTAGAATATCATTAGTAGCACTTGAACTCATTAAAATGGAAGATGTCAGCAAGGCTTTACGAATTGGCCTCTCTGAGGTCTCAGCTTTCTATTGGCTCTTCTACTGTCCTCTTGGTGTTTCTATTTTCTTCCTGGTGGGCAACAGAACAGAAGTCAGTGACTTCCTGGCCAACTTCTCCTAGAAGACAAAAAAGCAAGAGTATCCTGGCTTTTTCAGATTTTCTATGGGCAGCTGTCAGTAAAAATGCTATTTTCTTTACTTCATGAGCAGTAGAGCTATGACCAGCAGTTCACCTGTCTTTCCTTCTGTCTGTCTCTGTCTCTCTATCTCTATCCCTTCCTTCCCTCCCTCTTCCTCCTCCTCCTCTTCCTTTTCCTTCTCTTTTTTCTCTGTCCACCTATCTCTCTCTCTCTCTCTCTCTCTCTCTCTCTCTCTCTCTCTCTCTCTCTCACCCATCAGCTCAAGCCTCACCTTCTCCAAGAGACCTTTCCCAATCCCTAGACTCTACTTCCCTTCTGACAATGGGGGAGACAACATGCAAATTAAATATAGTACAAATGAAAATATTTTTCAGAAGGGGAAGTGGACATGCTTATGTCTTAAGGCTTACTTATGCCTTAGGAAGTTTATCTTGGCAAATGTTATGGAGTGGAGATATTGGACATCAAAATAATTATTCTATTTCTAAAAACACTTAAAAGTTCTATAGTAATTGAAAAAAATCCCGTATCATGTGAAATTTCTGTCTTGGTGATGTTAGTTAACCAACTTTAAAAAGAGCTCACTCTTTTTTTTTTTTTTACAAGTCTCTTTGGGAAAATTTGCAGGAAATGGTGCTCTTCCATAAACAAATCTTGGCATGCTGCCCTGATTAAAATTGTTACCATATTGTGATAAACTTCTGGTAGTTATGTTAATCAAATTGTAAGAAAACATTCTTCCCTAAAAGGAAATATTTCATTTCACCAGTCTGAAAATACAAACTCACTATTTTAAAGTATTGAACCAAACTGAAACATCAGGTCTTGTTGATAATCAAGTGCAGATAAATCTGTTCTGGTCCCCAAACTCCGGAGGCCATCACCTCCAGCAGACACTGTTAATATTAAAATCCTCCGTGGCACCTGCTGAACATGGTTGCTTTTGTATGTTTCCAATTTCTTTGTCAGTTTGCCAAATGTTTTCAAATGAGTCCCCTGGGAAACTGACCTATCAGTAATTTTTTTCCCCCTGCATTTTCTCAGGCTGATAGGAGACCAGTCCTTTGATCTTGCTAACTGAAGGTTGCTGTCCTCAGTTGGCTAAGGACAGTAGGGCCTTATGCTTGTGCAGCTAGGCAGATCCCTGTGCCAGCATTGTGTATTTTTATGCCCTACATAAAGATGCAAGGTGAAATCATGACGTACACAGAAGAACGTTTTCCGCAGAGGATCAGAATGTTATTAGGATTTTAAATTAGAGCAACCCATCCTCAGTTTAATATTTGGGGTCACTTTTAATTTCATTTTTCATGTTTTATTTTTCTCCAGGTAAATCTCATTTTTTCAAAAGAAGATGATAATTATAATTACATGTTAGAGTCTGGAACATTTTGTTTCCATGGTCTGAAGAAAATTCTGATAATATCTAGCAGTCATCACTAGCAGTGAACAAAGAACAAAAGTATCTTTCTTCTGGTTTGTTCCTGGGAGAGGCAGTAAGAGCAAACAGGTTCTCTAGAGGTGCCATTCAGTAAGATGGAGAAAATCATTAAAGTGAACATGGATTTCTCACCAGGAAGTTAAAGAGACAAAAAACTCTCTTCCTCTGGGGCAGAGTTAGATTTCTTTCTTTCTTGCTTTTTTTAAAATTTCAGATGGTAAGAGGGCACCACTAATTAACTGAGATGAAGGTAAAACTTGGCAGCCCATGTCAATGTTTCATGTACTTGTTTTCTCCCAGGCAAAGAAATATGTTAGCTTAATGGGATCTCTAGTCTAACTTAATCAAAGTTATACATGTTCTTAATTTGTTTAATTGCTGTTCTTGTAAAGAGAGCCCTATACTCAAAGCAAATTCAATTATATAAAACTTAAAAATCAGTTAAATACATGTTTTTGATACTTGAGGACTGATTTCTTTTTTTCTTATCTAATGGGGCACTTTGTCCACTAGTACAGACCATAACTTCTCCGTGTCTTCTCAATCCGTGTCATTTTTGAGTGTTTTGTTTTTGGTTTTTTGTTTGTTTTGTCTTTAAATCTCTAGGGCTTATCACAGTGCCTAGCATATATAGTGGTAGGTATTTAATAATTGTGTTTTTTAGAGAAAAACTGGGAAGAACCATATGAACTGAAGAGAGCAGAAATAGCAGCGATACTAACAACCATGTTATATAGAAAAATAACTTTGAAAGATTTCTGTACTTTGATCATGGCAGTGACAACCTACAATTCCAGAGACTGGGAGATGAAGCTTATCATCCATCCCCTGACTTAGAAGCAATAGTTTCAACATGTAGACTGAGACATACATTATGAACATGATCAATGTGGAAATTTCGCTTTACTTAATTATTCATATTTGTTATAGAGAGATTCTTTTTCTTTTGTTCATTTTTGGGGCATAAGGAAGTAGATGAGAGTCAAAATAAATGCTTATGCACTAAAAATTTTAATTAGATTTCAAAAATAATAATTATGTGTTGAAGTAGATGGTTTGGATTGTCCACGTCCTGTGAATTATCCATAGAGGATCAACTCATTCACCCACCATGATGGAAACTTCTTTCTAGTTCTTTTAGTATATTGAAGGTACCAGCACAGTGCTCAGGTTGTCCATCTACTATCTATCACTTTCAATAAATGATTGGTCAATTTCCCCTTTTTTGGAGCAACCTAAAATTTTCTGCTGCTACTGCATGCCATGTTGCTGACTTTGGGTTCTTGAAGTCTATGATAGAGGCATATGAGCTCCAACAGCTCCTAACAGAGCTGGAAAGACTTCACGTACATTGCCCCTCAAAAAAAAATCACTGTTCATGAACAAACCTACCTACTTGCAAAGATGCTTGGCACCAGAAGACTGGCCACTCAGGAGTAAATTTGTTTAACCCATTGTGGCTGCTAGGTGGAGTCATAAATAGAGTGCAATATTTGAAATTAAGAAACTCTGAGTTCAAATGTTTCCTTAGATAGTTATTAGCTATATGACCCTGGACAAATCAATTGACTTCTCTCAGCTTCAGTTTCTTATTCTGTAAAACTAGAATAATAACACCATCTACTTTACAAGGTTGTTTTGAAGATCACATGAGATGAAGTGTAAAATACTTTGCAAGTTTTAAACTGATACTAACTAGTATTATTATCATGAAATAGATTTATAATTAGATGAATACTTCCTACTTAAATGGAACAGTTCTGACAAATAAAAAAGGCTCCATTCCAGAGAGTGCTTTTCATTTTGGTATTTCTAGCCCTACTGTCCTGTATGTAGAAGGAATTAAATTTTACTAAACTAAATTGTATTTGATTAAATGAATTGAAATATATACATAAAAGGAAACTCCTAAACCCTTGTCAAATGCTCAAGATGGTAACTCCTCAAAAATGATGCAAAGCTATACAAGCGTACGTACACTCAGATACAAACTTGAAAGTTCATATTGAATTCATATTACAATGATGCTTTACATTTATGAGACACACCTCTATGCTCTTTTTTGCTGTTGTTCATTGGGAAAAATCCATAATTTAAATTGATTTCAAATGGATGGTGCACAACAATCACCATGGAAAATGAGACAGGGTATCAATAGGACTAGAGGAAGACTGCCCAACAGCAGTGAGGGACCGTCTCAGGCTTTGTGAAAGAAAGAAAAAAGGAAAGAAGGAAGGAAGGAAGGAAGGAAGGAGGGAAGGAAGGAAGGAGGGAAGGAAGGGAGGAAGGAAGGAAGGAGAGAAGGGAGGAAGGAAGGAGGAAGGAAGGGAGGAAGGAAGGAAGGGAGGAAGGAAGGAAGGAAGGAAGAAAAGAAGGAAGGAAGGAAGGAAGGAAGGAAGGAAGGAAGGAAGGAAGGGAGGAAGGAAGGAGGGAAGGAAGGGAGGGAGGGAGGGAGGGAGGGAGGAGGGAGGGAGGAAGGAAGGAAAGAGGAAAGAAGGGAGGAAGGAAGGAGGAAGGAGGGGAGGAAGGAAGGAGGAAGGAGGGGAGGAAGGAAGGAAGAAGGGAAGGAAAGAAGGAGGGAAGGAAGGAAGGAGGGAAGGAAGGAAGGAAGGAAGGAAGGAAGGAGGGAAGGAAGGGAGGAAGGAAAGAGGAAAGAAGGGAGGAAGGAAGGAGGAAGGAGGGGAGGAAGGAAGGGAGGAAGGAGGGAAGGAGGGAAGGAAGGAAGGAAGGAAGGAAGGAAGAAGGGAAGGAAAGAAGGAGGGAAGGAAGGGAGGAGGGAAGGAAGGAAGGAAGGAAGGAAGGAAAGAAGGAAGGAAGGAAGGAAGGAAGGAAGGAAGGAAGGAAGGAAGGAGGGAAGGAAGGAAGGAAGGAAGGAAGGAAAGAAGGAAGGAAGGAAGGAAGGAAAGAGGAAAGAGGGAAGGAAGGAAGGAGGTAAGGAGGGAAGGAAGGAAGGAGGGAAGGAAGGAAGGAGGGAAGGAAAGGGAAGGAAAGAAGGAAGGAAGGAAGGAAGGAAGGAAGGAAAGAGGAAAGAGGGAAGGAAGGAAGGAGGTAAGGAGGGAAGGAAGGAAGGAGGGAAGAAAGGAAGGAGGGAAGGAGGGAAGGAAGGAAGGAGGGAAGGAAGGAAGGAGGGAAGGAGGGAAGGAAGGAAGGAGGGAAGGAAGGAAGGAAGGAAGGGAGGAAGGAAGGAAGGAAGGAAGGAAGGAGGGAAGGAGGGAAGGAAGGAAGGAAGGAAGGAAGGAAGGAAGGAAGGAAGGAAGGAAGGAAGGAAGGAAGGAGGGAAGGAAGGAGGGAAGGAAGGAGGGAAGGAAGGAAGGAAGGAAGGAAGGAAGGAAGGAAGGAAGGAAGGAAGGAAGGAGGGAAGGAAGGAGGGAAGGAAGGAAGGAAGGAAGGAAGGAAGGAAGGAAGGAAGGAAGGAAGGAAGGAAGGAAGGAAGGAAGGAAGGAAGGGAAAGAAACATTCGTTGGACCCTTACTGCTCCTCATTAATCCTTTTACTCTAAGATTGCTATTGACCTCCTAACTCATTTCCCATAGTGACTCTTCCAAATATTTTTCAGTGTCATCAAGCCTCCATGCACTCTCATTCCCCACATTTACAGAGATGACTTAACCTTCTATTTCACTGGGGAGACTGAGATAGAAGGAACTTGCTCGATTATCTTCCCCTATTTCTCAAAACATTTTAACAATGTCATGTATTTTTCATTGTTCCCTCCCGACTAATCGGGTGAGGTATACCTACCTGTTCCTTGCCAAAATTCATCATTCTGCTTCAGGGAAGCAGACAACCTGATGTAGACAAGAGGGCTGAAAACCTGTGTTTGAATTCCATCTCCACCACTTAATACCTCAGTGACCTCATGGGAATATCTCTTTATTTCCATAACTCTTAATTGCCTCATCTGTAAAATAAAAGGACTAGACAAAATATTCTGTAGAACCCCTTTCAGTCTCAAATCCTATAATCCTGTGCATAACCATTCCCTTTTCTTCTGACACTTTCAATCTATCATTCCCACTGATGACTTCCTGTCTAGGTACAAACAAGTTCATCTTTCCCTAAAATTTTTAAAGGATGCCCTTGAACCTTGTGCCAGCTGCAGTTCTGGCTGGAAATTTCTTGGGAGGGAACAATGCCTCTACTCTCTTCCGCCTCTTCACAATTTAGTTTCTGTCTTTATCAGTATCCTGAAACTGCTCTTTCAAAGTTCCAAGTCACTGAATTCAGTAACTTTTTTCAATTCTCATCTTTCTTGACATCTTTGCACCATTTGGCATGATTAATCACTCTCCTCCTGGACAATCATTCTGCTAGTTTCCTCCTGTTTTTCTAAATACTCTTCTATCTCCTTTGTTTTTTTATCCTCCTCTTCTGAGTCCATAAGTGAGTATTCTTCAAAGTTCTGGGGGACTATCCTTGACTTTGATGGGCAAATCAGGGAGATGTTGCAGACAGAGCATTCATAGATTTTAGCAGAAGTTCATAAATTCTTGCATCCTCTGATTGTGAATAAGATGAATTTGGGAGTGGTGGAATGGTGTAAGAGTAGTCAATGATGGATTAATGCCCATTTGAATGGAATCCCCAATTGGAGTGCTTCAAACATATGTCCACTGGATCTGTGATATCCAATTTCATTATCAATACCTTAGACTAAGACATGAATGACATGCTTATCAAACTTCCGAACATGATAGAGTGTTCAATGACAGACGCCAGATCCCAAAGAAATCGTGACATGCTAAAATAACGGGCTAAATCAAATAAAGTAAAATTTAAGAATATTAATTAAAGTTTTACACTGGTTTTAAAAAGTAATTTCACAAATATTCAATGGCTAGGCAAGTGTTTCTATAAAAATATCTGGGGATTGTAATGGTCCAAATATGTTTAATCAACTGTGTGATATGAAAGCTGCAAAAACTCATGCCATCCTAGACTGCATTAAGAAAGGTATAATATCCAGACTGAGGGATACAACAGCTCTTTTATATCCTGCCTGGTTCAGGTTTCATTTGCAATGTTGTCTTCTGTCCTGTGACCAAATTTTAGCAAAGATATACATAAGCTGGAGTATGTCCAGAAAAGGACAATAATGATAGTGAGAGAGTTGGCAATGATGACATACAAGGATTATTTGGAAACGTTTGCCCACAGAAGAGAAGATTTAGGGGGCACATTCAAGTATTTGAATGCCTATCCTATGGAAGAGGGGTTAAATTTATTTTTCTTGGCTACAGAAGGCAATAGCTTGGAGCAATGGAAATAAATTGGTGACAAGATTTAATTTAAGAGAAAACATCCTAATACTTAGAGTTATCCACAAGTGAAATTGGCTATCTCCAGAAGTAGTGAGCTTTTCTACCCCTGGCCATCCTTAAATAACTGTTGTGCAACTACCTCTTGGGGATAGCATAGAAGGGATTCTTGGACAAGTCTGGGTTGAACTAGATGGCTTTTGTGGCCCCTTCAAGCTCTTGGATTCTGTGGTTTGTCCTTGTCTGTCTGAGCTCCTCTCCACAGACTTGTGCCTTTGGAAATCTTATCTCCTTTTAATGTTTTAGTTACCATGTCTATGTAGATGATATCCAAACTGATTTTTTCATCTTTAGCCTTTCTCATAGCTCCAAACATCTACATCTTTAACTCCCTAATATCTCTCCCCAGGCATATTACCAAAATGTTAAATTCAACATGTCCAAGACTGAGATAATTTTTTTCCCATAAAACCGTCAGCTCAATTTGACTTCATTATTTCTGCCAGCAGCTCCACCATTCTATCCAATCTCACATGTTCAAAACCTTGGGTAATATTTTTTACTTTACTTTCTCCATCATCTTGTATATCCTCTCATTTGCTGAGTGATTTGATTCTACCTTCCCTAAATTTTCCAATCCATTCTCTCTGTTTCATGCCAAATGTGTTGACTCTTGTAGAAGACTTTAATATGTCTTCATAGAGACCTTCACTACCAAAGTAATATGCTCCTTTTCATTACTTCCATAGAGAGCTACCCTCTACTCTCTTCCCTCTCTAATCCATCCTTCAGAGTGCTATTCATTTACTTTCCTTATCTAGTTATCTAGTTATCTCATTTCTCAGCTCAAAACTCTTCCATAGCTCCTTACTATCTATGAAATAAATTTAATCTCTTTTACCAGGCTTTCCAGGCCCACTAAAATCCAGCTGCATTCTACTTTTCCATTCATCTCATATTACTCCTCACTACTAACGATATATGCTGCATCAAGCTGGGACGCTCAACATCTCCAAACGTGCTTTGTGTTTCTCGGTCTCTCTACAGTTGTTCACTTTATTCCCTGTGCCACAGTCTCCCTCTTTCTGGTTGAGTACCTCCCTTCCTTAAATTCAACTCAAATGATACTTGCTCCGGTGAAGTTTTCTGACCTTCTTTCATCAAATAGAATTTTTCTTGCATCTCTTTGATATTTATATCTACAATATATACATACACATATATGTATATATATATATATATATGCATATGCATGTATATGTGTGTGTGATAGATATATACTTTCATCCATGTAAGGAGATCTTGGCAAGGAGTTTTCTCTATTTCTTTGAAATGCTTGGCATAATACAGAATATGTAACTTTGTAATATTATTATTTGTGCCTGCGTCATGTTCTTTTACATGACTAGGGGCTCCACGAGGACAGGCATTGTGTCTTATGTATAGGTATGCATAGCATGCCACGAGTCACATTACTTCTGACCATAACCCTAGAAGGAAGTGGAAAAGTCAGCGGTAATATGGACTGACTCAACTTACATGCAGTTTAGCTAAATTTAATATCTTGCCCATAGTAGGTACTTGGCACAAAATGTTTAAATGAATTAAATTGAATTGAATAACCCACAAGCAGAAAGTTTTTGCCAAAAGTATCAGGAAAATACAGGAAATGCCCACTGTACATTACATACAGGTCATTTGAGATATAAACATGGAAGATTACTGCCATGACCTACTTACAAATTCAAAGGTCTTTGGTGGTAGATACTGCATGGATATAAATGGCTAGAGAGGAGGACACTCAAAATCTATTAGGCAGATATAAACCAGGTACTCTAATGAGGAGAAAATGAAGAAAAACAGGGATATCAAATCAAATCTGAGTCAGTTATACATGGGTGGTGAGCTACAACAACCAAGGCAGTCCCATGGCAATCCCAATGGGTGACTACTGTTAGATTATTAACTAAGAACTCAGTCATATATTTAGAGTGAGAAGGGACCTCTGGGGTCCCTGAGGTACTCTTGGATTTGACAGAGAAGGAAACTGAGACCCAGGTCCTCTGACTCCAAGTTCAGTGCTAATTCCACTATTCCAGCTCTCAGTAAGTCTCTTGCTATTCTTTCTGGGCAGAAAGTTTGTAAAAATTAAAGTTCTTTTTGACTCTAACTCTATCGCAGTAAATTAATTTGTCTAAGGTCTTCAATATTATCATCATCATCATCATCATGAAACCATATGACATAATGACTAGAGGGAGGGCCTCAGTATTAGCAGGACTTGAATTCTGAGACTTAGTCATGGTAGGACTAGAGTAAAGTCATTTAACTTCCTGAGCTTTAGTTTCCTCATCTGTTAAAAAAAAAGCACAATAATACCTATAGTTCCCACCTTACCTTGTTATTGTAAAGCTCAAATGAGATAATGCATGTAAATTACATTGTAACCTTTAAAGCCCTATATAAATAACATCATCACCATCGTTAGGTCCCATATGAACTGGACTAGATAGCCTCTGAGATTCTATAAATATCAATCATACTTATAATTCTAAGTTTTATAAAGCACTTTCTTTACTGTGGGGTGTTATAGTGGAAATATAATATTCTATAATAATATAATAATTCTACTAACATTAGTAGGAAACCCAGGAATCATATACCATCTCAACTTGATTATGCAGAGGACAGTAAAGTAAAAAATAACCTAGATTCAAATCTTAGCCTTGTGGGACCTTGGGAGAGTGATTTCATCACTCTGGACTTTTGCTTCCTCTTCTACAAAATGAGGAAAGTAGATGACATGACCTCTTAGACCCCCCTCATATCTAATTCCTTTGGGGCAGTTGGTCTAAGTATAATTATTCCAATTTTTACAGGACCTGAAACAGTCTCAGAGAGAATGATGTCCCTACTGACTTTTAAATAACCATCACTCCCTGAGAGGCATTCAAAGTTAAGTGCCTTCAGTTTGGAATTTTTATCTCCCTTGAATTTTTCCAGTGCTTCATGGAAACCCTGCCTTCTTGGATTCCAGATATAGTACTATATTTCAGTGATACCCTCTCTGATGATGGTAGTAGCCACAAAGGGATTAACTTACAGAAATATTTCCAAGATTCCTTCCTTGTTTTGATACAGTTAGTATTTACACAAAGGAGGAGAAATAAGAAATAAAAAAATTCAGCTTATATTACCACAATAATGATGCTAATGGTTCTTCCCATTAAAGATAAGGTTAGCTCTTCCACCCTATTCACCCTCCACCCTATACCCCATACACAAAGTACTCTTCCCGGGATCTACTAAAGCCATAGAGGAGAGTAGAAATTTTGTGGGGTGGCTCATTCTGAGAAAGTTTCATTCAAGAGACCCCACCAGACCAGAAAAATATTAGCCAATACTGCCTAGCTTAGGTAGGCATATTTAATTAAAGCAAGTCCAAAGCTACAAAGCTCCAAATTAATAACAAACTCCTCCAACCCTGGTCTGATCTCCCACTGCCTCCCCCTCTCCCCCTCCGCACTACCCACTTCCCCCATCCCTTTTTAATGTGCCTGACCTTATTGGATTGCTTACTAAAATTTTTCCTACTATTAGTTTCAAATTAATGTTAACCACCCTTTTTAGCCTAAGATATGAATAAAAATGATGCTTAAACATCAGGAAACGCTTAATTTAACTCAACACAAGCAATTTTATCAAGTTTCTACTATGGAAAAGGCACCTATCACAAAAGTAGGGACAGTTTCCCTAGGAGGCTGTAGATCAGGGTGAATACACTCTGTGGGCCTTCCTCTAACATGTTTGTAGAGGTGAAATCAGGTCTAATAAACAAGGAAATAAAAAAAGCAAACACATAGAAAGATGATGATGATGAAGATAGACAGATAAACTTCAAAAGCAACCTTGAAATGGAAAAGAAAACCCAAAAGAACAGTAGTTTGCCTGAAGATTATCTGCAGAAGGGTGAATTTAGAGTTGATCATTGTCTTCAGGAGGAGAGGTACAGGTTATTGAGAAGTTGTATGTTGTGGGCACTTGGCCTTGTTCTTCTCTCTTTCCCCAGACTAACTGATGAGCAACTTAGTCCTTGAAGGTCGTAGCACTAAGAGTCTGACTGAGGAAGGACCACTACAGGGGATTTTGTGGTTAGTATCCCAATGGAAAGGAAGATGATCTCAGGTGCCTCCTTAATGACTGAGGCTAGTTTGGGGGCAGTAATTGACTAGTCCATTTTTACTTTCCATTGAAGTATCTGATGAGAGACAGAGAGGGAGTAGTACCAGGAATAGCAATAGAAATGGTAAAAGAAGTATCCTCTTTGTAATGAGGGCTTGATAGCTCTGCTGTAGTATCATCACATTTGAAGGATTTAGTTCTGAAAACCTCTGGATCTTTCCTTTGTCACTTCCTTACACTTGTTTTTATTATACTTTTCTCTGTTACACTTTTCTCCCTTTCTAGATTGTTATCAGTCAATAAACATTTATTAAGCACTTATTATGTGCCAGGCATTGAACTAAGAACAAAGAGTGAGTTGTATATTCCTAGAGGTATTCAAGAAGAGGTTAACTGACATCAGTAAGCATTTATTAAGTGCTTAGTATGTGCCAGGTTCTGTGCCAAGGATTAGTGGGCCTAGAGGTAGGAAGACCTGAGTTCAAATATGACTTCAGATGCTTAGTGTGACCCTGAGAAAGTTATTTAACCTCTGTTTTTGCTCAGTTTCCTCATCTGCAAAATGAAGATAATAAGAGCACCTAGTGCCCAGGCTCGCTGTAATAATTGTAAAGTGTTTTGGACAGTGAATGGAACATAATACCACATAAAATTAGATATCACCACTATTATTTTTGTTGAAGTTATTGTTATTAAAAACAAAGAGAAATCATCCGTGACCTCAAGAGGCTCACAATCTAGGGAATATAAACTAAACATACAAATTAAATACCAGATAAATTGGAGATAATCTCAAAGGGATGGTATTAGCATAGAGGCAGAGTGAGAAAGGCTTCTTATAGAAGGTGGAATTTTAGCAGGTACTCGAAGGAAACCAGGAGGCAAAAGTGAGGAGAGAGAATTCCAGGTATGAAGGATCACCAAGTGAAAGTGTGCGGAGGCCAGATTACAATGATTCATTCTCAGGTAGGAACTGATATTGCTAAAGTTACTTTCAATTCTAATTTTCTATGATATGACCTATTACTGCATTCCATATCAGTATGTAATTCTAGCACAGTCCATGCTCCATTTTTCATCCATTTCTTCCTATTTATAAATTTTAAGGAGAGAGGGGGCCTCTCTTTCTCTCCTCAGAATTTTGTTACCCCTCTTTATTGGCCCCAGTAATATCTCCAACTCCACTAAATTAAGAAGCCTCTGGGAAGATCAATAACCCCTGTCAGAGAAGCTGAGCTGAGGTTCAAAACTCCCCTTCATGGCCTAGGAGATTAACTCCCAACTAGTTGCAAATTCCACAGGAATCTTACTTCTCTCAGTAGGATGAATTTGTACCAGTTCCCGGGGCCCAGGCTCCTTAATCCTGATTCAGCAAGACCTAGCTAAGAATCCTGCAAAAACACACCAGACTTTCCTTGGTTGGAGGACAGGGTGTTCAATTCCCTCTGGGGCCCCCACTGTGTTCCCAATTTTACCCAAACGATGGAAGGAGAAACAAAGAGAGGAACAAGAAAAAAATTAGAGGAAAGGGGAGGGAAAAGGAGGGGAGAAGAACAAAAGAGTAGGACAAAGGAGGAAGGGGAAGGGAGGGAAGAAAAAAGGGGGAAAAAGACAGAGAAAGACAGAGAGAGAGATTATGGTAGTCAAATTTAGAGTCCTAATATACGGCCTCAGACTGAAATCAATATCTGTTTTCAGTGTGACCCCTTTCAAATGGCCTCTTTGACCAGATCTTTTAACGAAAAGAATATTCATATATCTCAATAATACACTATTATTAATTGCTAGAGTAAAACTATGCTGTTTGTCTTAATCAAGGATCAGATCTAACACTTAGTTATTTGAAACCACTGAAATATAGGATCAATTATTTATCTTAGCATTTTTATAGCCTGAAACTGATTTACTCTCATTGGTGGCAATCTATGGCTTATTGCTCTATTTCATTCACATCAAGGATGCTTGCCTATTAAATACTGGAGAATAGGTGCAGACAGTTTAAGTCCATGGATTAAGGTTTCAAGGTTTTTTTTTTCTTATCAAAAATCCTAAGTACTGCAGAGACTTTTAAAACAATCAGCTCAGTTAATGAAAAATGCAAACCTGATGCCCCATTTCCCACATCACAGTATACTTTTTTAAATAGTATCCTGTCTACATGCAAATAGCCACTTAGGAAAGGGGTTGAACAGAATGCCATGTATTTCTACAACTGTATAATTCCAAGGACTGGTGAAAAATTGTTTTAAATTGTATTTGATTTTTTTTAACTGGGGATATAATATGGTATTGTGTGAGAGAAAACTGCTTGTATTCTAGCTTTGATATTTACGGAGTTGTGTAACCATGTATATGCCCCTTTATCTCTCTGAGCCTTGGTTTCCTCATTTATAAATTTTAAATAATGATATCTGAATGTTTCTCTCAAAGGATTGTTGTAAGAAAAGTGAACTTTGTTACTGTTGTTTCCGAGTCTGGTATACCGGGTTCATATTGTATCCAAGGCAATGAAAGTATGGTTTCATGATGAAGAATTATATGTATCAAAATCTCACAAATACAATACCACATCCTGTAAAAACAAGTGATTATACTTCAACTAAGCAAGATAACACATATAAAGTGCTTTATTAACCTTAAGGAGATACATAAATACTATTTAGTATTATGATTACAGCAAAAAAAGTACATCTTACTTATTCAAAATTTTGAACCATGTATGAAGTTGTCTTAAGATGTATTGTCTAAGCCAATGAAGTTATTTTACATTGTCCCAGGTAATCTGCATACCACTGTAGCTCCATAGGCAAGGCACTATTTCTATAGTGTCTTTACCAGAATAATTTAATTGGTTAGAGGTAACTTTCTAGCATGGTAGGGTGGGTAGCACAATGATCTTGAAGTTAATATATCTCAGTTCGTTTTAGCTCATAGACTTATTAGCTCTATGAACCTAAACAAGTTACTTAAGCTCCTTTAGCCTCAGTTTCCTCAGCAGGAGGATGGAGATGCCACAAGACTGCTTGAAAAATCACCGTGAAAATCTTAAAGTGCAAAAGACTAGAAGTTATTTGTTATTATTTTGACTATTATTAATGAGCTGAGAGTCAAAGGTGCCTCTTTATTACAGGAGACAATAACTCCCATCTTTGCTGTGGTCATAATACTGAGCCATTAGATTCATTTGTTATTTAGCATTTACTTTTTCCAACAATATTGTGGCCACTGTGAGGTATACCAGAGACATGGTTCCACCTCAAGGATATGCCGGGCTTTTGTGTAGATAAGACCAACACACATGAAAATACCTACAGAGTAATTAACTGCTAAACAGCAAAGAAAAGAAAGGCATGAAAAGATGTGTAGGAGAGGAGTTGAAGAAGACTTCATAAAGGAAAAGGGGCTTCTAGGGAGAAGGAAGGATACTGCAGGATAGGAAATGAATTGGCAGAAGACATCGATGTCTGGTTACACTAGAACTCAGCTCAACATGAAAAGAATTACTGGTAGCTATATATACATAATAAAGGTGGGTATCTAGAACAAAAATTTGAGATGATTAAGATGGAGGTTGATACTTTGAAGTGGCCTCTACTTGTGAGTGAGAGGTTCCTTCATTTTTGTCCCCTAAAATACCAATTCATTGAAATGGGCAACCAAAAAGAATAGTAGGCCTGGAAAAAATTATCAAAGGCTCTCGGATCCACACAACCCTTAATGGCTTGTCAAATTATGATCAGCCCCTAAAACAATTTTGAATAGACATAGTTTCACATTTATTGGGAGTCACAAGAACTTTCTCACTCTAAGTCAGATAGCAAATATATCCTTCATCTTTCAAATAACTGGGATGAACTGGATGATCCCAATGATCCCTCTGAAGTTGGAACAGAGACACCACAACTGGTGAACCAGGAAGATGATGTTAAAAATAGATTTAATGCCAGGAGCTGTTACTTTGTCTAAGTGGTTGTTCTATGTTTTAAAAGAGCTTCATCTCTGGGGTAATGATTCTCTTGTTAGTAGGAAAAAGCCTATCAAAGTCAGGACTGAGAGATGTCTTCATCTTATGAGTGGTAAGGGCCTTGGTTTACTAAAAGAGTTTAAACCTCTGGTCTATAAATTAAAGAAAGCGGAGAGTCCACCTACTTTTCCTCTTTTATTGAAGAGGTAGCACCTTTCCTGAATACTCCAGATAAAGCCTGAAACTAGAAGCAGAAATGTGTGGTACAGTTGCACAAGAACTGTGGCATCAACCAGCAGAAGCAAAAACAATGGGAGAGCATTTTCAACAGTAACCATGGGCAACCAGAAGGGAGCAGGCCCACTGGTAGCAGTAGCACAAGGATATCACCAGAAGATAACAGTAATCCTGTTGTGTCCTAGGCAAGCCATCCCATCTATGAGTACCATGGATACATGTGTTCCCTTCTATATAAGTTCTACTTGCATACATTCCCCATTGTTTGTCTGTCCATATTTGTTCCCTATGTGTGTCCCTTTCCACAGACAGTAATGGGAGAGTCTTAGTGGGAGAGTCCTAGGTTTATGAGAGAAAAGTTCTATATCTGTTTTTTTATTTTTTTACTGGCTATTTTTATTAAATGTCTTTGAACTAATTGTGCATCCTGTGTCTCATGGTAAAAAGTAAACACATTGGTGCTGACTCATGAGCAAAGATTCCAGAACAAATGTGGACCGATAGGATATGGTGAATCTGGAATGACTTGTTTGGAGGTTATTGTTGTTTAGGTGTTTCAGTCATGTCTGGCCCTTTGTAATCCCATTTGGGATTTTCTTGAGAAAGAAATTGGAGTGGTTCGCCATTTCCTTCTTCAGATCATTTTTACAGTTGAGGAAACTGAGGCAAACAGGACTAAGTGACTTGCCCAGGGTTATACAGTCAGTAAATGTCTGAGGCTGTATTTGAACTCAACCCTTTCTGACTCCAGGCCTGGTTCCCTATCCACTATGCCACCTAGCTGCCCTTGTTTGGCAATACCTACAGGCAACTGAGTCACCAGGTGTTACACTCACAGTTATACTTCATGTTCCCAGGGAGGAAAAATAAGAGAGTTGGGACATATCATTTTAAATGTGTAATCATTATGGGAAGGATGTTTTTGCATATGGAGAGTCTTTGGTGAGGAATAAGCCACTACTAGCTCACCCTCCAGAATCATGTCTCTCAAAGAAATGGAGCAGGGTGTTCTTGCTGCTAAAGCATTGACTTATTTGAGATATGAGCTAATCATCTGCACTTGTGACTAACATCTTGCTGGGTGGACAAAAATCCAGTGGAAACAAGTATAACTAGGTCAGAAGTAGAAGGAGGCAAATATTATGTGCCAACACTTGAACATTATCTTTTTCTAAGAGGCCAAGGAAGAGCACTTTAATAAGTGCAAAGCATCATTGTATCTAAATTAGAATTTTTTTTTAACGATTGCTCTATGTAGAAAATTATCCTCAAGCCCAAAAGGATTAAGCCATGTTCACCCTTTCAGAAGACCCAGAGCTAGCAATTAAATAAAATTACATGGTTTTTTTTTAAGAGCAAATAATACATGAATAATTGAAATAGCTTATACAATGCCCATAGGTATGAATTCTGTCCAAGCAGACCTAATGGAGGTTGGAGAGCAGCCTAGGGCAGGATGAGCAGCTGGTGAGTAGGGGAGGAAAGGAGCAGAAAAAGAATCAAGCTGCCAGGACTGAGCTACCTCCTAAGGCTATGTGCCATATCTATTCAAAAATGAGGTTGGAATCTCCTAGGTTGATCACTGCCTCCCATCTCACTTCTCATGCCTCTTGCCATTGTAACCCATGGAACTGTGGCCCAATAATTAGAAAGTATCACACTCCTCAGAAGTCAGCAAGAAAGGAATCATAGACAAATATTTTGGTTTCTTAAGATATAGTGGGGAAAGTGGGAGAGGAATCCTTCCTGGAAGTCTGTTTTGTTGTTTTTGTTTTTGTTTTTGTTTTTTTTGCAAACAAAAGGCCACAGTTATTCAGAAATGTTGCTCTTGGGGACTCTAGCATTTAGGCTTTGGGAAAGACCAGATTAAGGTTGCCTCCATACATCAGGATGAACTAGCAGCTAGAGGAAAGTCAGAAAAGATTTTAGTGGAAAGTTGAGCCTTAAAGTCTGTTCTCCAAAATTCTGTTCTCCATTCTGGGTATGGATGAGTTCATCACCATGACTCTAACTTACCTTCTGTCCCCTTCCCTTTCCAGGTCCCTTTTATTTGTTATCCTTTAGAAGGAAAGTCAAAGACCTTGATCTGAAAGGGTCAGGGTCTCACATTGCATCCTGGGCCATCTCCAGTCATCCTGATGAATATCAGGCCACTGGACCCAGATGTTTCAGGAGAAGAAAGTGAGGTTGGTGACTTTGCACAGCCCTCCCTCATTCAAACCAAAGTCAACTGCAAGTCATGTCTTCATCTTGATATCATGGTCCTCTTCAGGAACAAAGGACAAGCACAAGAAGGAAGGTCAGTTCCTCAAAGGTTGGTTTTGTCTCTTTTCTAGGGAAGGGCTCACATTTGTAACCCTAGCATAACATCTGGCACATTGAAAGCACTTAATGCTTGTTGTCTGTTGCCTGCCTGGCTCTGATGCTAGTTATATGGTTATAGGCAAGTCATTTCATTACTCTGAGCCTCAGCGTCCTCATCTGCAAAATGGGAAGAATAATTCTCTACCTATCCCAGAAAGCTAGTGTGAGGAAAACACTTTGTAAATCTTTAAAGTCCTATATAAATATGGGCTATTATAGATAATTATTAATTGCATTATAATTATATATAATTACTAATTATATGTAATTATGTAATTTAATTTTGCATA
This sequence comes from Bettongia penicillata ogilbyi, assembly GCA_023548195.1. Classification (NCBI taxonomy): domain Eukaryota; kingdom Metazoa; phylum Chordata; class Mammalia; order Diprotodontia; family Potoroidae; genus Bettongia; species Bettongia penicillata. Next base: position 19,089 of record JAJHZJ010000425.1, read on the forward strand.
TATAACGTCAGTTTCAGATATTCAGAGGATACTTAATTGGATCAAAAAGCTTCAGCAGCTTCCTAAGTACATTGATGACATCCTAACATATTTTTCTTAAAGGAATAGCCTACTCTTCACATCTTGTTAATGTAGTTTGCATGTTGGATGTTAAGATTTTCTAGGCAAATATATTTCTCCAACAATGTTTACATTTCAGAGATATTTTGCACCTCACAAGATACAGAAGATGATGATTGTGGGTTCATGCTCTTCATTTTAACATTCTCCAGAGCACAAGGGCAGACTGAAAACTCCTAATTAACATTGGCATTGGGACAAAACGGCTCATGTCCGCTATAGAAGGTAGCTACTGTGATCGGTCTTCACTAAATAAAGTCACATCTTATGTGACTTTAAAGTCACACAATGACTAAATCTGTGAAATAAGGAGTTCTGCTGCCTCGACGATGGCATCTTGACCACGGCACAACTTCCTGAGCTCTCCGTTTTCTGTTGTGAAATAAGTGATGTGTCCTGGGTCAGTGGTATTGTGGATAAGAGTAATGGACCTATTCAAACACGTACTAGTTCAGTAACCTTGGACAAGTTATTTAAAATCTTCAAGTCTCAGTTTCTTCATGTGTAAAATCGAGATAATAGTAACTACTTCATTGGGTTGTTGTGAGATCAAGTATTTAAAGTGCTTTACAAACCTTGAAGTGCTATCGAATTTCTATAATTGGTGGTGTTGTTACATTATCTCCAAGGTTCTTGAAGACCTAAATTTCCATTACTTAATGATGGTTTTTGCAAAGGGAGTTGGCATTTTTGTGGAAAAAGTGATTATATAATTGCTAATGTTATTCCTACTTTTCTTTCCAGTCTGAAGAGCAGTAGTACTGAAGATTTAACTTGATCAGTGCCTCCAAAAAGCACATTCCAATTCTTTGATTTCCATTCAAAAGTTTTGTATTAGAGTCTGTAACTCAGACCTTGGGTCTTCAGAGAAGGAGAGCCGTTCAATTCTGAAATCAATAAGTCCTTTAGCTCTGAATACCCAAGGAGGCATAGAGAAGAAGGCAGGAGCAACAACACAAGGGAACTAGGACAGATGATTAACCCCCTGCATACACACATACATCACACCCAAGCATGCTCACACACACACACACACACACACACACACTGGACATGTGGTCCAATTTGGCTCCAAAATTAGAACATTTCCACCGATTACTTTCACATTTACCAGAGCTGGAGCTGATACCTCCAAAGTCAAATGTCAAAGGGTGGGGAACAGATACAACTAATACAATCCAGTGCTACTAGCAGCCCTTGAGTGTGACAATTTCAAGGCTATAGTAGGATGAGAGAATCCAGGATGATCTTTTCAGAAGTTGCTCCAAAGGTGTGGTAAGTGGTTATGCCAGACATTTATTTTCTTTTCCCTGAGACACTTAGGTCTAGCTTTTAAGATAATCATGCAACTCTTGGAGCAGGGAAACTCAAGGGCTCTCAAAGGAGGAGTGGAGTCTTGAACAGAATCTAGTAGGTATTTCACCTTGGAGATCCCAGCCAAAAGTCACTAATCAGCTGGGAAAAGGAAGTTTCCAGTCAGGGAGCTTCCAATCATAGGATCAAATGACGTAATATTTGTAAAGCACTTAACACAATGACTGACACATAGTAGGCACTTTTGTTTGAAAGAACAAATGTGTGTTCCTTTCTTCATCCCTTTCCTTCAAAGAAGATACAGATATGGGTTGTTCCAGAGAAGGAATAGGACAGAATGGAGAAAAGAGCTATAGGGGTACAACTAGGACATGCTAAGTTTTTAATGAGGAAAGACTGCATTCTAAAGTTTTAATGATTTGACTGTGTGATTTAATTGGCATGGATATTTCCTCACTGGTGCATCTAATACAATTCTTGTCCATGTCCCTCAATAATTCCACTATGAAGGATCTGTCCAATGCACTGGAGACCTTCCTCAGCTACAGGGTATTGTATATCTTCAATATATATGTGGAAGGTAATTTGTAAGAGGGAAGTCTTTGAGGTTGTATTCTGTTCTCCTGAGTCAAATAAAAACACCAGCAAACAATAGGCATAGTAAGATATTCTGTTTCCCTAAACCTCCTAGTTACTTTTAAAATAATATAATAAAAATAAATATATTTGTAAATAAATAAATAAATAATATAAATAAAATAATAATATTTATCATGATTAAACATTTCCCAATTACATTTTAAAAAATTTTAACACTAACTTAAAAAAATGAGTTCTGAATTCTCCTTTTCACTCCAACCTCATTCTCACCCATTGAGAAGGCAAGCAATATGATATCGATTATACATGTAAAATCATACAAAACATTTCTATACTAGCCATGATGCAAAAGAAAATACATACATAAAAAAGCAAGAAAAATAAAGAAAGTGAAAAAAATGCTTCAATCTGTACTCAGACTTCATCAGCTCTCTCTCTGGAGGAGGACAGCATTTTTCATCACGGGTCCTCTGGAATTGCAAGCATCACTGTCTTGATCACAATAGCTAAGTCTTTCCCAGTTGGTCATTGCTACAATACCGTTTTTACTCATTGTGTATACAATGTTCTTCTGATTCACTTCACTTTGCAAAAATTCTTATAAGCTTTCCCAGGTTTTTCTGAAACCATCCTACTTATCATTTCTTACTGCACAACAACATTCCATCATAATCATGAAACTACAGCTTGTTCAGTCATTCCTCTGTTGATGGGGATTCCCCTCTGTTTCCAATTCTTTGTCACCACAAAAAGAATGGCTATAAATACTTTTGTACAAATGGGTCCTTTGATTTCTTTGGGATAGTGATATTACTGGGTCAAGGGGCATATTTCATAGCCCTTTGGGCATCACTCCAAATTACTCTGAAACAATAGTTGGACCAGTTCACAACTCCACCAATAGACTCTACCATCATGCCCTTTTTTTCCTCACTCCCTTCAGTATATGCCATTTTCCTTTTCTGTCATGTTAGCCAGTCTAATAGGAATGTGGTGACTTCTTGAAGTTGTTTAATTTGCATTTCTCTAATCAGCAGTGATTTAGAACATTTTTTCATGTAACTATTGACAGCTTTGATTTTTTTTCCTGAAAACTGACAATTAATATCCTTTGATCTTTTATCAATTGGGGAATGGATCATTTTTTTTTAATATAAATTTGGTCATCAGCCTAAACACTTGAGAACTGCAGCCTTTATCAGAGAAACTTGATGTATTTTTTTTTCTTAGTTTCCGGCTTCCCTTCTAATTTTGGCTGCACTAGTTTTGTTTGTCTATTTTTAAAAATTCATGTAATAAAAAAAATATCCATTTTATTTCCTGTGGTCCTCTTTATCTTTTATTTGATCATAAACTTTTTCTTCCCTTACCTAGAAATCTGACAGATAAATTTTTCCATTCTTCTCTAATATATTTATAATATTATCCTTTCTGTCTAGATCATATACCCATTTTGATGTTATCTTGATAAATGGTGTGAGATGCTGATCTATGCCTTCTAGTTTTCCCAGCAAGTTTTGTCAGGTAGTGAGTGCTTGCCCCCAAGCTTAGATCTTAGGCTTTATCAAAGACTAAATTACTATGATCACTTACTACTATGTATTGTATACCTAACCAATCCTGTGGATGCACCACTTTATTTTTTAGCCTATACCAGATTGTTTTAATGATCACCACTTTATAATATAGTTAAAGATCTAATACTGCTAGATTGCCTTCCTTTGCATTTTTTTATTGAATTCCTTGATATTTTTAATATTTTGTTCTTCCAGATGAATTTTGTTATCATTTCTTCTAGCTCTTTAAAATTATTCTTTGGTAGTGTGGTTGGTATGGTACTGAATAAGTAAATTAATTTGAGAATTGTCATTTTTATTATATTGACTTGGCCTACCCATGAGCAGTTAATTTTTCTCCAATTGTTTAGATTTGTCTTTATTTGTGTGAAGTGTTTTGTAATTATATACATATAGTCCCTGGGTTTATCTTGGCATGTAGATTCCCAAGTATTTTATGTTGTCTGCAATTATTTTAAATGAAAATTTTCTTTCTATCTCTTCTTTCTTGACCTTTGTTGGCAATATACAGAAATGCTGATGATTTGTGTGAATTTAGTTACATCTTTCAACTTTGCTAACATTGTCAATTGTTTCCATTAGTTTTTTAGTTCATTCTCTAGGATTCTCTAAGTATGCAGAGAGTGAGAGTTTTGCTTCCTCATTGTCTATTCTCATTCCTCCAATTTCTTTTTATCTTATTTTTATAACTAGCAAGTTCTAATACAATAATTAATAATAATTGTGATAATGGGTATTTGTACTTTACCCACCCCCATCTTATTGGGGAGACTTTTAAGTTTATCTATATTACAAATAATCCTTGCTCTTTATTTTAGATGGATTCTACTTATCATTTTAAGACAGACTCCATTTATTCCTATGCTTTAAAGTATTGTTTAAATAGAAATGGGTGTTTTATCTTGTCAAAACATTTTTCTACATCTATTGAGATGATCACATGATACTTGTTTTGTTTTACTTTTAATTGTTATGAATAGTTATGCTGATAATTTTCCTAATACCTCCCACTCCCTTGTGAAGACATGGACTGCTGTAGAAATATCTAGTGGTTGTTTTGCATCAATTAAACTTTTCTAGTAAATGGTGATAAATGCAATATTCTTTTCATTTCTCTATTTTTTGAGTAAGAAACTTGTCTAAACAGATAATATTTGAACTGCTTTAATTGTATACTATATCTAATTCCTTCTAATTCAATATTTATTTTTAATTTTGCTGTGATTATATGAGGATAGGATTGCTGATTATGAATGGCTACTATATCTGAAAGCAGTCATTTCAATTCTTGTTATAACTAATTTCATTTTTATTATACAATTTAGTATTTGTCATATCCAATGCCTTCATGGACAAGTTTTTGAGGCATTTTAGTAGTCTTCTTTCTCCTCTTTCAATTCTTGGTTTCATCCATATCTTTCTATTTAGTTTTCACCTTTTCTCTTGTGCCCACTTTCACATCAAAGGCATCTAGTGCCAAGGTACAAGGCGAACTTTGTTTGGAGAGTCCTGTCGAGTAATTAATAGATTTTTCCTTTCCTTTTTCATCCTTTGGAACAGATGTTAACATATAGGTGGATTCTTGATAATCTGTTTGCTTACAATTCATAATAAGCACTTCAAGGAGAGACAATCAAATAATAATTTTTGCTCCTTAAAGTAGTGTTTCATATTACTTTTAAATATGTGATGGAATTGACTCCTCTAACTCTTCTTTACCAAAGGGAACTTCAAGCAATCCTCTGTTTCAGCTGTAACTTCTTTATGTTATCTTGTTTCATTTGTAGTGAGACTCTAAATAGAAATGAGGACTTCGTTTTTGTACTATTTTAAATATCAACTTATTGATCACTGGACAAAGATCATACAATAAGTACTAATAATGGCATTGACATTTATAAATGGCCTAAAAACTTATAGCATTCTTAGGATCCTCTAATGGTTTTGACTCAGCTCCACGGCAATCACTGTAGCAGCAAAGAGAGACTTCTCAGGAATGAAGGTCAGTTAGTAATTATGGCCATTTCATGAATCATGATAGCCCCAAAATATACAATGGGGTTATTTTTCTTTTACTGGACCTGTGATTGTATTGTAATTAGGAAAATCAGATAGGAAATGACCTTCTATCAATAACTTCCTCAAGTGCTCTGTAACTGATACCACAGTCCTGAAACAGAGGTTCCTAACTAGGAATCTATGAATGGATTTCAGTGGTGTCCATGATCTTAGATGAGGGAAAAAAATTACAACTTTATTTTTACTAACCTCTAGCTGAAATTTAATATTTTCTTCAATTATTTTGGAAGACTATTCTCAGAAGGAGTCCACAGGCTTCATCAGACTGCCAAAGGGGTCCATGAATTTAAAAAGTTAATTAAGTCTTAGAGAATTACCTAGGGTAGTTAACAGGTTACATGAATTGCCTAAGGACTCAGAGCTAGTCTATATCAGGGTTAGGACTTAAATCTTGTAGGACAGTCTTTTCTACTTAACCTGCCTCCAGTCAACATACCAAGCTCCACATTTTTATATACTATTTAATTCCTCTTTTCAACTATGTAATATTTTGGTTGTAACAGCAAATCATTTCTTTTTTTTTTTCACACTTGAATGAGAAGTAACATGAAACCTGGTAAGCAAGGCTGTCCCTGTTTCCTGCTTCTGTAATTTGTGTTTATTTACCAAACAAAGGTGTGAATCCTGACCCCTGTTAATCTTTTATAGTTTGCAGAATCTCGTTATGCCCATACGCACACTATGAAAAGGCTTCCCTCTCCAATGACAACTTAATTTCAAAATTTTCCATGGTATTGAAAACACAGCAAGAGCATCTGTGACATCCTGTTCACTCAAAAGCTCAAAAGCACAAGATTAGGTAAAACGTTTTCAGAAGCAGTTAGTGCCATAACAATATTACAAATGAAAAATCTATTTTAGGGTAGCCAAAAGATATGTTTATAAAAGTTTTCAATGATCTTTGCAGACTCTGGCTAGGGGTGTACTAGTAAATGTTTAACAACCAGCTTTGGGAGGTGGGGAGGTAGGGAGATGTACATTAACATTTTCTCTATCACTTTCTTAACATTTTCTCTATCACTTTCTTCATTCTAAACAAATTTTGAAGTACAAATCCTCAGTATGAAAATTTAACAATCAGTCCAGCCCTTCAGTATAGAACTGCCTGAGACTCAGGACTCAAGGAAATAATAGGTTGGGTTGGGCTGGGTTGAACTGGGCTGGGATAAGTGGAGCTGCTTAACCTTCTAAGAGACCCAAGATGTAAAGTTAATTCCAATAATTTGTGGAAGGCAACCTGCTGAATTTGGAGAAGAGGAGTCCATTAAAAGAAAAGAAGGAAATAATCTAATGGTAAGAGGCAATGTGATAGAGTGGATAGGGAAATCCATTTAGGATGCAGGAAAACCTAGGTTCAAACATTTACTAGATTTGTGACACCGAGCAAGCCACTTGACTTCTCTGTGACTCAATTTCCTTATCTGTGAAAGGAGGATATTGGATTCAATGGCCCCTCATGTCCCTTGATCCTATAATTTGACTGCAGCCTCTGACATAAATTGTGGGTAGAATCACTTTTCAGTGCCATAGGCAACTAGCTATGGTGGTAAAGTGTAGAAGAGTTGACAATTTGCATCAGTGAAGGGAATTTCCACCGGGGGAAGTTGTGACCAAATTCAGGTCACAGATATGAATCAAAAAAAAATATAGTGGCATTCTATAATGGGGGAAGAAGGCTAAATCTTTCCCCTCCTGTGCCATCCCCCACCTTCTAATTTAAGCTCCTAGCTAATGATAGCAACCTTCAGATAAGTTTGAACATTATTTTTCCAGAAAGCCCTACTGTTTTCAGCTGGGGAAGATTCAATTTCTCTTCCTAGTGGAAAAGAGTAGTGGAAAAGTACTGAGCCTGAGTTGTATAACATGCCCAAGTGAGGAGATAAATGATTAGTGTTGGAGCCTTAGGGCTTAGAAGCCAGATCCCCTTAACCACTCCCTTTCTTCAAGAGACTGTGTAAGTAGGGCAATCAATGTGACAGTGACTTTGAAGTTGCAGAAATGGAGATTAAATATTTTAAAAAGTTCAAGACTTTTTTCCCCACCTCAGTCTTGTTTTAATTGCCTTGTGTTCTAGACACAGGGTGATGGAACCTTCACAATAAAGAATAGGGCTCGTGACAAGGACAGGGTCCTAATGAGTGAATGATATTTACAAAATGTTAGTAAAATCTCACTTTGCAGGAGTCAGAAGACCTTGATCTGCCACTTACAGCTAATAGATCTAGAATGAGAAAGGATTTTGGAGTTCATCTAGACCATATCATGGCTGACCTGTCTGAGGCCCCCACAAGTAGAATTCCTTACCTACAGTTATACAAGCCAGAAGCCTCTGAGGCAGAATTTGAACCCAATCCCTCTTATTTCAAAGCTAATGTTCTTTCCATCATGCTATTCTGACTGAGTCAAATTATTTCTCCTATGGGATACTCATTTATTCACCTGGAAAATGAAGTGATTAATAATACCTCACAGGGTTGTTATTAAGAAAGTACTTTATAAGCCTTAAAATGCTATATAAACTCTTATACTGGAGAAAGAAATGGCACATCTCTCCAGTATCTTTGTCAAGAAAGCCTCATGAGTAGCATGACCATATGGTGGTCTGGTCACAAACAGCTGGACACAAGTGAATGACTAAACAGTAACAAGAGGAGTTATATTATTATCATGTTTGCAAACTACAGTGCCTGAAAGTAGACATCTGAATTAAACTGGACTTGTCTCCTGGGACTGACTGAAGGACGGTGGGGGTGAAGAAGGCAACTTTAGAGTAGGGATCTTTTATAAAAACATTATTATGTGGATTTCTATAGCAGTGGTAGCAAACTCAAATAGAAATGGGACCCACTAATTCATATATAAGGATCTTGCAACGGCAAAATGACAGCTTTAAAATGCAATTATATACATATATGTATATATGCATGTTGACATATGTTTATATGTGTGCATATATACATACATATACATGAATGGATGAATGTATACATATGCTTATTTTTATTTATTTTGTTACATATGTCCCAATTAACATTTCAATGTGGCTCAGTACAGTCAGGAATGTTGTGGATGACATGGGGACCTTAGATCACTTATTTGACACTTCTGTTCTAGAGGATCTCTTTTAAATAACTATGGTTCATAGATGAGGTCAGCCTAGTAATGCAGACAACAAAAAAATTAACTGGATGGAGAATCCATATAGCCCAAACTGTTAGCTGTAGCAGGATGGGCAGCTTATTGCATTAGTACATCTCGGACAAATGATACAGACCCAGAATTGAAAGGGAGAAGAACAAAGTGGGAAGGAGGGTCCATCTGGGAAACTGTACAATATTTCCAAGAATCTGAAGCTACATCTTGCCTCCAAAAGCTTATCCTTTGAAGAACAAATTCTCACTCCAATGTTAAATGACCATGTCAAATAATACTATGATCTTCAAAGACTAGAAATTCAAGGACACAAAGGGAAAATAACAACACATAGTTCATTTAAGTAGGATACAGCATATTAAAAATAATGATTTTTGTCTCTGATACAATTCATGTGACCATAGGCAAGTCATTTACACTCCCTGGGCCTCAGTTTCCTTATTGGTAAAGTGAGAGGGTTGGATGAGTCAGTCTCTAAAGTCCTTTCCAGCTCTACATTTTATAATCCTATGGTACTATGGTTTGAATAAATGAAGTGGCATAAAATATCAAAGATACTTATGACTAAAAACAGAAGTATGTTGATTATATGGTGAAAAAAATGATAACAGATGGACATATTGAGTTTTTACTGGAATGGATAGACATTATTGTACTGATTGGTGCCTATTAATAGTAAAAGATGGCTACCTGGAGGGATGGATGGATAGAGCATTTATTAAATTCTTGTTGTAAATGCCAAGCACCATGCTAAGTGCTCAGAATACAAAAACAAGAAAATCAGATTGTTCCTACTCTCAAGGAGCATACATTCTAATTAGAAAAGACAAAACATAAAGGTGAGCTGAAAAGGGTTTGTCGAGAGCAGCTAGTGTCCCAATAATGAGATGAAAGTAAAGTGAGCAGTGAGGGTAGGGTTCCTCAAGACATGAGTGTTCCAAAGCAAGAACTTATCAGTCAAGGAGGTCCTCTTAGAGCAAAAGTATCCTTAGTAGCAATCAGAATGGCCTGAGTTCAAATCTGACCTCAGACACTTTAAAAAATAATTTTAATATATTTATATACTTTTAGTTTTCAACATTCACTTTTATAAGATTTTGGGTTCTAAATTTTTCCTTCCTCCCCAAGATTGCATGCAATCTGATATAGACTATACATGTATGATCATATTAAACTTATTTCCATATTAGTCATATTGTGAAAGAAAAATCAGAACAAAAAAGAAAAACCATGAGAAAGAAAAAGACAGCAACAAAAAAACGAGAAAATAGTATGCTTCGATCTGCCTTCATACTCCATAGTGTTTTCTCTGGATGTGGATAGCATTTGCCATCATGAGTCTTTTAGAACTGTCTTAGATCATTGCACTGCTCAGAACAGCCAAGTCTAACAAAAGCAGTCACTGCACTCTGTTGCTGTTACTTTGTACAGTGTTCTCCTGGTTCTGTTCACTTCACTCAGCTTCTGTTCATGCAAGTTTTTTGAGATTTTTCTCAAGTCTGCCTTCTGGCCATTTCTTATGGAACAATAATATTCCATTATATTCACACATCAGAACTTGTTTAATCATTCCCCCACTGATGGGCATCCTGTCAACTTCTGATTCTTTGTCACCACAAAAAGAGCTGTCACATTTTTATACATGTGAGTCTTTTTCCCTCAGAGTCTTTCCAACTGTATGACCCTAGGCAAGTCACTTAACCCAGTTTATCTCAGTTCATCATCTGTAAAATGAGATGGAGTAAGAAATGGCAAACCACTTGTGACCAAGAAAATGTGGTCACAAAGAGTCAGACATGACTGAAATGACTGAACAATATGTGTATGTTTTCTAATAGAGTACATACATGCACTACTGTATATATATATATATGTACACACATACACACATACATATAATAAAACATAATATTTAAGATAATTCAACATTATCAAAACTCTCACTAAAATTATAAGTGAGAGCAATATGATTGAACTTCCTTCTTTTTTTAAAATCTTGGCTTAAAACTTAATGATTCAGCAGTTTAAAGGCTTAGTTCTAAAAATCTGTTTATTTTGATACTTGGTTTTATTGACTACCATATCTGTAAAAGACAACTTCACAAAAAGTCAAATCAAAGAACTACATCACTGGCTATGCATACCACATCTTGATACTCCTTTTTCAGTCCCATCCACCAATTACACAAAGCTTTTTGGTAAAATCTGTCTAGTAAATTTCTATCTTCCCTGATATGGTAAGGGTTTGGGAAAAGGGGTGATTTTGAATTCAGACAGATCCCAGGATTGGAGGAATATTCCAGGTAGTTAGGAGGCAGTTACAGACTTAAGTGACTTTATTTGCTTCAAGCTATTAGATTTGTTTTTCTGATAGAGGGAAGGGAGGACTTGAGACTAAGGTTGCAGATTCAAGAGAATTCTGTGCTTATTTTCTTGAGCCCAAAGCCCGCTAGCAGCAACAGCTGCCTTCCCATCTGCCTGGACAGGAACATGTGACTGACCATCTATCCCAGCCTGTGCTGGAAGCAGACAGGGAGAAGATCAGCAGAAACAGGTGGTAGCTGCACTCATGCTGAACAGCTGTGCCACTCCCCTTAATTCTAACATTTTTTTTCCCCTGCCTCAAAGGATTATCTCACGCATCCTATGGGAGTACACACACTACAGTTTGGAAGCCACTGATACAACGCACAACAGTAATAATTCAATACAGCAAGAATTTATTAAGAATTCATTATGTGTAAGGGACTATGCTAGGGGTTGATGATATAAGGACAAACAGAAAAAGAGTCCTTGCTTTAAAGAGGCTTATACTATGTTCAACTGAGAAATCCAACGTTTAAACAAATAAATATAGTCTGCTGAGAAAGAGAAAACTAAAAACTAGGGGAATGAGGAAAGACTTTCTGTAGAAAATGGCCCCTGTGATGAACCATGAAGAAGATTAAGGATTTTAAGAGGAAGAGATGGAGAGTGAGTATATTACAACATGTACAAAGAAAGAGAAGCGGCAAGTGGAACCCCCAAGTTCGGGGAACAATGAGTAGAGCAGTTTGACTTAAAAAAAGGAAACTCTGGGGCCAGGATGAGTTTAAATAATGAGCTTCATTTTTAACATATGAGTATAATAAGTTGCCAATGGAATGCCAAGTTAACAGGCGGCTGGAAAACCAGGTCTGGAGCCCAGAAGAGAGATTACAACTAGAGGTATGGCTGAATATAAATGATAATTGAATCTACATATCTTAGTTCATTAAGAAAGAATGTATATTATTGGAAAAGGCCCAGTAACTCTGTGGGATAGCTATGGTTAAATGAAGGGACCTGAATGATAAGTCAATAGTGGAGGATAAAAAACTGAGTAGAAAGGCAAGAAACAAGCAGTAGAAAAAAGTATCACAAAAGCTAAATAAGGATAAAGACTGAGAAAAAAAAACAATCAGATTTAGCAATTAAGAGATTATTAGTAACTTTGGGGAGAACAAATGCTGACCAGTGGGAAGTTTGGAAGTCTGATGGCAAGGAGTTGAGGAGTGGAAGATGAGGAGATGGAAATAAGGAGGACTAGCTAGAAAAGGGAGGGGAGAGAAGCTATTGTGACAGCCTAGAATCTCTATGGAGGGAGGAGGGATAGAAAAGGTATTAGAAAAGAAGCATAGTGTGGAATGGCCATTGTGGGACTGAAATAGTCAATTGCGGGGAATAAAAACTGGTGTGTTATTGTATTTAGGTCCTATTCGAAACTAGATAGCATACGTTATTAGTGCATAGTCAGAAAGGTTGAATATTTTCCTTAGCAGTATTCAGCAGCATGAAAAAAACGTGGGTTAGCCCAGAATTGAGATTTGGCAAGGCATGACCAATCATAAGAAAACAGGTCAAGCAATTCAATGGGAGTTTTATAGCTGAACTAGTTAATCACACAGTCAAGACTACAAAAGGGGGAGAGTAAAACAGGAACAATAGTTATGTACTGATATTAGGAAAGAGCGAAATGACTAGAGTTTATTTTGAGAATGCAGAATAGAATAGAAAGAATGAGGCAAGAAACTCTCCAAGGGGAGCTTGTGGACTTAAAATTAGGACTGTGTTCCATACGGACCAAGATAAAATATGAAACTAGGATCATTTGGACTTAAAACATTTTAAGTTTAACACTTTTTTCAATGTCTAATAAATCTGTTGTTGCATATTTTGGCCAGTATGCTTACAGATGCTTATCTTTTGGGTCAATCAATGAAAAGAAATTGGTATCTCCCCAAAAAGTAACTACCATTCACCCTTCATCCATAGAAAATTCTCTACACATGGGTAATGAACATTACACATGTCTCCAATGCTGCATATGCCATGCACTAAACCAGTGAAATAGATAAAGAAAAAATTAAAGAAAAACATGGGAGTAAGGGCAGCTAAGTATTCCAGTAAATACAGTACTAGACCTGGAGTAAGGAAGACCTGAGTTCAAGTCTGAACCTCCCCCCCATACACACACACCGTGAGACTCTGGGCAAGTCACTTAGTCTTTGTCTTCCTCAGTTTCTTCATCTCTAAAATGGGAATAATAGTAGCACCTACCTTCTAGGTTTCTTGTGAGTATAAAATGAGATATTTGTAAAGCACTTTGCAAATCTTAAAACACTATATAAATGCTAATTATCAATGTTATTACATAATATGTTCACGTTTAAATGCCACTCTTATTAAGTCACATTTATTTATCATTTTAAAGTTTACAAATCAGTTTCCACAACCATTCTATGAAGCAGGCAATATAAATATTTCTTTCACCTCCACTTTATAATTAAGGAAACTGAGGCCTACGAGGATTGTCTTTTGTTTGCAGCCACATGGAGTTGGCGAGTGTTGGATCTTTTCCTTATGGTCAGCAAGCTATATTCTCCTTCTGTCACAACCCTCACAACCTAACAATAAGAAAACTCTAGAAAGAATAAACACTCCTTCCTTTAATCTGCCAAATGTAATGTCTATTTACAATGAATCAGTCAGAAAACATTTACTAAACACCTACTATGTGCTGGGCACAGTGCTAAGTAGGCATAAAAAAGAAATCCATCTCTTGTAAGATGTTCCAAGGTGGCACAGTCCTTTAGCATGTAACACACTCCTCTGCCTGAGGATAAATGGGCTTTGGTTCTCTTTGCCTGATTGTCCTGTCTTCTGCAGAAACACAAAACTTTTCCACAGGTTAAAGATAAACTAGGGGAAGCCTGATCCTTTCACTCAAACAAACTTGTCTTAAGTGCTGCTCTTATCTCTCCTCCCTTTGGAGCAGGTGACTCCTTGTTAGTCTCATCAGGAGACTGGATCTCACAGGATTGCAGTGTGGTTTCCCAAGCTCCTCTGCTCTCACTCACTCATGAAATCTCCTCATTTTCATTGACAGCAATAGATAAAAAGAGTACATAATTTCTAGGTTCAGGAAACTGGACCTAGAGAAGTTTGGGCAGATCCTGTACCACCCTGGGACCAGTACTGAAAGTTAATATCGATGTGGGTGGAATTTGGCTGCTGGTTTCTCTATCTCACGTAAGATGGAATCTCCACAGCCAAAAAGGACCAGTTAATGAGCCAAGAAATTGTTTCAGATTTCTGCTTCACTGTGGCCACAAAGGACATCTTGGAAATAGCATGTTGTAGAAAGAAGACCTTTGGACTGAAAGTTAAGGAATTTGCTTTGAAACCTGGTAATATTCTTTATTAACTGGGTGACCTAGGGAAAGTCACACCTATTTTCTAGGCCTCAGTTTCTTTATCTGCAAAATGAAGGATCCGTACAAATCTACCACTGAGAGAGAGACCTTAGAGATTATGGAGCCCAGTTTCCTCATTTTGCAGACAAAGAAACTGAGGCTTGTAGCAATGGAATCCAAAGTAGGAGGTCTATTCCCAGGAGACTGTGGCATAACCCCAAGGGAGCCATGGCATGAACTGAAGAGTTATGTGATCAATCCATTAAAACACAAGAAATCAGATAGCATACCATTCTCTTCTCAATATCCAATCATGAGCTTTTCTCCAACATAGCAACACCATCATTCTTTATTCATCATTTATCAATACTCCATCCCCTCGTGCAGTTGGCCATGCACAGTTGTGCCTGATCTTAGACCTAACTATGACCCAGACACATGCAGTACAGTCACAGTGCTGCTGTACTCCCCCAAATCACCTGATGTCTTTGGCAAGATATCAGACTCCAATCTCCGTGATAGTGGCTGGTGGGTAAGAACCAACCTCTCCCTAACTTTTCATTTTCAGTAGAACATAGTGAATATTACAGAATGACAGGCATGAATGGGTTCTCATCTGTACCTCACAAATATTCTTATATTCTCTCTCTCTCTCTCTCTCTCTCTCTCTCTCTCTCTCTCTCTCTCTCACACACACACACACACACACACACACACACACACACATATATACATACTCCTCTTCTGAACTTCCTAGACTTATCATTCTCCCAGTAACTCACATTACCAACTTCCGTGTCAAGCTTGGCCTCTCACTCTCTCCCACTTTATATAAACAATCAGTTACTAAATCTTTCCATTTTTTCACTTCTATGTTATTTTTTCTCTTCAGTCATTCAGTCATGTCCACCTTTTTATGACCCCATGGACCATACATAGCATGCCAGCCCCTTCTGTCCTCCACCCTCAAAGTCTGTCCAAGCTCATGTTTGTTGCTTCTATGACACTGTCCATCCATCCCATCCTCTGCTGTCCTCTTTTCCTTCATCTCTTCCAATGAGTCCTATCTTCTCATTATGTGGCTAAACTACTTAAGAGTCAACTTCAGTATTTGACTTTCCAGCAAACAGTCTGAATCAATTTCTTTAAGTATTGACTGACTTGATCCCCTTACTGTCCAAAGGAATCTCAAAAGTCTTTGCCAGCATCATAACTGGAAACTGTCAAGTCTGTGGTGCTCAGCTTTCCTTATAGTACAACTCTCACAGCCAAACACTGCTACTGGAAAAACCATAGCTTTGACTCCATGAACCTTTGTTGGTGAGGTAATGTCTCTGCTTTTTAGTATAAGGTCCAGATTTGCCATAGCTTTCCTTCCAAAGAGCAAGCATCTTTTAATTTCATGGCTGTAGTCACCATCTGCAGTGATCTTTCAGCCCAAGAATAAAAAATGTGACAGCTTCCATTGTGTCTCCCTCTATTTGCCAGGAAGTGATAGGACCAGTTGACAAGATCTTAGCCTTGTTTTCTTTTTTAATATGTAGCTTCAGGTCAGCTTTTACACCCTCATCAAGAGGCTTCTTAATTCTTCTTCACTTTCTGCCATCAGACTGGTACTGTCTGCACATCTCAGATTGTTGATATTTCTCCCAGTAACCTCAATTCTGACTTTTAATTCATCCAGCCTGGTATGTAGCATGTTGTACTACACATATAAGTTAAACAAATAAGGTGATAATATAAACCCTTGTCTGGATGGCTCTAACTATTGCTTCTTGGCCCCCATACAAACAAGTAAGATGATCTGACACTCTCATATCTTTGAAGACTTGCCATATTTTATTGTGATCCACATAGTCAAAGGCTTTGGTGTAAACAACGAAGCAAAAGTAGATATGTTTTTCTGGAATGCCCTTGATTTCTCCATAATCCTGTGAATGTTGGTAGTTTGGACTCTAGTTCTTCTGCCTCTTTGAAAACTAGCCTGCTCTTCTGATAATTCTCAGTTCACTTATTGCTCAAGACTCAGTTGCAGACTCTTAAGCATAACCTTGCTGGTGTGTGAAAGAAACATGACTATTCAGTAATTTGAACATTCTTTGGCACTGCCTTTTAGGATTTGGACATAAGCTGATCTTTTCCTATCCAGCAGGCACTGTAGAATTTTCCAAGTTTGCTGGCATATTGAGGAGAGTGCTTTTACAATGTCATCTTGTAGAATTTTAAACAGCTCATGTGGAACTCCATCACCTTTACTAGACTTCCTAAGCATTGACTCCATTCCCTTGGATATCTAGTTCATTCTCTAAGATGCTTGTTTATTTCTACAACATCTCCGAAATTTGTCCCTTACTCTCAACTCAACTTCCACTTCAGGTCGAACCTTCATCATGTATTGACTAGATTATTGTAAGTTTCCTAGATGGTATCCTCATTTTAAGTCTCTGTTCCACTTTCCATTACATCCTCCACCCAACTGTCACATGGATTTTCTGAAAGTAAGTTCTGACCACGTCACTCCTGACTCAATAAACTCTAATGACTCCCTTTCACCTAGAGGATCAAATATTGTTTTCTTTGTTAGTCATACTTCTTGAATTTCTATTTTGGGGTAAATTTTATAATGGGAAGGGACATAAGCATTTATAGAATGCCTACTATGTGTGAAGCATTATGCTCATTATGACATATAGTAGTATAAATAAGCAAATCGACACATATTGGGGATGCTCCTAATATTTTTACTGATGGTGTATGTATATGATCAAAAAAGTTGCAAGCACTGCTTTAGAGAAATGAAATGACTGCCCCCTGGTCATGCAAATAGTGGAGGTAGGATTCGAGTCCAGTTTCACTGACTCCAAAGCCCTCTAAACTATGGTAGGATTAAAGAGTCTACAATATTCTTCAAGCTCTAAACCCTGTAAGTTTGTAAAAATATAAAGTGAATGTGAGCCTTTAAGAGGATGCTTTTTATACTGAGATAATCACACAGCTGAGGATATTAAAATGAATTTTGGCAGTTTTATTCTTTATCATAATCTTGCCATCATGTGTTTCCTCTCATTAATATTTCATGCTCCACCCCACCTTCAATTCAACTCTCAGATAATCTACTCCAGATCAACTGTGTGTGCTTCTCTAAATAGTCATAACTGGAACAGAATCAAAAGACAAAGAACTAATCAAGAAATGAGGGGAAGGTTTTTAAAGGAGCAAACTACTGAAAAATTTAAAGTTGTACAGTGTGACCTTCCATTAAATTGATGTATTTTTGTTATTTTTAGTCTGATAATTATTCAGGAAATTCTTTCATATTTTTGAGGGGAAAACATCTAGCTGTTATTAGTTGAATAAAGACATGAATACAGTTGTGGGAGTGGAAATTGGGACAAAGAATTCCGTGGCCAGGGTTACACAGGCCAAACTATGGATAACTGAGACTTGGGTAGACAAGGTAAACATCATTGTGTTAAAGGACAACTGCTTCAGTGTTATGAGGGCACCACCTCCCTTTCTTCCTCTCCATAGTGACCCCAATAAGATTCTATTAACTTTGGCTACCTCATAGAAGCTGGGCTTCTTCATAGATCCTGGGCTCTTCAAGTATGTCTAAGGGCGACATATGCCCTGGCAAGTACCAATGAGCTAGAGAGGCCTTGAATACAGACCCAATCAAATCAATTATGCATCAGTTATCTGAGAACTGGCCTCGCTCACTGCATAAAGGCTTATTACCACAGGTTTGTCCACCAAGTGATGAATTTTTTCTGGTCACAGTAATTCATGAAGTCATACATTAAACCATGGGAAAGGTTATAAACTAAATCAGTGGAGACTATACACTATACACATTACGCATCCCTGAAGTACTTAAGCATTATTACAACATATTAAAACATGTAAATTACTCTTTTGAGATAAAAAAGCACCCCCACTGGCATCAATTTTTATTTACTGGCATCTGTGTCAATATATCCCAACTGGTATTAAAATGTATCTGCATCTACACAAAAGGAATCAAACCAGAGACAATCCTGCTTAATTAGACCACAGGCTAGGAGAATTTATGTAGCTCCTGAAAGAAGTAAAAATGTTCCAGACAGTTGTATACATTTGTAAACTCCTTGAGGTAAGGATCTATATCACAGTCATCTTTGTTTGCCCTATTGTTCCTAGTCCTGAGCTCTGCGATCCCTTCACTTAGCTACTAATATGCTTCCCAACCAACCCCCAAAACCATTTCTATTTATTTTACAAATATATGCAAATGTGTCGCATATATTCATATCTGTGTGTATGTACGTACACACATACACACACAAATGATATAAATCTCCATAGAATGTAAAGACCCTGAAATCAGCGGCAATTTTATTTTTATCTCTTCATATCCTGAGAACTAGCACAGTGTCTAGTATACAGAAGGTACTTAACAAATGCTTGTTGATTGATAACGGCTATTGAATTAATATTTTTCAATGAATGTACACCATTTACATTTGACACATTCAATGATGGACTGGAACCAGCTTAAACCGGGTTGTGAGAATAGATTGTTACATTTTCAGTGTAAGCATTTAAGCCCATGAAAATAACATGTTCCAAATCAGTTTATTGCTTTGCTGATTGTCTAGACTTAAGAAAGTGATGGAAGAAATGTTAATAATGCACATTAAACTTAAAAGTGTGTTGTGTTTACATTTTTTGAGGGAAGATCTGGTTGTTAAACACTTACCAGCATATTCCTGGACAAGTCCCAGCATAAGAATTACAGTCTGTTAGGACATGGTTAGCCTGTTCTAAGTCTGGTTTGGGCTTTCCAATACTGTCTAATATATCTTTTTTATCTGCCTCAGTATTTGTCATGGACACTTAATAGAGTCTTTAAAAAATAAATGAATGAATGCCAGTATGTATGCTAAAGTTAAGTTCATATGACCAAAAAAAAAGTGACATATAGCTCCACAGCCCCTCTCAATTGACCCATAATATCATAATATTTCTGTTCTTGTGGTGTGTGGTCAAGAAGGAAGCTAAACAATTCTTCTCCACATGTCCAGATACTTGTCTTCTGACCTGACACTAGCCCCAGCACAATATTTAACTTCATAAAAAATGGGGCTCAAATCACCAAGTAAATTTGGACTTCAGAAAGGATTCTTTGTTCAGTGAGGTTTAGAATAGAAGGTGGAGAATTGTGCTACTGTCATCTCAGCTCTCTATACTGTAGGACTTGCATGAATATTCAAAAATAATTTGGTGAGGTTAAAAAAAACAATTTGAATACTATAATTCTGCTCCTTTCTGGTGCTGTGACATAGCCTCATGTTAGTTAACATAATCGTGATACACTTAACATTGATTGAGCATTGATAAGGACGCAGTGATGCAGCAAGGTGATGCAATGGATGGAATATAAGATCATGAATCAATGACTGAGTTTGAAATCTGCTTGAGTCACTTAGGAGCTGTGTGACTCTGGTCAAGTCACTTAACTATCAACTCTAGCTTCCTCATCTGTAAAATGAAGCTAATACTATCACCTACCTCCCAAGATTATTATGAAGATAAAATGAGATAATACTTGGAAAACATTATATAAACCTTAAAATGTTATATAAATGCTAGGTTTTCAAAATTATTATTGACAGTAATGTCAGTTCTTTATTATTATAAAGTTAGTACTTTTAAAAAGTATAACAATGCATGCACTTAATTAAAACCTTTTCATTCCTTTTAATCCAAACTACTCCTTTCCCCATTTTTTCCTTCCCACTGTTATGTTTTTCCAAAGCTTTCCTGATAACAGCAGCTGCAACAGGGAAGGGACCACTTGAAAGTTAGTGTGATAGCATGATACGAGAGTTGGAAGCAAAAAGAGAACAGCCCTTAAAAATGCAAGCCCACCCTTTCCCTGTGGAGAATGAAATTTTTCCAAAGTGGACTCCCTTCCGTATACAGTAAAACCTCAATGTTCTGCTTTGAAAATATACATAAAAGAAAGAAAGCATTTTAACATGGAGCTACAAAGACTATGCATTAGGAGTCTATTCAGAGAATGCCAAGCCTGTGTCTTGGGTCAGCACCATTGATTGCTTTTTATATGTCAACTCAAATTTGGACTCAAAAGGTCATTTTCTTTGCCAGCCATTGACTGTCTGAACAATATCTGAATGTGCACTGAATTCATGGCACTACCCTCCATGGCATTTGCAGAAGCAAATAAAAGTAGAGATTTGAGCAATTAACCATCCAGTCAGTTTGAGTAATAAAGGCAGTCTGACAAACTCAGACCCCACCGTTCCTTTCCTCTTCTTTTTTTTTACCCTCATTACTGATTTCCATTGAATTATTCGTAACTACAGAGAGATGGATGACACTTTCCTGACCTCTGACGTTCTCAGGACCATCATTCCTCTGAGAAGAGGTTTCTTCCTCCCTGAGGTTGGTGTGGATACTGCAATGGCTCTACACCTGGTAGTTACCAACTGACCTACATCCCTTGCACTGATTTAGGGGAAGAAAATCCTGGGAGAAGTCAAAGAAATGGAACAGCATTCCTGCAGAATAACCCTGAGGTTAGGGGAGGGAAGGGATGAAGTAACCCATCTCCTGGCATGACTGTACCCATGGTTGGATTGTGTACTGGTAAACTACACACCTCCTTACACAGGTGAAAAAATGTCCAATTACACCCTGTGCTGACACTTGCTCTAATTCTCTTATCTTACTTTGCCTAGCTGCAACCATCCAGTTGGGGAATACAGAGGTTTTATTTAAGGAAGGTGACTTTGATGCTTTCCTCTCTTACATAAGAATCCCAGAATTATGGGTTCCTCATAGTTAATGGATGCCCCAGAAGCAGACAATTCTAAATCCAGAACTTTACTATTTCAGGCCAATTTAGATGCCAATGAAGGTGAGAAATGAGGCTAAGGAAACTTGAGCATCTACAGAACCTTAAAGGATTTGTTACCTTACCCCAAGAGGAGACTCTTTAATGATTCTTACATATGGAACAGAAGTGCCTCTTAAATTTTTTCCAGAATTACCCTAATATGGTACTGTTAGAGTATCTCTGGAAAACCACTCAATTCTACTAAGAACATCATTGGACACTTGCACTCTGTGAATTAAAGATTGTGACTCAACCATCTTAGCCCTTAGATTGATTTGTTATCTTACTTGTAAAATGTGGGGATTATACTATGTAATATTCAAGATGCTTCCCAGCATTAACAGTTTGTAGAACTAAACAAGTATTATATTTGTTTGAATAAGTCTTATATTTTCTTTTTTACTCAAGAAAAATATTCTGGACACCTTTCATTTCTGTGCAGCATTGCATTGTAAATGTATCTTCATCTAATTCAAAGATCTTTCCCACCCATTAATAGGCCCATGTCACCTGCTTCACTCATATGGAAGCCTAAGTCACATATGTTAGGAGGGGCTTGCTGAATGGGTGGAACAGGAAGGGTAGAGCAGAGCTGGAAGGAAGTCAGTGAGAGTAGTCAGAGCTAGGAAAAATGGAGAAAGCAGGCAGCTGGCTGTGAATGAGAGAAAAAGCCTATTTGTGGGAAGGCCTGACAGTGTGGATGGACTTCTTGGTTACCAAGATGGATGTCTTTGTTGCGTTGATGAATTTGGTTTTTTGGTGTTGGGATTCAGCTTTCTGGTATTTGAATAAATGTTTTTCTTCTGTCTTCTATTTGGAGAGTCTATTACACTTTGTGATTCAGAACTGTGCTGGCATATTCATAGCCTGAATATTGCCTTGGCGATACAAGCATCTGTCTTCTGGGTTTTGCCACTTCTCTATTCATGAAATAAGATTCCAAAGTAAGTACAGATTTGTCATTATGATTATTGACAATATGGTACAGACATGTAGTGAGGAAAAGGGGATTTGTACTAAGTAGCTGCCCCCCTGGACACAGACTCACAACTGAAGCTCAAGAGTCCAAGTGGAATTCTCTTCTGTTTGCTCATTTTTCTAGCCTACATAATGCCTTCAGGCTTGATATTAGGGCTGGGCTATCGGAAGATATGGACTGGTCCTGTTGCAACTTTCTGGGGAAATTGAATGTTGTGTTGTTCTCAGGGACCTGTAATCTTTTCAGTCTGATCACTGCTCCCCTGGTCTGAGCTCTGCAAATTCCAGGCCTGGGTTTGGGTCTGAGCAACTGAGGATTACTGCTGAACTCAACACTGTCAGCCAGCTAGGAAGCTCTGTTGGTTCAGAATGAGAAACTGCAGGGTCCCCTTTGGTCTGGGATTCCTGCCCTGGTTATTCCTCCACAAGCTTGGTACTGGGCTAGAGGCTGGAACTAATGCGTGGTTCTGCTCCTGGGGTAAGCCAAACCCCAGCTGGCAGCTACTAAGTTGGCTTCTCTCTCAGTATATACCCCTGAGGCCACTGTTGGGGGAAAGTAAGTACAGGTCTACTTCTCAGTTTGTCCTGGATTTGTCCTGTCATGGTATTCTGAAATGTGTGTGGTGAGGTCCCCACAGGGGTCTGGAACTTTTTCTTGCCTGAATTCACAATCCCACCCTGGATATTAGGGTGTGCTCCTGACCTTGCCTGGTCCCCAGTGTCGACAGACTTCTCTATCTGCCCCCCTCTTCCAGCCAGCTTGGTCTGGAAAAATGGTTCACTGTAACTTTTGCTTGTATTTCCCCAATAGGATTCAGTTAGTGATTTTTAGATCAGTTTGAAGAAATGTGAGAGCAAACTCCTTGAAATGAGGCTTTTCCAGTGCCTCTCACTAACCCCTTCCTCCATCAAATTTCTTTGAATTATATACTATATGTGTATATATATATATATATATATATACACATATGTGTGTGTATGTATGTGTATGTATATACATATATATTTAAGAAATTAGTCCTTTATCAAAGAAACTTGATGCAAAAGTCTCCCCTCCAGTTTCTTGTTTTTCTTCTAATTTTGGCTGCATTGAATGTATCCGTGCAAAACCTCTTTAAGTTCATTTAAGCAAAATTATCTATTTTACCTCCCATGAATCTTTCATCTCCTGTTTCAACATTAGCTCTACTACTATTCACATGATAATACTTCTCTCACAACGACCTAAGAGGAAGGCACTAATACTCATTTTTACAGATAGATAGCACTGCCAAAGTAATTTCCTTAAGTGTTGATCTTATCATTACTCAATAAGCTCCAGTTACTCTTTATTGCTTCTGGGGAGAAAAATATAAACTCCACATTTCCCGCCCCCCCCCCCCCAGAATTCTAAGGTCCTTCACACCCTAAGTCCAACTTATTAGCTTCTCCTCAAACAATACATTACTCCCCTTCCCATGCTCCAACTTCCAGCCAAACCGACCTTCATGAACAAATGGTTGTTCATATGACCTGTCTCCTGTCTCCATGTCTTTATAGTGTCCATCCTCCACTGCAGAAATGCACTCCTTCCTCACCTCCACCTCACAGAATCCTTGTTACACAGTCATTGAGTATAATTAAGAAATAAAGATAATGAGTAAATTATTAAAATGGCATTAAATTACCCATAAACAAGATTCTAGTAGCATCTTGAGTCAGTCTTGAGTACAGATGGAATTCTAAAACAAATTTTAGATCCGTTGCCCTCTTTGTTGAATTCCTATTGATTTTTTAAAGTTCAGTTCAAAAGTTTCCTCTTTCAGGAAGCCTTCCTTACCCATCCCCCATGGCAATGACATTTCTTCATAAGAAGCCACCATAGTGTTTAGTTTTACTCCCTGCCAATGCATACAACATGTTATTTTGAATTATATTTATTTGTGCATGTATCATACTCCCCTACTTAATTATAAGTCCCTTGAGGACAGGGACAGAACCATGACATATAAAAGTTCACAACTCCCTTCAGCAGCATCAAGCTCAATGCTTGGCATACAAGAGATACTTAATGTATAGTTTTTCAAATTGAATATGACTATTGAACTGGCATATGGTTCAATACATATAGCATATCATTTCTGGTATGATTTCTTCTCTGTGGCTCCTTCTGTAAAAGAAAACCATGGACTGTTTTTCTTAAACAAGGAGGATTAAAAAAGTAAACTTCATGACCTCCTCCTAAAACAAGGTTTACAAATATTTCTATCTTTAATATTCCTACCAACTTAAGAAATAATCCAGAGGGTATAAAATTGAATTATGTAACCTTAAGCTTAATCACTGATAATTTTTGTATATGAAAAATATTCAAAAACGTATTTCAACTTAGTTTTGATTCTTTCAACATTACAGTTGTTTTTAATTAGTATGAATTCGAGCCCTCCTTTTTTTAGTCTTTGATGGATATGGGATCTCACATATGTGGATTCTCTCTCTTACAATAAAGAATGTATCCCATATATACAGTTTCTCATTTGGTAAGATTCTCATCCATGTCTTTCTATAAAACCTCTGTTGGGGTCCAGGTGAAATACCAATGGCCTTTCTCTGCTTCTTTTAATATCTCTAGGTACCTGTGGAGTTTTGCATCAATCATGTCTTTTTCTTGTTACATGACTATCATATCATTTTGTTTTCTTAAGTAGAATCATATATCTAGAATTGAAGGGAGCTCAGAGGCCATTTTGTCCAATGCCCATACTTTATAGATGAGGAAATGAGGTACGTTGACTTTAAGCAACTTTACCCAAATTATATGAGCCAATATTTGAACCCAGTTCCTCTGATTTCAATGCCAAAATTTTTTCCACTGAAACACTGCTGCCATGTCCCTCATGGATATTTAAGAACATTTGGTTGTCATTCAGTTGTTTCAATTGTGCCTTACTCTTTGTGTCCCCATTTGGAGTTTTCTTGACAAAGATAGTGAAATAGTTTGCCATTTCCTTCTTCAGTTCATTTTACAGATGAAGAAACTGAGGCAAACAGGGTTAAGTGACTTGCCCAGGGTCACACAGCTAGTGTCTAAGGCTCTATTTGAACTCACAAAAATGAGTCTTCCTTCCTCCAAGTCCAATGATCTAGCCACTGTACCACCTAGCTGCATTTAAGAACATATAATAGTATTATTAGCTGAAATAATAAATATCTGTAAAATATATTGGAATACTTAAATGGAAATTTCTACAGAAGTAAGGATTCATTTCTTATCTGTGCTTCCATAAAAAAAAAGAATTTGTAAACATAGTCGCAATTGCTTACAGTATGAAGAGGAGTAAATATTCTAATGAATAATAATAATAAGTAATAATTTAAAATAATCCCCACCCAGAAATAATAATAAAAGTTCAATATTTTATGCAGCATACACTTTTTCTTTTTTTTTCTATCTTAGAAGATTATCTTCTATAGGGCAGTACTTAGGGAAACAACACTGGAATCAGAAATATCTGGTTTGAAGTTCCCCATCTGTCAAATTCAGCTGAGGCACTGGGAGAAAATCACCTTCAGAGCTCCAGCTGACTAGGACACCAGCAGAGGCATATGCAAGTTTCAGAGTCAGTGATGATCTACGCTGATAGAGGGAGGAAAATATATTTAAGGATATACTCATATATATATATATATATATATATATATATATGTATGTATGTATGTATATATCTGTCTATCTGTCACAATGTGTCTAGGTGGCACAGTTAATAGAGTGTTGGGCCTGGAGTCAGGAAGTCACATCTGGCCCCTGACACTTACTGTGTCCTGCATGATCCTGTTATCCAGTTTGCCTCACTTTCCTTATCTGTAAAAATGAGCTGGAAAAGAAAATGATAAGCAACTCCAGTATTTTATCAAGAAAACCCCAAAGGGGGTCACAGAGAGTCAGACATGGCTGAAATAACTGAACAACAAAATATGTCACGAAGTTATGTGGATAAAATGAGATAGGAAGTGTGTATAAAAATATATTCTTACATATATATGTATACACATGAGATGTAAATGTATGTGGATATATATATGAATGTGTTTGTGTGCATTTATGTATGTATGTACGTATGTATATACACAAACACACACACGGACATGCATAGATCTCAGTGCATTTTTGTTGTGAATGTACTTTCCCATCTCATTTTATCCTTACAATAGCTCTGTGACTCAACAGGTCAGGAATTGTTATCCCTTTTTGTAATCATGAGGACGTTTAAACTCAACAGGCTTAGCTGACATCCTTGTAGTCACAGTTTCTAGAACAGGGATGGGAAACCTATGGCCTTGAGGTCACATGTGGCCTTCTAGGGATTCAAGCTCTGTGAAGTTTACATTTAGTCAAAGGATAGCACTTGAGGACCTAGAGGGCCACATGTGGCCTCGAGGCCATGGGTTCCCCACCCCTGGGGTAGGCTGTTAGATCTTGAAAGAACCTTCTCATCTAGATTTTCTTCTGAAATCTGCTCATTTTGAGCTGTTCTAGGATTTTTTCAAGGTCACTTAGATAGGAGGAGAAGCTAGGCTTTCTGACTCCCAAAGAGATCTTTTTTGAAATGCATGAAGTAAAGAAAGAATGTCAAATCAATGAATGAATGAAACAGTGGACAGAAGGAAAGTAAAGGAAGGAATAAGAGCTGCCTGGGCAATTAGGAGGAAGCATTGGCACCCTTGCCCCATTCACCCATTAAGCTAATGATGTTGGGAGAGAGACTACCAGAAACTGGTTTCCCATTTTAGGTTCTGTTCCCCTGATTATACATAGTAGAAATAAAAGAGGAACTTATCTTCATTCAGATTCCTTCCAGCTGCTCTAAAAGGTTTCCTGGGTCAGACAAGGTTGAGGAATACATGAGGACGAAGATTAACCACACTTCAGCTGCTGCTTTCAGAGCTCTAATGTGGGTCCATTGTAGTGGAAGGCAAAGAGCTGAGTCCTATGCCTGGAAACTGACTCATTTATTCGGGAAAAATGGACACCCATCACACTCAAGGTAGGTCAGAAGTTGAACACTGTCACAAGATAGTGTCTGTGGTTTGCAAACCGCATCAAAGGATGAAAGAAAAGGGCTTGGAATTCTGTGGCTGTGCGGTAAGCAGAGCACAAAGAACACAGGGGAATCCACTCCACCCCACAGACTTGTTTTTAAAACGAAGTCTGAAGTGAAATTCAATATTTAAACCTGGGCCTTGCATTTTTCTCCGACTCATTCATTTTTTCCAAAAGTACTTAAAGAAGTCACATAAATCACTGAACTTAGAGTCCAGAGATGCAGGCTCCTAGGCTGGCTCTCCTACTCAGAACCTGGGGGCTGGGGGGTATCATTTAAGTTTATGTTGTTCCTCAGGGATTTCATCCATAAAATAAAATCATTGGACAAGATAAACTATCATCTTTTCTAACTTTAACAATCCTTCTATCATCACTGCTTGATCTTACTGAAAAGTTTAGCTCAAAAGAGTGTTCTCTAAGTGTCAAGTACTGGACCAGACATCTGGGGTCAAAGGAAAAGGTCAGTCAGTCAGTAAGTATTTATTATGTGCTTATGACAGGCCAGTCAGTGGGCTACAAAAAGAAGGGAAAAACTCCCTCAAGAAGCTAACATCCAAGGGCCCAACTATTCTTCCTGGGCTGGGGTGGGTGAAATAAGGGAGGGGAGGGAAATCCTTTATACATATAAGCACCTATAAAAGATATTCAAAAGAAATACAAAGTAATTGGAGGAAGGAGTGCTAGCAATTGAGTCAATCTCTACCAAGCACTCATAAAAGCTATGACTTGGACCCAACTAAAGCCTATCTATAAAACACGTGATGGCATTCCGTTCAGTTCGGCAAACTTAATTCAGTCATTTGTTTATTCATTCATTCATTCGTTTTACTTGATGGTTCTTTGATATCACATTCATTTCCAAATATATCCCTCTTCACTACCCAGCCAGTCTTCTCTTGGAACAAATGTTTTAAAAAGAGAAAGGAAACAACCAAAAAACAAAACAACAGGGCAGTAAAAATGACAAGCACCGACCGTGTCTGGCAGGACATACAACATTCCACATCCACAGTCCCTAACGTCAAGTCAAGTTAACAAGTATTTATTAAGCATTTACTCTGCACCAAACAATGTGCTAAGTGCCAGGGACACAAACACAAGCAAAAAGTAAGACAGTGCCTGCTCTCTGCTCCGAGCCCTTCTCCAAATGGAGATTCCCAGAATAGCTTCACAATGGAAGAAAGCAGCTGCAGGGGCAGAGGGAGAAGGTTTAATCATGTTAATACTTTTTGCTATTCAGTTGTTTCAGTCATGTCTGACTCTTCATGACCCCATTTGGGGTTTTCATGCAAAGATGCTGGAGTGGTTGGCCATTTCTTTCTCCAGCACATTTTCCAGATGAGGAAACTGAGGCACCTAGAGTCAAGTATACCTGCCCAGAGTCACATAGCTACTGTCTGAGGGTGGATTTGAATTCAGGTCTTCCCTACTCCAAGCCCAGCACTCTATTTACTCTACCACCTAGCTGCCCTAGTCATGATAAATTACATGGTGTTAAATTCCCTTTTATAGTTTTTTTCTATATACATTATTACATTAGTAATTCTTTTCCTGACTCTACTTACTAACCCCCATCAGTTCATATATATTTTTAAGTGTCTGAATTCTTCACTTTTGTCCTTTCTTATAGCATAGCTAACATTTCATTACCATACAATTTAGCCATTCAGGAACTGATGGACTCCTACTTTATTTCTAGCTCATTTCAGTCCATGTTTGTTTGGCAATTTTGGTGCAAATGCTGGATTTGGTGTTAGAGGACCTATGTTCAAATCCCACCTGTCACTTATTCCCTCAGTAACCTCGTGTGGTCATCTGACTTTTCTGGTCCCCGGGTCCTCATGTGTAAAATGGTTGGGTTGGGCCAAACAGCCTAGAAGGTCCCTTTCAGCTTGAGATCTGTGATCTGATTCAGTACAAGGTAGCAGTCTTGGGGCTAGGCACAGCAGACACAAAGACAAAAGCAAGCAGTGCCAACCCTCAGATCGTTGACGTTCTCCTGTGGGGATGTACCACCTACCCTAATGAGTTCTGTTCAACTTGAGGTTTCCACAGACACAGACATTATTATTTCTTGTTTGTGTTCCAATCTGATCAGATTTGTAACTGTGGTCCTGATTGCTTCAAGGATAAAGGGTAAACATAAGAAACATAAGAGTATATCAAATGATTTGTTTGGGAACTTGTGGTATATTTTTCTTTCTTTTTCTTCTTCATTTCCCTTTCCTTTGTGAAGATTTCTGGTTTAGTCTTAGAGTTACAGACTAAGGATTCCTGAAATATCACCCCTCCCCACCAAGTAAAATGAAAATACCAGAGTTAGGGTTCATGACCAGATGAGGGGTGGGCTCATTCCCAAGACTAGTAGAGTTTATATTGTGTATTATATGATCCGCTAAAGCTAGGGGTGGGGAACCTGTTGGCCTTAAGGCCATATGTGACCAATTACTAAAATTAATTTAACTAATATTTAATAAAATTATTTATATAATTAATAATTTCATAATTAGCAATGGAATTGGTTCATAGCAATTAATAAATAATTCAATTAATAAAAAAGACTTATTCTGTAAAATTTGGATTCAATCAAAAGGTCAGACTTAAAGCTTTACAGGGTCACATGTGGATTTAAGGTCACAGGTTCCCCGCCCTGCTCTAAACACCTCCCAGACCAAGTTATCTGGTGTGACATATCAAGACATTCAGATGAGTTAGAATGGAGAGTCTGCCTAGTGTGTTTCCTTGGACCTCTCTATCTGACTTCCAGTAGACCAAGCTCTGTTTCTACTTTAAGTTGAAATATTTAATCTCTTCAAACACAGGGCTCCATGATGTGTTCAAGAAAATGTTGCCTATTTTCCTTCTAATTTTTATTACATTCAACTTTTTGCACAAAAATGCCTTTTAGTTTTATATAGTCAAAATTATCTATCTTACCTTTCATCATCCTCTTCCTGTCTCTGTACAACCAAAAGCTAATTTCTTCCTTACTCAATCAGCTCTTTGCCAACAGGAACTCCTTTATTTTAATTTCCAAATCCAGCACCTATCAAAATACCTGGCACATATCAAGAGCTTAACATAGGCTCATTGGTTGCTAGATTTTTTGCAAGTGGATTATTTTTGTCCACACCTGTGATTTCTTTGGTACTGGGAATTTCTGGAGAGAAAACCCTTCTAACAACGCGAATTTGCAACTGTTCTGCAAATCACAGTCTTAGAGTATTGCTTGGGAGCATGGAGAAGTTGGGACTTGTCCATGTTAACTTAGTCAGAATGTGTCAATGGTAGAACCTAAACACACATCTTCCTGAACTAGGGGTGGTTCTCTCTCTTCCAGGATATCTGCGCAAAGTTACAAAGTGAAAAACCACTCAGTGACCACCCAGATCATGACATGGAAGAAATGATGGAAGGAGGTATTATAATAGAAATGACCCAGGTCATTCAGCAATTCAATGCAACAAACATTTATTAAATACCTATTATGTGCAAGGGATTTGCGCTAGGCATTGTGGCACAATTACAATAGCTTTCATGTTATCAAAATTTTTACTAAATACTTTCTTCACAACAATCTTATGATAAAAATTATTATCTCCATTTTACAGATGAGGAAACAGGTGCATTTTGGTAGATTAATGAATACAAACAATAAATAAAGACTATATACCAGAGAATCTGAGCAGACACTTAAAGGGATGCAATCAGGCTGACCAGGCTTGTTTTTCTAAGAACATTAACCAGGCATTCATTTGAAATTCATTTCTTTTTGAAGTCTTAGGCACAAGATTTTCGAGCAGTCATTATGATAAATATTCCCCTTATTAGTTCTTCAACATCATTCTCAATTACATCAGTTTGAGACAGCTGAAGGACTGGAGCCAAGGACTAAATTACAGGTATCATGGTGATGCTATTACAGTTTCTAATTCCAAAGGAAATCAAATCTTGGATGCCCACTAGAGGATAATCCTGACTCCCGAAACTAGCAAGCGATAACCTGAAAAATCCAAAGACTGTTCCCCCATGGTCTGTCAGCAGGAACTATTTTCCTTGCATCTTTCTGGTGTCTCTAATTCTCAAGGACTAACTTAAGATTTGGAGAAGCAATGAGTTTTAATTAAAAATAGATTGACTAGATTAGTGGGGTGTAATTTAGAGTACTAAAGAACAGTGGGAAGCACCCAAACTTAATAATGACGCTATTTTTTTTGCCTGCTGTTTTCTTAATACAATTTTAGATTGTCTTTGGACAAGTTCTGTTTTATTTTACGTTTTTGGCACCACATATTAATTTAGAATTGTATTAAAAGGGTCTTAGCTAACATTTAGCGCAAGTCTTGTAATTTGTGGATAAGGAAATGGTAGCCCAGAAGAAGTTAAGTGATTTGTCAAAGGTCACAAAGCCAATAAAAGGGGATATATATATATGTATGTGTATACATATTTGCAATATATGTTATGATATATGTATATATTTGTATTTATATACACATTCATTCAAAAATATTTATTAAATATCCTATTTGTGTTAGATGTTGACTGACATACATGTTTTAGTGAGATATTCTGTGCTCCTGGAGATTAGTAAAGGATGAAATACAGACACAGACAAGTATAATACACAATAAGACATAATGATTGCATTACAAAGAAGAAAAGTTCTCCATGAGGTCTAACAAAGGAAACAGGAAAGTCTTCTTATATAAGGTGGCATTTAGATTGGCATTTAGATTGACAGTTGGGTAAGATAATCAATGACAAAAAAAGTGGGAGATCTTAAGCAAAGGGCTCCTCTATAATCTTTCCTAGATCAGCTGCTCTATATTCACACACAACCCATTAAATTCATCTTGTGCCTAAATCTGCTTGATTGTAATTTATAAATATGAGATCCTTTATCATATATTAATTGTAGGCTGAGTCTGGCTCCTTTATAAAGCCAGATGGCTAAGTTATTCACCTGGGGACAGCCAAAGGGATAATTGGATTCACCTGTGGAAAAACTGAGTCTCAGGCCTCCAGAAGGAAAGTGACTCAGATGTTCTGATGCCCCAGAAGGAAAACTCATAGGAAGAAGCACTTGGGAGAGGGAGAGAGATATCCAGAGAGAGAGAGACAGAGACACAGAGAGAGGAGGGTAAGTTGAGAGAGAGGGAGGGAAGGAAAGTTAGAGACAGAGAGACAGAGGTGGACAGAGACACAGAGAAATGAGAAGCAGAGAAGGAGAAAGGAAAGGAGGGAGAGAGGGGAGAGAGAGAGAGAGAGAGAGGGAGAGAGTGAGAGAGAGAGAGAGAGAGAGAGAGAGAGAGAGAGAGAGAGAGAGAGAGAGAGAGAGAGAGAGAGAAGAAGAAGAAGAAGAAGAAGAAGAAGAGGAGGATAGATGGGGTCGAAGAGAGAGACAGAGACACAGAGAACAACACTTTGGGCTATTGTGTAGGAAGGAGTTATAAATATCAGAGAGGAGCCTGGCAGGTTTGGAAACCAAGGAACAGACACACCTGACGAATTCAGCACACTGTTATGCTTAACTTAGTAACAAAGTATAGATTTTGCTTCACTGGAACTTCAGAACTTCATCTGCAAACCCATGGAGACAAGGTTACGTAGGTCTTAGTCCTTCTTTACACACTTAAAAGTAGCTAACACACACGTGGTCTCACACACTCCTTTTGCTTTATTTGATACTGTCTGGTTTAAAGGAGCCCCAAACTGGAGACCATAGCACCTGAGTTCAAATCCCAGCTCTACACTTAGTACCTATGGGACAAATCACTTCCCTTCCTGGGCATCAAGTCTTCATTTGTTTAATAATTAAAAAAAAAAAAAAGAAGAGGTTGGGCTAGAAAACATTGAAGGCAGCTCGGAGTTCTATATTTCTGACTAAATGATCTATTTGTGTTTGATAAAGAAATCAACAAACAAAGAAATTAACAAATCTTTTGAGTCACTCCTTCTTACAAGGCAATGACTTTGGGTGCTAAAGTTATGAGGAGACATAAAACACCTTTCCTTACTTTGGGAGTTTCCCAATCCAGGGGACGGAAAAGAAGACTGACTCCCAAACTCTCCAATTTCCATGGTTTCACAAAGAGAGGTGTTCGATCCACCTTCACACACTGCAGTTTTTTGGCATCTGAGCAAATGGTCTTCATAAGGTGGCTGAAAAAAATTCTCCATCTGGTGACCAAAGCTCTGGTGAAGAGTGCGTTTGGCCTTGGACAATCTACACACACCAACATATGCACCCCATCCCCCTGCCTACACTTGAGTCCTCTCCAGTTTGAGAGGGATTACCAGAGCTTGCAATACTCCTGACATTGCTTCTGAGATGCTAGGGCCAAATCCACTGGAACAACAGAGGGCACTGGACTCAGACTTTAGAGGACAAGGGAGAAATGAACTTTATGGAAAGTTATATCACAGGAAAGCAGTTGAGGAGAACAATCACAGAAGGAGAGGTCACATTCATTATGCTGACCATGACAGAACAACCTCTTCTACTTGGATGATATAAATAGTGATCAGCAAAAGAATCAGCTTCTCAAAACCAAACAAATGACCTCCGTTCAGTTAGAAATGTCAAAAGACCTGGGTTCAGATACTGGATTTGCTTCTTACTATGTGCCTCTCTGAATCATTTTCCATTCCCATACTCCTTTAACTGACAGGAGCCTCCTTTCTTTGGTCTCTCCCTATATCTCCCTAAAGTCAGAATAGGACCTAGATAGAGTCTTCTCCTCTTCATTGTGACATTCCATTCATTCTTCCTTTCTCAACACTCTGCCAGGACATCAAATGTCACCCCTACACTGGCTTTACTTTCCTCCATTCCCAATCTCGTCCCTACAGTTTAGAGGATCATAAGATCATATATTTAGAGGTAGAAGGGGCTTTAGGAGTCATCGAGTTCACATTTTACAGATAAGGAAAACAAGGAACCAAAAGTCAATGTGAGTTGCCAGGGTCAGACAGCCAGGAAGTGTCTATGGCAGGATTTCCTGACTCCAGGCCCTGTCTCCCATCCACTACATGATGCTATCCATATTAAAACTGCACTGTCCTCTGCCCTTGAATCCCTTGCCCCTATGTTCTCCTTTTCATACCTTGTCATTCTCCAGTCCTGGGTTATTCCCACCATCCACCTCCTCTACTCCTACTCATGTGCTGCAGAAGAGAGCTGGAGGAAGAAATGCAATGTGTTTATGGGGTACACTACAAATTTGTTTTCTAATCTCATCGGAACCCTCAATGATGTATGGCAACCCTTTTACTCCTGCCCTATTGCTTCTCCATCACAGAACTTCCACAGTCGCTGTTTCAAACCTTCTCTCCTCAAGTCTCATACATCACTGATCCTCCAACTGGGAACTCCACCTCCTTCTTTACAGAGAAAATAGTGGACATCTGTGACAAGCTCTCTCTTCTGCATCTCAAAACTTATTTTCTCCTTCTTTATGCTAGACTCTCTTAGGGAGGTGATCAAGCTCTGTGCCAAGGTGCGTGCTCACTCTCCCTCTCTCTCTCTCTCTCTCTCTCTCTCTCTCTCTCTCTTTCTCTCTATACATATATATGTATATATACATATACACACATGTATACACACATTTATATGTATATATATCTTTGTGTGTTTCTGTACATGTGTGTATATATATATGAATACACACATATGTATGTATATGAGTTTCATTTAAAAATGGTGATTTCTGGGTAATCATTTTTATTAATGAAAGAGGTCTTGAATGCCAAAGACAATCATGGTAGCAGACTCACAGCTGACATGCCCTTGGAAAAATAGATGTTCCAGAGGATGGCAATCAACTCTGATTATTTAAAAAGTAATGAGAGAGAATGACAATTACAATAAGGGGCTGGATCTATTTCAGTGAACTTTGATCATGTTATTTACTTCTAAATTACCCCCAACCTTGAGCAATCTATTCAAAAAATGTATTTGCACCCATACTTGTGTAGAACACAATGGGTTTCCCCACTTTAGATTAAATTCCTTGTAAGGTTGGATATGGTCTGACTAAGATTGAGGAGAAAATTCAACGTTCAGAGTATGAGTTTTGAATGAGGACATTAGAAAAAAGGAGGGAACTTCGGATCTCCCCAAATCATTGGTTGGTAATAATAATTTCTCTTATATGTATGTGTATATACATATATGTCTATGTGTGTATATAGATATATATATGTGTGTGTGTATCTCATGGATCCTATTCTTTTTCCTCTTCTCTAGGGGATAGACCCCCACAATCATCTCTCTCTATAAACTCCACTCTATCTATTGGTTCCTTCACTAACACCTACAAACACACATAGCGCTCCTTAGTCTTAAAAAATCTCCCACCTGACCCTAGAATTCCCTCATGCTATTGCCTTACATCTCTCCCCCTTTTCATAGCTAAACTCCTAAAAAAGCTCTGCTCCCTCTGCCTCCACTTTCTCATCTCACCTACTTTTCAACTCTTTGTGATACTCAACTGAAACTGTCCTCTTCAAGGTTACAAACAATGGCTTGATTGCCAAATCAGATGCCTTTTCTCTTTTGACATCCTTTTTGAGCTTTCTCCAGCCTTTATTACTGATGATCCCTCTCTCCCCTTGGATACTCTTATTGTTTTCTGTGAGACTGTTCTCTCTTGGTTCTTCTCCTATCTTCCCTCTCTATCTCCATCTTTCTTTGTTTCTTTGCTGATTTATTTATTTATATTTTTAAATTTAAATTACTGGCCTCATTCTCTCCTCTAACCATGGGTAGTCTCCCTACCCACCCCCACCAACCCTTAAGGCTATGTGCTGGGTCCTCCCCTCTTCTTTAACTGTACTAGGATTTTTAATTTTTTGTGTGTCAGGAACTATTTTGCAGTCTGGTTAAAACTAGGGATGTCTTCTCAGAATAATGTTATTAAATAATTGAAGAAAATGTCAAATTTCACTGAATGGTTTATGTAAATAAAATTATAATTTTCTCCCACCCAAGTTCAAGAACCCCTAGATTAATAACCCTCTCTCTAAATTCTGTGATGACTTTATAAGCTCCCACAAATCTAGTTATGATTGAATATGATTCCTACATCTCTATATAATATCTTGTCTGGATCTTTCTCCTGAGTTCCAGTGCTTCATGTAACTGCTTATTTAATATTCAGAACTAGTTATTCCTTGGACATCTCAAACTCAACAAGTCCAAAACACAACACCATTTTCTTTCTTCTTCCTTCTTCCTAAACTCCCTATTTTGTTGAGGCACCATGATCCTCCTAGGCCTCTAGCTTCACAATATCATAATTATTTTCAATTTCTCACTTACCAATACTAGATATCTACTTACTTGCCAAATCTTATTTTTACCCTATACTTTCTTACATAGTTCCCCCTCCTTATACTCACATGGCCACCAGCTCAGCTGACGCATCCTTCCACTGTTGTCTACACTGTAGTCTTCTCACTTATCTCCTTGTGTCGTGGCTGTCAAAGGTATTTTCTAAAGGTCCAGGACTGACCATATATTCTCTCCCTTAGTAAAATCCAATGAATCCCTACTACAGCCTCAAGGATTGTATATTTCAAGAAGCCTAAAGACTACGTCTCAAAATAATGTTTTTAAACAATTGGAGAAAATGTTGAATTTCAGTAGGATGATAAATAAAATCAAAAAGTGATTTTCTAATTAAAGTTCACGGACCCTTGGAAACTCCTGATCAAAGTGAAAACCAAAATTGTCTTTTGGTTTTTAAAACCTTCTACATATCTTTCTGGTGTTTTTGAATAGTGCCTACATATTCTATGGTATAGTGAAAGTAACCCAACACAGTGCCTAACAAACATGACAAGTATTTAATAAATGTCTCTTAGATGATCAATGATCTTCATGACAGTCCTTTTGAAAATGTTCATCATGAATACTACAATGCAAGATAACAAAGTGTCCCATAAAGGATGTTTCTTGTTGCCTTTGGAAAAAAAAGGAATAAACCAATTCTGCACTGTCCTTTATTTGACTCTCCATGACGGATATGGGAATATTGTCTCACTGAGCTGCAGCCTTCATTTGTCTTCTGATTTGATTTACCATGATAATGCTGAGTGGGAAGATCCTCCTCTTCTTTCATTTGTATACCACTAGAGAAGGATCTTACATTTCAAAAACTAGCAGTTGAGCTAATGCTTTGAAATGGTCTAAAAACCATCCTGTTCTTAGTACCCTCTATCTTTTTTTTTTCATCATTCTGCTATTGTCCCTACAGAAGGAGAAGGATCCACATAGGACCGAGAGTCATTTTATATTTCTCTGTTTCATGGGTTGCCATGGCCCAAGAGTTTATTACTAAATGGCCAGTTAGCTGATGAAGAGCTCTTCACACCAAGCTGGGCTGTTCCTTAGAAATATGATATAATGTGTGGCAGGGACAATATTCAAAGTCGTTCTAGTATGATAGTTCAATTGACATGGCCTTTGGGGAAAAAATAACCAGGTAGATCTCTATGTCATAATATGGTAATGAAGTAGGACTTATTGTAATACTTTATTGAGTTATTAAAATTTCCAGGAAGCCAGAGTTGTGTGGATAAGGTGTTCAATATAGGAAAGAATTCTATTTCTGGAAAAGAATCCACTTGTCTTGATGATGCAATATTTTAAAATAAAGCTACTGAAGTTCCTAGATCCTTAAAGGAATGAACAATATCTTATTTATTGATTTTATCTCCTTTAGTACCTTGCGGAAGGCCTCTATATAGAAGATGTTTAGCATTTCACCACTAAAATCTGTTAGCAGAGCGTCTCGAACACCATTTAAAAAAAAATCTCCATGTTAAAAGTGGAATACTAAAAAGCAATTAACAACCCTATAAAAGAATGTTCCCAATCACCACTAAGAAAAACACCAAGCAAAACAACCCTCAAGATACAAAGTCATGGCAAAGATGACAAATGGTGGCAACAGTCAATGCTGCTGGAACTGTGGGATTATGCATCGCTAATGTATAGCGGAGCTGTGAAGTAGAATAAAACTTTTGGGAAGTAATTGGAATTATGCAGATGAAATTACTAAGATGAAAGCTCATTCCTAGACTGAAATGTTTAGAATGACATTTCTTTGACATATATGAATGGGCAGATTCAGTTTCTTTCTTTTCTTTAGCCATTTCTCTGGTTTACATGGCCTGCCAGTGACACGTAATCATTACCTCTGCAGACTGTAGGTAGAGTTTTATGCAAGGCAGAGTTCAGTGAAAGGTGTCGAAGGTAGACAGTGTAATCTCTCAGGTCTTTTTCATTCTAAAACTGGGATAAACCTACAATCTCTAATACCTTCCAGTTCTCAGTCTTTGAATCCATGGTCGTCTCTTCTGTTTTTGCTATAGTGACTGTAAAAGTTTTTGAATGAGAACCCTAGCTTTTTTAGGAAAAGCCTATGTGGTTTTTTTTTCCTTTTTTGTTTTATTTTATTTTTTTTTACGAGATTTACACCATTCTTATATTATTTGCTTGTTTCGTTATTTCTGAATATAGAATTTGAAAAATGTGATGGTAAGAATTCCTCACTTTTTTTTCTCTTCTCTAAAGAAAGAGCGGCTCCTTTTATGATCAGCCCCTGGTCCTCCAGAGTTGGTTGAATATTCAGAAAGAATCTTGCAATAAGCTTTATTTCTGTTCTTCCCATGAACTGAAAGCATTTGGTCTATAAACACAGAAATGCCAGAAATACCAGTGGAGAAGAAAGTTTATCCTCCCAAGTCAAAAAAGTTGGTATGACTGGTTTCTGTCAAAGGTTTTGGCCATATAGATCACTTCGAGAAGGAAAGCAGGCATTTGATACCTTGATGCCTCCCCCTAAAACAGTGCAAAAGAGAACAGGATAATTTGTGGAAGAGAAATCAAAAAAGCCAAAGAAGAAAAATAGGAAGATGTTTCCTTCTCATATTCCCCGACCTTTGTCTACCTGCCAGGGCCCAGCTCACTGTAACAGTATCCAGAGGGAAGAGATCTCATCTAAGAAAGTAAACAAGATGGAAGAAAACATGGGCTGACACATACACAGCCTAAACCAGTGGCCTCCAAAGGGAGCCAGCAAAGAACCTGAGGTTTTCATTTGAGGGATGCCTCTCTACAGTGGAAAATGTATAAATGCATAGGAAAAAGGTGTGGTTTTTTCATCACCCTGGTTTTAAGAGAAACCTGGGATTTTATTGTATACCGTGTTGTATGGAAGCGAGACCTATGAAGTCCTCTGGTTCTTCTGAATTGTTTTAATGCCAAAAGGCATAACCTGAGAGGAAAACCTGAAAGAACAAGTCTAGGAATTACATCTGGTTGTAAAAAAAATAAGGAAGTATGCATTTCACATTTTGATCCATTCTGGAGTTCTAGTAGATTACTTAGTTTAATGAGGAATGCTTTGCAAATAAATGTAGTTCTATTGGCTTTATCCTCCACCCAGACCCAGTGGATTCCTTTACAATTAGTCAAATCAGTTAACAATAAGCAAACATTTAGTAAGTGCTCATGCCTTTCTAAGGACTTTGTTAAATCCAGGGATGCAAAGAAAGACAAAGACAGTTCCTACCCTCAAGAAATTCAATTGGGGAAGATAGCTTGCAAATACCTGTAACTCTGTGTGTGTGTGTGTGTGTGTGTGTGTGTGTGTGTATGTGTATGCATATAGTATATGAACTATGTGTATGTGTATATGTGTGTGTCTATATATATGAACAATATATATACAAAATAGATGGAAAATAATCTGAAAGAAAGGCACCAGATTCTGAACTACATTTCTGTGAGAGCTGCAAAGCATGCTAAGAGTACACTTGTTTTTTAATGAAACAATGAGTACTAAATCATTTAACAAAGTAAGCAATCAATTACTATTACTATTACTACTACTACTACTACTACTACTAGGGGTGCTGGGAACCCCACAATTCAAGGGCAAAAGGTATGGGTTCTGACTCAAAAGAATTTGACACAAGCTTTCTTTCAGTCAGAGATAATGTTGATTAAAACACCTATTAGGGTGAGTGAAATTTTAAGAATCCATGAGTTTATATTGATAAGTAGACCAGATTTTAAGAATCTGAGCAATTTAATGAGGGACACGATAGATCTTTTATATAGAAAGACTGTAGGTAGATCTGGATGTGACCTAGAATAGCCTATAGCCTGTGGTAACACAGAGGTAAAAGAGAAAGAGTCTAGTTGGGATTAAGGGAAGGAAATAGCCTGGGGTCATTTGGAGGTAGCAGACAATGAAGGTTGGGTTGGTGGGTCAGGAGTAACAGAGAATGAAGGGTTAGGCAGGTGTAGCAGCAAGCACCCTGACACATCCAGGATGACCTGCTGGTACAGGTTCTTAGATTTGTTTTTCTAAAAGGAAAGCAACTTTTGAGGGGTCCACAATCTCCTTTAATTACATTTACCAACAGAGAAAATACAAGCAGAGAAATAAAGACCAACAGACAGAGCTTCTAACTGTCTGACCATAAGCAATATATACATCACAGATCAGATAGGTCCAACTGTATGACTATTACATACATACAGTTACCAGAGAGAAGCACCAACATCTGGGTTTTCAAAGCCAGGGGCCTCATTAGCAGCTACCCAGAGTCTCATTTGGCATAGGAATCTTCTTCCAAAGAGTAAGCCCCCAAAGCAAAACCTCACCTCAGACTACATACACACATTTCAGAGCCAGAGGGCATCCCAACCCAGTGCCTCATTAACCATTACAAAAGGTATGGGCCTTCCTATAAAACAAGCCTTCCCTGATCAAGCTTCCTTTAATGGGCTCCACCAGAGGCCTATTAATGGGGGGGGGGGGGGAGGGTGTGTTATGGAGAAGATCTTTAATTCCCATTATTATAGTGGGGGCCCACAATGAAAGGATGGTTGAAAGAATTATTGACTGAGATGGACAATGCCTCAGGTGAAAGCCAGAAATCAGAGTTTAAGGGCTAGGTTGTGTGGGAAAGTTTCAGGGCCTTTTAGGGGTTCAGGTCCCATCCCCATCATGACTACCACTACCACTACTACTGCTACTACTACTACTACTACGACTACTACCACCACTGATATCTAGTACTTATATAGCACTTTAAGGTTTACAAAAAAAAAAATCTCTTCAAGCATGTTACCTTATTTGATCCCCACAGCTATGAGGCATGTAATAATATTATCTTCAGTTTACATATGAGGAAACTGAGGCTGAGAAAGGGTAACTTGCCCAGAGTCACAAAGTTAAGAATTATCTCAAGCAAGGTTTGAACTGAGTCACCGATCCAATACTCATCCACTGCTCCCCCTAACTACTCATGAGTTCAGAAACCCTAAGTTCAAGTCTTGTTTCTGAGCCCTACAAACTATGTGGCCTTGGGCAAGTCACTTAAGTTCTAAGTGCTACAAGTCCTAAACCCTCGAAGACAATGTTCATCTCCCCAGAGTCTTTTCTTCTCCAAATTAAACATGCCCATTTCCTTCAGCCATCCCTTTCTCTCAGTCCTTTATTATCCTGGTTGCCCTGTATTGGACACTTTTAAACCTGTCAATGATGCCCAGAACCAAATACAACATTCTCTAAGACTATCAGTTGCAAAGCAGGCGCTAATCTGCATCTATAGAGGGTACTATGGGAATTCACTGTCATTTTATTATTAATGAGATCGCAGTTCCTGTTCCTCTCCCACCCCAAAGCATCGAACAAGCAAAATAATCCACTTTCAGAACTCACACTCAGGTTTAGGTCTCCTCTCCAAGTAGAGGGGGACACTCTGGAGATAGCACTGGGAATACTCCTAATAGAGAAAAATCCAAAAGTCTAATAAAAGTGATTTCTCTATGCAGATAAGAATACATGTAATAACTGAGTGATGTTGATTATCAAGAAAAGTGAGAAACATTTGCAAAATATACTGGGAGAAATGGAATGCATGAGGGTACCATGACCTTCTCCAATGAAATCTATGATAAAGACATATTTTCCCATACAAGTAAGAAAAACCTGTACATTTCTATAAAGAGAATGAACTAGAAAATTTTAATACTATTATGCTTTCCTAATTTCCATTTAAAACTCAATTTTATCACATTGTCATTTTCATTATAATCTCATGAAGTACTTATGTGTGTAGCAGGATGATGCTGTATAGTATGGTGGGAAAAGTAGTGGTCTTTGATTCAAAGAGCCATAAATCAAATTCTGGATCTGATAGTTTTATTTATATGATTATGGAAAAGTCATTTCATCTCTGAGACTCAGCTTGCTGTACCTATAAATTGGTGCTTATGCTATTTTCAGTACCTGCCTTATAAGAAAGAATATGGCACAATAGTAAGGATTGAATTTGGACTCACAGAAACTGTATTCAAATCCCAGTTTTGCCACTTACTCCCTATATGACTCTAGGAAAGTCTTCTCTGAGTCCAAATCCCTCTATAAAATGAGTGGGGAAGACTAGTTGATCTCTAAGATCCCTTCCAGCTCTAAATCTATAATTGTCATCCTATGTCTGTAGGCAAATTGCTTAACCTCTCAATGTCCAGGTATCTCTCTAAGTCTATAAATTACAGAAAAAGTATCCACC
The DNA here is from genome assembly GCA_023548195.1 of Bettongia penicillata ogilbyi. Classification (NCBI taxonomy): domain Eukaryota; kingdom Metazoa; phylum Chordata; class Mammalia; order Diprotodontia; family Potoroidae; genus Bettongia; species Bettongia penicillata. Next base: position 62,208 of record JAJHZJ010000425.1, read on the forward strand.
TCCACTAGTGGAGGGAATTTACATACATGAATGAAATAATAGATTCTTCCCCAAAACTATCTCACAAGTTTGTTGTATAGAGGAGTAGTTGTAAATGCTTAAAATTCTTTTTTATAATTAGCTTTTAAGATATTTAGATGAAATTAAAATAAAATATGTTTCTAATGTGAAGGAATTACAGTAACTAACATATAGTGATGCGATTCATATTAAAATAGTTAACTCAATAGTTATATTCTAGGAAAATGGCAAACTTCATAAACATTCAGTAGAAGTTCATTCTTTAAGGAAATACATCAGAAGATAAACTTTGGTGTTACATCTTGAAATGTTGACCTTTTTATCAAGGTAATTTTGTCTTCTTCCCTTCTCTGGCAAGAGGTTTAAAACCAAAAGAGATAATCACACACACTCACACACACACACACACATATACATACACACACACATATGCATAAAGGAGTTCAGAAGTGGGCAATTTGGGTTTTTGTATGCAGGAGTACTGAAACGAGCCAGCCTAAAAGGAACCATCAGTCCCTTCCCTATCCCTGCCTTCCTCTCACTTCAACTGTTATTTGTTAATCGTGCTGAAAACACATTGGCCAGATTTAATATAATTTCCTTGTAATTGACATGTGGTCAATCCTATCCTTATGTTGCTTGTGGGATGAAGGGGGCCACACAATGGGGGCCACACAAAAGAAAGACTTTCCTAGACCCAGGCTTGGTGTTCCATCCCCAGCCCATTGTTAGAGAGTAGGGATCCCTAACTGGGCACAGAAGCACCAATCATTTTATAATTTCACTCCCAAATGAAAAGCTATTATGCATTCCAACCATTATTTCATACATTTGTCCTATATACATAGTAGATGTTACAATATGACGAACTAGATGCAATCGAGTAGAACCGAAGATATTTTTAGAAACCCAACTCTTTCCTCCAGGTCTCTTAGTTCCTATTATTTCTTCTTGTCACTTGTGTAAGAATGTATTCCTTTAGGGTTCATATTATTAATCTTTGACTTTATGTCAACATTTTATTCTTCCTATGAACATTTTATTGGAAGATTGAGTGGAAGAGAGTTGTAGAGGAAAACATCCTATGTGACCCTGGGCAAATCACTTAAACTTTGCGAATCTCAACTCCCTCATTCTTTTTAATATCTCTTTATATATTTTCTTAAACATTTACCAATTACATTTTTAAATTAACAGTTGTGATTTTTTAAATTTTGAGTTCCCAATTCTCTCCTTCCTTCCAACCCTTTCCCCATCCCTGAGAAGGCAAACAATATATCAATTATGTATGTGAAGTCATACAAAACATATTTCCATTTTAGCCATGTTGCAAAAGAAAACATAAACACACAAAAGAAAAGAAAGTTAAAAAATGTTTCAATATATACTCAGAGGATAGTATTTTTCATCATGCTTTAGAACTGTCTTAGATCAGAGTTACTAACAGCTGCTTCATTCTTAGAAAAAGGGGGAATTGAACTAAATGATTCATCAGTCATTAGGTCAATTAGCACTTATTAAGTACCTGTTACATGCTAGGCACTATGCATAGTGCTAGGGATACCAAGAAAAGAATTTAAAAATATAAATTATACACACATACACACATGTATAAGTATATGTATATGTGCAGATACACATATACATGTGTGTATGAGTATCTTTGCTTTCGATGAGCTCAAAAAATTAGGGTAGGGTAAAAGGACAAGATGTAAACATTATGTACAAGTAAGATTGATAGGGTATAAAGAATCTCAGAAGAAAAACCCAGTAATTAAGGGGAATCATGAAAAAAACTTCTTGTAGAAGGTAGGATTTTAGTTAGGACTTGAAGGAAAGCAAGAAAGCCTATGGAAATTTTCTGAGATCCATTTGAAAACCTTTAACATTTAAAAGTAAATTTATCCCAGGGATCTAGCAGTTTCCCCTTTAAGACTGTATGTTAGCATTCTATCAAAATATAGCACAGATGTTCATACTTGAGCAGGGAGGGGGAAAAAAAACTTCTATTGAATGAAATTTCTATGTAGCACCTGCTATTTTTAATATCAATCCCCTCTCCACAAAATTATTACCAAAACCAGTAGATATTCAGGACTCAAGGCCAAATAAAAATTTCCCATTGTTATTTCCTTGGATGTCTTGAGTACTTCAAAGCTTGTCAAAAACAGTAGAGCTGGTTGCCCAATTACCGATACAGGGCTACAGTGAATGAATGGCAGACTTTGGTTAAGTGAAAAAATGAACTCGTTTGTATTTCTTCCGAGTTGGAATGGAAATGGCTGACAGTCACTGCTCACTTCAAAATGCATAGGTTCAAATTTCACATCTTTTCACATCTTTTCATAAATGTGCTTTTGGTTACTTTGAAATAGACTCTGATAAAAGATTTTTTTATTTGAATAAACTTCTCATTGTAATATAATTTATTCCTACTTGGTTTCATTAGAAACCTCCATGTTGGGTGTGACCTTTTAAAATGAAGATATAAAATGAAAAAAATTAAATTGAGTCAAATGACTATACAATCAAATAAAAATATAGACATATAAATGGAGCTTCCTAATAATATCAGCCAAAGTTCTATGTTCAACAATTTTTTTTAATTGCAATTCATTATTGGCAAACAAAGGGGAAAATTAGAAGTAAAAAAAAAAACTAGAATACTTTCATATAACACAAAAAGTTAAGAGAAAAAGCTGTTTTCAAAGGTTATCATTCTTCCTTCTAATGTTCATACTAGGATAAGAAATTAAGTGGCCTTCCCTACAGCTGCTCATTTTCTCCCTCTTCAACAGGATGTTCAATATCATCATAAACCATCTGGAGAGTGAGAATTTGGCTTCATTTTGATTCAGCTGCAATAATGAGACAGCCTTGAGAAGGTTTGTAGAAAAAGGAGAATGTTTAATACAGTGATTGGTATACCTCACAAACAGAATCTTAAGGCAGTTTTTTTTTTTGTGCAGATTAAGATTTCATCAGTTATTTTAAAGGTTATGGAAACTCCCACCTCTAATGCAAACAAGAATCTGTCTATACGTTGCTAAGAGTTGTTTGAGGCAGTGAGAGGTAGTGATTTGCCAATGGTCATATAACCCAGGTGGTATATATGAAAGATGGGACTGCAAGGTAGATCTTCTGATGTCAAGGTCATCCCTCTATTCAGTACCATGTTGATCTGTGGGGCAGTGGATAGAGCACCAGTGCAGGAGTCAGGAAGACCTGAGTTCAAATCTCATCTCAGACACTTGACACTCACTAGCTGTGTGACCTTGGGCGAGTTATTTAACCCCAATTGCCTCATCTTGGGTCATCTCCAGTCATCTTGATGAATATCTGATCACTGGATTCATATGGCTGTGGAGGAGAAGTGAGGCTGGTGACCTGCACAGCCCTCCCTCACTCAAAACAAGTCACGTGCAAGTCATGTCATTATTTCTCTGATGGCATGGTCTTCTTCAGCAACAAAGGACAAAGACATACCATGTTGATCCTCTAAACAAACTATTTTTTAAAAATATACATTCAGAGAATGCAAACAGTAACTTTCAATTAAGTCTGATCATATACAGAGAAACAAGCCTTTTAATAAACTATCTTTTATAATATTAGATATAACTGTGGGTAAGAAAGTCAACTGTGAGCATTCAGGAATTAGAGTTATTAGAAGTCCTTTTTAATTTTAAACAAGAAAAGATGTATGTGGAGGGGGCATAGAATTGAAACAATAAACTGGAAAATGATAAAATGACCTGATTGCCTAAAAGAGGTCATTCCATAAAATGGGAAGCTTACATAATGAAATTCTGGAAATACAATTGCAAATCATCACAAAGAATACACTTTAAAGTAACCAATAGTGAACTCTGATTCCTATAATCTCAAAAGAATATGTACAAAAGACAAAAATGAGATGGCCAAACTTGAATATTAACAGAATGGTCAGGAGGATAGAAACTTGGGGAAAATCCTAACGACTTTCAATTCTGTATTGCATCTGTGAAGAAATGAATGTGAGTACTCCTGACTATGGTACAGATCTCAATCCAAGTCTTCTCAATCTGTGTGATTTTTCTATAAATTGTCTTCTGCAAAGGAGTTACCCAATATGCTAGAAGCCTTCCTTTTACCCTTCCACAAGGAGATCGCTGAAGCACTGGGGATGCCTACTACTCTTCATCCTTCTTTTAGCTCAAGTTCTTTTCTTAGATGAAATTGATTAATCCCTTTCTTACATGCAAATTAATGATGTTACTGTGCTATCAAAGACGTTTAGTGTTATGGAGAGTGTCCTGCTGAGTCCGTAGACAAAAGGATTTACTATAGAACAAATCTGCCCTTCTTGGTGTCCATTCTCTCCTCACCTCCACCTCCCAGCTTCCTTAGAGAGGGAACACTGTTGTGACTTCCAACAGAAAATCTTTGCTGATTGGCCTAATTGTTTATCTTTACAATATTGCTATTGTGTCATAAATTGTTCGATGGGGTCTGCTCGCTTTACTTTGCATCAGTTCAGTGAAGTCTTTGTAGGTTTTTCTGAAACCATACCCTTCATCATTTCTTACGGCCCAATAGTCACATCACCTTCATATACCATACATAACTTTGTTCAACTATTCTCCCAGTTCATGGACATTCCTCCAGTTTCTGATCCTTGCCAACACAAAAAGAGCTGTTATAAGTATTTTTATACATATGGTATTCTTCCTCTTTCTTTGATCTTTTTGGAGTATAGAACAGTCATATTGCTGGGTTAAAGGATGAAATACAGTTTAATGACCTTTTGATGATTGCCCTAAATGTTAATTGTCCATTTCAACTTTATGTTTCCTCAACTGTAAAGTAGGGATAGTAACAACACATACTCTATAGGATCATTATGATAATCAAATAAGATAATAAAGTAGATGCTATGTAAATGTTTATTCCCCTCTCCCTCCCTAGTATGGGACTTTTTAATGAGATCAATGACCATGTAACAGAAATTGACCTCATGGAAAAAATGGATTTTGGAAGAATTCTAATAGCATAGGTTATGGGAATTGAATGGGTAGGTTCAATGAATTAACAACAAAAATAATAATTAATATTTAAATGATGCTGTAAAGTTCATGAAGTACTTTACATACGTAAACTAATTAAAGTACATTATTCAAGTTATACATAAATTCCGGATGGACAGGGGCATGAACAGATTTGGAATTTACCAAGAAGAAAAAAAGTAGTTATAAGGATTACATTGGAGAATTTGTGCAATATTTTTAGTTTTACATGTTGTAAAATTTCATTTTTTAAAGCAACATTGTCTTGGCAATCTTATATGGTTAGAGATCATGAAACACCACAATCTCTGAAGAATCAAAACTGTGACACAGAGGGCAATGTAGAAAGACATGGTGGTCTATGAACAAAACAAGAGCAAGTTTTTTCAAAAGATTATGAGCAATGTGAGGATAGAGGCTGTTTGCCTATCAAGGATCCTATGGAGGACACTTCTACAGTGGGTAGCAACTTGGTTACATGTCCTCTCAGGTCTATGATTCCATCAATTGCTTATGGGAAATCTACTCATTTTATGCAAGATCTCAATAAATCAAGTGAATTTTAAGGTTCCTGGTGTCTGAGAAAATGACTCTTTTCTTTTTTACCCCCCTAGTTAGCCTTCCTTTTCTGCCTATTTATATGAAGGAACTCACAGAGTCTTTTTCAGAAGTTGAACTAAGTGTGAAAACTCTTAGACAAAATACTATAAAATGCCATTTTTCCGAAGTCAGACTCCCTACAATAGCAATGAGTATATCATATTTCAAAAAAAATCTCTGCACTAATGTCATATCCTTAAGCCCTCACTCAAGGCTATATTTGCCATTATTTAACATAAAATTCTTAACATAAGTGATTGGTTTTCCAGGCTACAACCTAATAAATGAAGGAGAGGGGGAGGGGAGTAATATTGATTCAAGAGACAAAGTAACAGCTAACAGTCTGTCATCAAACCACAAAACAGATGTTATGTCTATGTGCAGCGCCAAATATGTAGTCCATTGTTGAATGACCATTGCCACAACATAAAAAAATGATATTTGTTATTCTCATTAGTCTTATTTCATAGTATTTCCCTTCACACCCTGTCCCTTTGAGTCAAACTGGCTTGTTAGCCATTACCCATACTTGGCATATTATCTCCCACCCCTGTGTTTGTGCAGGCTCTTTGCAATGTGTGGAATGCCCTCTTTCCTTTCTCTTCCTTCAGGGCTCAACTCTGGCACCAACTCTGGAATAAGGGCTTTCCTAAATCTAATTATTAGTGTTCTCTCTCCCTTTTGAATTCATTTTTGTATGACTTTGTATATATTTGTTTTTACTTATCTGTGCATACTATCTTTATACAGTATAATGTACACTGCATACGTAGCAAGGATATTTCACTTTTGTTGGTGTATGTCCAGCACATAGCATCTTGTTTTACCCAAAGTGATGTGGTATAGTGGATGAGCAGTAACCTGGGAGTCAGGAATAGTTAAGCACACATATGATATCTGACACTTATTAACAGTGGGACTCTGGGAAAATCATCTAACCTCTATTTGCCTCACTTTTCTTATCTGTAAAATAGGAATAAAAATAGCCCTCATCTCCCTGGGTTCTTATGAGGGTCAAAATGAGTTAATGTTTTAAAAGCATTCTGTAATCCTTAAAGCAATATATAAATGTTCCCTATTATTAATATGATAACAAGTACTTAATAAATACTGAATTGAATTCATAATGATGACTAATTCTTAGTATAATTAGATAAGAAATCATGTAACATATTTTAGAAACATTTCCATACCAATTGGTTAAAATAAAAATGTTAAATATGTTTTTGTTCATTCAAGGGATAAGCTTAAGCTATAATAAATACTAATAATACATTTTACCCATGGATCACTTAGCCCATAGTCTTGTGAGCTGTGTACAGCCAGGGATCAAGAAGGAAGTCCCCAAAGTCTCTAAGCATGTAAAATAAATGTGACACACAAACCAAGCTCATACACATTTCTCTATGAGAAGGCCCTTGGATTCTCACCCAGTCTATTTATTCTACTATTACACGTAGTCATCTAGGTTTAACAAGTTTGGTTATCTTGTTTCCCAGACTACAGTAAGTTGAAAGGGGTGGGGGTAGGATGTCAAGTAAGGGTAAAGTTATACAAGTGATCGATAGAGACCTATGATACCTGAGCACAAGGAGGAAAGCAAAGCTACAAAAAAGAAACACAGATACAAGAGTTCACAAAGCCCAGAAGCCTGGGGACATCTAATAATGTGTAAGAACATCCCTGCATAACCCAGGAGCCTCTGTCTGAGAGTATCACTTTCTCTTCCTTGGGGTTAGAGCAGGGGTAGGGAACCTGAGGCCTTGACACATCCAGGCCTCAGCTCTCCATCTCTAGGTTAGTGTTGTCTGCAGGCAGAACGAGCTAGCTCCCAAGGTCATCGCTTTCACCTTCCCTAACGATCTTTAAGCGAACCTTGCAAGACCACTTCTCTGGAAAGTTGCACAAGGGATCCTCTTATGGATCCGAGCTGAACGACATGCAGTGGTGAGCTGGAGCTGGCACCTGGTTCCAGGGGGATGGTTACATTTTCAGTGTGAGCATTTACACTTCAGAAATCAGTGAATACTACAAATCAGAACTTGCTGTTTGTTTCATTGACTGTTGGGACTTGTAAAAGTACGTGGGTTAAACTTAATAGTGTATCCTGAATACTTCATCCCCATCCCCCAGAAACCCTATTGCTATGCATTTTCCAGTACAATCACTGAAAATGGCCCCCGAGGTCCTTTTCCAACTCTCAGATCCTGGGTCAGCTGCTCCAGTTAGGTTCAGAACAGCCACCAGAAACTTGGACTCTAAATAATAAATATATTTAACCTTAAAAACTCAGAAAGTCCTACCTACTAAAACAGGAGACAGGGAGGGGTAGTCAGACTGGAGGACTGTAATCTGTGTCAGTGGAGAGGACCTACACTCATAAAATCATAGACCCTTTGAAGTCTTGATATTGAAATATTGCTTTCATAAGTGGAGATTAAATCATGTTGGAAGTGGGATACAGTAGTGGAAAGAATGATTTCAATATCAGAGCAACTGTAGTTTTCATTGACAGCTCAGCTTTCCCTTAATAAAAACTGAAAAGAAAAAAAAAACAACTGGCTGACAGAATGCCAGGTGAGAACACTTTGAAAAGTTTTATCCACAGCATAATTTGGTATGAATCTGGCACTAAGTGTAGTCTTCTATGGCTCACATGTGTAGCATTAGCTTTGACATATCCCCAAATGCTGCCTGCAAGAGTCAAAGAAAACCAGAGAAACCATCACGAGAACATTTGGGAGTCTAGACAAGGCAGTCTGAGAGGGCACTGGCAGTTAGGGAGATCAGTAAAAGCTTCATGTAGAAGGTTGGGCATTTAAGTTCCATCTTGCAAAAGAAACAATCTAGGAAGCTAAGGTGAGAATGGAGAGTAGAGATGGAATATTATATGTAAGTAAAAGAGTGAAAATTAGTCTGCTGGATTGTGGAGTGAGGAAAGGGTGATCATGTATGCGGTTGGAAAGAAACACAGCCAGGTGGCAAAAAGCTTTCAAAGGTAATTTATATTTTATCCTCCAGATAACAGGAAACTGTAACAGTAAGGACCCTGGCATACCTGCTGTACAGGTTCTTAGATCTGCTTTTCTAAAAGGAAAGCAGCTTTTGAGGGGCCAACTATCTCTTTAATCAAGCACATATATCATTCACTTAGTTAAGGGGGAAAAGTCACCACCCTGAACCTGAGGGAAAATACAAATAGAGAAATAAAGATCAACAGATAGAGCTTCCAAATGTCTGACCATGAGCAATATATACATCACAGACCAACAGACAGATCCAACTGTCTATTACATACATACATAGTTACTAGAGAGAGAAGCACCAACATGTGGGTTTTCAAAGCTGGGAGGTGGGGTTCCTTAGCAGATTCCCATAGTCTCAGTTGGCACACCAACTTTCTTCCAAAATAAAACCTCACCTCAGAGTATTTATACACTTTTCAGAGCCAGAGGGCATCACAACCCTTGAGAACCAGTGCCTCATTGGAAATTAACAAAAGGTATAAGCCTTCTTACAAAACAAATCTTCCCTAATCAAACTTCCCTTCATGGGCAGACCCATTAATGGGTAGGGAAGACCTTTAACTCTCATAATTACCATTACAGAAGCCAGTGGAGTTTACTGAATGATATGGTCAAATACGTATTTAAAGAAAATTACTTTGGCAGCTGTGTGAAGGATGGACCATAGTGGGAATAAACTGAGGCAGAAAGAGCCATTGTGATTGTCTAGGCAGGAGGTGATGAAGAGCTGGAATAAAATTGGGAGGTCAGCTGTGAGCGATGTTGAGGAGGTAGAAAAGACAAGATTTGACAAGTGATTAGATGTGTGAAGGGAAGAAGAGTGAGGAGCTGAAGATGAAAACACCAAGGTGATAAACATGGGAGACATTATCTCATCTGGTTTTCTTTGAAGTGAACAGTATAGGTAATATCATCTTCATTTCACAGACAAGAAAAATGAGACTCAGAAATGCTTAAGAGATTTGTCTATGGCCACACAGCAGGTACAGAAGCAAGATATAAACCCAGATTTCTCATCACTAAATTCAATACTTTTTCCACTATACCAAGCAGCCTCTCCACAGACAATCAAGACAGGATGTAGGTTATGGAATCCAAATGTTTAAACGATCTTGAGTGGATAGCTAGCCTAGTCCTTATCCAATAAAGAAATTCCATTATTGGCAGTCTTCCACTGGTGGTCATTGAGTTTTTTCCTCAAACTCTTCTTAAGTAAAGATCTTCAAGATTTACTGTAACAGAATATATTAAATGACCTGTGGTTAACTTGAACATAAGGCCCTATGAACTTAGCTATTAGACAAAATAATTTAAAATAATAATAATTATTATTATTCATATAGCAATTTAAGTTTTGCAAAACCTTTTATGAATATTATTTCATGTTATCCTCAAACAACCCTAAGAAGTAGGCAATATCATTATCCCCATTTTACAGATGAGAAACAAGAGGCATGCTAAGATTAATTGACCTGTCTAAGGTCACATAACTAGTTGTGTGTAAGTTTGGATTTGAAATTAGGTCTTTTTGCTTCTTTAGTGAGCCTATATTGGAAGTTTTTCCAGATACTGGGGCTTTCTATAGCTAAAGGGCTGTGGGCATAGCCATTAAGAACTGCATGACTCAACACTGAGGTATTTTTTTCCCCAAGAAATCCATGAATTACCTATATACTCTGGTGAGACACTGAAATAAGACGAGTGGACACTTTTTTTTTTCACTCACATTTCTAAAATTGAAGCAGAATTTTTGTCTCCTCATTTCTCAACGTGAGAGACTATAAGCATGGAATACTGATATATACTGTCATAGGTGTTAATGAGCTGGTTCACTTTACTGAGTTGCTTGTTCTCTCTCTCACACACACAAACACCCACAGATACATACATATGTACACACACTCTTTAAAAATATTTGAGACAAAGGAATGCTTGCTGGGTAGAGAAAGGAGGATGGATATATTCAAAAATTAATGTAATATTAAAAACAAGAGACATTAAACACGATTTTCTTAATTAAGAAGAAAAATAATATAAAATTTTCAGATAAATTGGGTTCAAGTTCCAGGCAATGTCAAGGGTGAAACTTTAGTACAATTCATACTTGGACCATATTCCTATAATCATTCCTCAACATGTGAACTAAATGAAAATGAATTTGGTACCCTGGTTGGGAATTCTTCACCTTTAACATTGTTTTAGTGTAAAGTATGTATCTTGGCAGTCTTCCTCTTTTTAACTTTATAGTTAATTGAAACTCTTCACAAGGGTATTTCCTTTTGTTTTTAAAAATCTTTAGGGTTTTTTACAATGTCCTTTGATTTTTATGTGTCATGGGACAATTACAATGGTGAAAGCTTTTAGCCTATAGCCTCTCACAAAAACAGTAACTCAGAATTAAAAGCTTTGTTTTCCTTTTAGTAGCCCTGTGAATTAACTAGTGTAGTCCCATTTTACAGATGAAGAAACCAGTGAAATAATGAAGTGAAATAATGAAGTGAAAGTAAAATAATTTGTCTAAGATTATCCAGCTCATTACGGCTTACAGCTGGAATTTGAATCAGTTTCCTCTGACATTCAGGTCCTCACCACAATTCCATGTTGTCTCTCTTTTCTCAGGAAAGACAGAGTTGCTGGGTCAAGTGAAGGAAGTGCCCTGCTCTTTGGAGGAGGACAACAAAATGGCCACAATAGTTTTATTGGAATGTGCATAATTCATGCAGTTTTCTCAAATGAATGTAAAGTTATGTGTATGCTAAAGAGTGGACATAGAGTAAATTCATTCATTAAACAAGACTATACAGTGCACAGTATTGTTGGTCAAGGCACAACACAAGACATAAAAGATGTGGAAGGCTTTGTCCTTGCCCTAGAAGAGTTCATAACCTAGCTGAGAAATGTAGTTTTGTTTTTTTTTTTCCCCTCTTCCAGGCTTCATGGTTCCTACTCACAAGACAATGTAGAAAGATGGGCTTGCAGCCAGGGTAACTGGGTTTGAAAATCAGATCTGACCCTTTGCAAGTTATGTTACTATGGTCACTGGGTTTAAAACTAGGAGGGAGCTTGGAGATTTTCTAGTCCAACTACATTATTTTACAGATGAAGAAACTGAGGCCATAGAGACTAAGTAATTGGCTCAAGAACACAAACACAGTAAATTTCAGAGACTGGATTTGAAACCATATCCCAAAGATGAACTGGGTTCAAATCCAGCTTCAGACACCCTACTGCTTACGTGACCCTAGGCAAGTCATTTAACTTCTCTGAGACTCAGTTGCCTCATCATTAAAGGGGGATGAAATAGTACCTACCTCATAATGTTATTGCAGTACTCCAGAGAGATAGCATATGTGAATAGCTTTGGAAACCTTAAAGTGACATATTAGCATAGTGCCCGGCACAGGGTAGTAGCTTAACATGTTTTTGAGTGCCTGACAGATTTTATCATCATCATCATCATTATCCCAAAATTAATGTTCTTTTTCAATTTTTATTTTTTTAATTTATGGAATAAACAACCATTTCCTTAATATAACATACTAAAAAATGCCATTTCCCTTTTCATCTTTCTGGGTTTCGATTTCCCCATACATAATTGATAAAATTAGGCAAGATGACTGTGAATTTTCCTTTAATCTTAAATTCTGTGCTCTCTCAATTTCGCTAAATCTCAGTCTTCTTCTTTACAAAATGGAGATCAAATCATTTATGCTTCCAGTCTCCCAGGATTGTTGTTGGGAAAGCATTTCATTTAGCACACAATGCCTGGTACATACTAGGTGCTTAATAAATATATTCTGGTTGACTGAAAAATTAAAGCAGTATATAAGTGTAATATATGAGTATTGTTACTATTATTACTCTTATTCTTTTTACTTAAATCATTAACCTAATAAAGAAGTCCTTGTACTCTACAATAGGATCAAAGAATCTCAGCATCTCAAAGAGGGAAGGGAATCCAGGAGTTCTCTGGAAAATTCATTCTTTTTTTTTACATTATACATGTACAATCATGTTAAACATATTTCTACATAAGTCATGTTGTGAAAGAAGAATCAGAGCAAAAGGGAAAAACCATGAGAAAGAAAAAAACAAAAGAGTGAAAATAGTTTGCTTCAATCCGCATTCTGACTGCATGGTTCTTTCTCCGTATGTGGTTTGCATTTCTCATCATGAATCTTTTGAAATTGTCTTGGATCGTAGTATTGCCGAGAAGAGCTAAGTCTATCATGGTTGATGATTGTTACAATGTTGCTATTACTGTGTACAATGTTCCCCTGGTTTTGCTCACTTCACTCAGTATCAGTTCATCTAAGTCTTTCCAGGATTTTCTGAAATCTGGCTGCTCATCGTCTCTTATACAACAATAGTATTCCATTACATTCGTATACCACAACTTGTAAAGCTATTCCCCAACTGATCAGCATTCCCTCAATTCCCAATTCTTTGCCGTCATGAAAAGAGCTGCTATGAATATTTTTGTACATGTGGGTCCTTTTCCCTTTTTTATGATCTCTTTGAGGTACAGACCTAGTAGTGGTATTGGCAAATTAATCTTTGAACAAACAGGGTCTCCACAACACCCTGATTGAGTATTAATTCAACCGCGGCTTGAAGACCTGTAGTGAGGGGAATCTGACTTCCTTGCGAGGCAACTCATTTCACTTTGTTATATCTAATTGTTAGGAACTTTCTCCATTTTATCAATTCCAAGTTCACCTCTCTGCTCTACCCATTGCTCCTAGTTGTGTCACTTCAGGCCAAACAGAAAGAGGCTAATGTGATAACTCTTCCCTGGGGATGATGCAATGTTAAGCTAAATCAATGCCCCAGCTACACAGAGGGCATTTAATAGATACATTTAATCTACATTTAATAGATAAAGTTATATACTTAGTAGAAACATCACAAGGAAATGTATAGGGGGAAAAATAAAGCCATAGAAATGTTAGAGCTGGAAAAATGTGAGATATCAAAGCAAAACATAGATATAATTCCTCCAAAATTGGCATTATTTTGAATGTCTAAGTAAAATTCGTTCCTGGTACTTGAACATCTTAAATAACTAGAGTTTGTTTTTGCTGTTGGTTTTTTTAATAGCCACATATTGACATTGGTTTAAAAAGGAAACATCTATATACTTGTCATATACCCAAAACAATTCTATATCAACCATAATGTATTCACTAATAGGACCCATGCTATGATAATGTGTTAAGACCTGATTACTCTGAAAAATAATGATAATGGTCTCCACAGGATCTCTGTGAAACCCCACATGTCAAGCTGAATTCTTGGCTGTCACAGCAAAGTAGCTCAGAGTATGAAATATGATCGGGGCATGATATTAAACAGCTAGTGTAGCATGGGATCCCCTTGGGAGAAAGAATGATGAGTATGCTATTAAAAAAATGCGGGGATATGGGACCAGAGAACTTGGCTAAGGTAGTTCAAAAGCAATGAGAGTCAATGGAGATCCTTGAATTTATTCTACAAATAACCAGAATAAAAAGGGGCAAGAAGTATGTTTAGTTAATCAGGAGCTGATAGAAGCACTCACAGTTTTTGTTTTTTTATCTCATACTTCCCTTCCCCCCTGCCCTTGGTTAAGTGCTTTAGCAAATAATGCTAATGGTCACTGAAACCACATATTAGGGCCTCGATTTCAACATGCAGTTTCTTCCATTAACTGAAAATCCCTAGTATTTTTTCCAAGAAAAGTATTAACTTATTTATGATTTCTTGAAAGGATTCTTGATAGTAACTCCTTTTTGGCTTCATTTTCAGTCTAAAATTTAAGTAGACTCAAGCCTGAGATTTATATGTTGTTGAATTATTCTTGAAATGCATCTAGACCCCAAGTTTTCTATGCACTGACAGAATTATAGCACCATCTCTTCATTGCATATCTTTGTTGTTCTTTATTTTCCTTTTTTCTTGACATTATTCAGTGACTGGTGATTGATTACCCAGGTGTGATGCTGCTATTGCTACTGGCTTTAGATTTATAGCCATAGCAGATGGTTGGAAAGAAAAATGGATCCAACAATTTCAATGAATAGAAGCCGTAAGGTGCTTTATAAATGATCAAACTGAAGCTATTATATCAATGTCTTCTTCTGTTCCAAAACAGTCTATTAGAAATGACTACGTTTCAGTCTTAAACTTATTGATTAGAGCACAAAATGGGAAGTAATTTTTAATGCTGTATAATCAAAACAGACAATGGTAAAAATTCCTTTTAGAAAAGCAAAAAATGGCATCCTGGCATCTTAGGCTTAATTGATATAGATTACAGGGGAAGAAAATCTATATATTGTACTAGCCTCTGTAAAGCTAGGTTCAGAAATGTGAAAGTCTCATAGTTTACTTTTGCCACCAAAATGTTTACAAGTCCGTAAAACATTGTTTGCCACATCCACATTTTTTCCTCTGAATTTCTATTGAGTTTATAGTGAATGCTGTGCATTTTCCCCTCAAGGATCACAATGCTTAGTTGTGAAAGGGATGTTTCAGGTTAAGTAATCTAATTGCATCATTAAAGGGCACAACTGGGTTGTATTCTTCTTCAGGGTTCATGGAATTATAAAATAGATGAAAAATTAATGACTAGAGATGTGAAGTAATTCAGACAAGATCACACGGTTTGTGTCATAGCCAAGATTCCAACCCAAGTCTTTCCAATTTGCTGGTTCTCTTAAACCAGAGAAGAAAAGTCTTAGTGGGGGCATGACAGCTTGTCATATGGAAAAGAGAGTAGTTGATGCCAGAGAGCAGAACCAGGATGAGTGGGTGATTGTGTCAGGGATTAATTTAGACTTGAGAGGACATACTTCCTAACCATTGGAACCCTACAAAGTACAATGGCTTATCTCGGCATGCAGTGCTTGTCTTTAAGCAAAGACTGGATGAATGATATAGTGAAAATTATTTTTTCAGATACGGATTGGACCAGACAGCCCCTGAGGTACCTTCAACTATATGATTATGATGATGTTTTTTTTTTTTTCCAGTCCTCTCAATTTTTTTTTCTAAGTGATTCACCTATATTTATTCTGTTTCCACAGAAAAGACTGTATATTAAAACTCTATTCGATTCCCCTGAGTGGCTGTCCTGGCCACATAGTAGGTGCTCAGTTACATAATGAATACTGATTAGGCACATACTTAATTCAAAACATTCTATTAGACCCTGCAGAAAGATACAAAGTTTAAATAAGAAGTGGTCCCTGACTCCAAATAACTTTCAGTTCAGGAGGTATATGGGACTAATATAGAGAGTTATAACATAGATATGGTAAGTGCTTTTGAGAGTTAATAAAGTACTACATGACTTCAATAAGTTCTCATACTTCTGTCTTTAGCTGCTCTCTTCTGTTGGTCTAATTACTAAACTAAAAGGACAAATGAGTAGATTTGTCCTAAACTCATTCAGATTCCTGGATCTTTTTTGAATCTAATAAGACATAATAAAAAGGAGAGGCAACAGCTAATATATGTCTGCCTAGCTTTTAGCACCATTATATTGTTCACATTTTTGGACAAAGTTTTAGTTTAATTTTTCCAACCCTAAATACATAAGCATGTGAATGGCTTAAACTAAGGAATAAGAAGATACATCATATAACATATATATATATATACATATGTGTATGTGTGCATATACATGTATCTATATGTGTGTGTGTATAAAAATATTCTCTCCTTTGCCTGAAATCTCTATCCTATTAGTTCATAGTATCTTAGAGATGGAAGGTACCTTAACTGCCATCTACTTCAATATATACATAAAAGAAGTCCTCACTACAACATAACTGGAGTGGTTATCTATCTTCTGCTTAAAGACTTCCAAGAAGAGAGCATCCACTTCATTTAGGACAGCTAGAGTTGTTTGGATGTTTTTGGTTTTCTTTCCTGACCTCAAACACAAAATGTCCTCTCTACAATGTTCACTCATTGTTCCTGGTCCTGCTTTATGGGGCCAGCCAGAACAAATCTACCTTCTTCAAGTACTGGAAGACCCAGATCAAGTTTGCTCTGAGTCTTCTTTTCTCCAGACTAATATTTCCACTTTCTTCAACTGTTTTTCACATGACATGGATTCAGGGTTTTTCAATGTTCTGGTTGCCCTCCTCTGCATAATCTCCAGTATATCAATATCTTTATTTTATACACTGATGCCCCAAACTCAACACAATACTCCAGAAGAGATCTGCCAGGTCAAAGCACTGTGGGACTAGATCTTCAGACTCAGGTGAGAGTTGTTAAAATGCAAACATTTTTCAAAAAGATTAACATACTAAACCATTATTAATCATTAATACCTTCTATTATATCAGTTTGTTAGATTTGTTATCCCTCAGACAGTTATAGTCTAAAGAATTAGATTGCTTACAGGGTAAGGGAGAAATGACTAGAATGTGGGTACTGAAACTGGAAAGCTTTAGGCATTTGGAGGAAAAATAAGGACACTGGGTGTAAGGTGGTATAAAAGGCAATGTAGAACCATGAATCAAAAAACAGGAAGGCAGACTGTACATACTCCATAATTTCTCCTAGAGCTGGCCCTGGCCTTGCAAAAAGTAAGTCAGTAGTTCTCAAACAGTGGTCCTAGGACCTAAGACTTCTGTGAGTCCCCAAGAGCCTTTAAGCATGTCAATGAAGTGAAACTCTTTTCACTTTAACTTTATATGACACTTTAACTTTTTATATAATATTTTATTTTTCCCAATTACATGTTAAAACAATTCTTAAACTTTTTTAAAGTTCTGAGTTCAAAATTTTATCACTCCATCCCTCCCCTCTCCCACCCCAAGATGGTAAGCAATACAATATAGTTCTGTAAAAGCAAGTACCCCAACATACACAGGAGGGCCTGCTGTACAGGTTCTTTGATCTGTTTTTCTAAAAGGAAAGGCAACTTTTGAGGGGTCAACAATCACTTTAATCAAGCCCATATATATTATTCACTTGGTTCAGGGAAAAAAGTCAGCACCCTGAACTTCAGAAAAAAATGCAAGGAGAGAAACAAAGATCAATTAACAGACAGGGCTTCCAGCTGCCTGAGCAAAAGCAATACATACATCACAGATCAACAGACAGATCCAAATGTCTGACCAGACATACATAGTTACCAAAGAGAGAAGCATCAACATCTGGGTTTTCAAAGTCGGGGGGCTCCTTAGTGGCTGGCCCAGAGTCTCATCTGGCCAAATAAGCATTTCCAATGAGTAAGCCCCAAAGTAAAACTTCACCTCAGAGTATTTATACACTTTTCAGAGCCAGAGGGCATCATAACCCTTGAGAACCAGTGCCTCATTAACAAAAGGTGTGGGTCTTCCTACAAATCTCCCCTAATCAAACTCCCCTTAATGGGCAGGCCCATTAATGAGTGGAAAATGAAAATGAAAGAAAAAGAAAGAAGGAAGGAAAGAAGGAAGAAAGGAAGGAGTAAAGAAACAAAGTAAGAAGGAAAGTAGCATGCTTCAGACATTTTAACTTCTAACATGGAATCAGAACACATAAACAGAAGCTCTTTGGAGGTGTGTGTGTGGGGGGGGGGGGTTACTCAATAATTTTTGAAGAGTGTAAAGGTGTCCTGAGACCAAAAGTTTGAGAACCATTGTAGTAAGCCCTTAATGAATGTTTACTGAGCTATATTAAATTGATTTGGTTAATTTTTAGGAAAGTTTCCCCCTGAACAAAATGTTCAGTTCTACTTAACCCATTTTACGTTCTCAAAACCATAGGCTTCATTGATATTATGTAGAAAAATTGAAAATTTTATAAGATCAAAGAAGTCTCAATTTTAAAAAAAAATAAATTATTTTCCTTAAAACACAAAATAAACAGGAATGATATGTAATTTAATTATTTTTCAGATGATGCAAGGAAAAATAGTTTCCCATGTTTCGTTCAAGTCAGAATTCTCAAAGACAAATACTGTTGTGCAAGACAACTGCAAACAGTCTGGACTCCAGTCTGTGGGGGTCTGTGAATGAATTGTACATTCAATGAGAGAGCCATTATTTATCCTTTGGTGAAAAAAAGAGCAGATTAAGATTTTTTTTCTCTTCTAAATTAATGAAGTTAAATTTTCCCCAACTAGTCAAGTGTCCAGGAATACATTATCGCTCTACCCTGCCAGAGGGACAAGAGCATCCCTTTGAGTGCTCATCATTGACTGCAAACACATTAGACATTGGAAACTACTCTTCTGTTTTCCAGTAATAACATCTTATATATGCTTGATGTAATATACAAGTTCTGAAGCCAACTGGTAATTGTTCGTGCAAAGTTGATCTGTTTGCATTTTTATATCCTTCACAGTTTTGTCATTTTCTAATTTTTCATGAATCTGAATTGGATTTTCGAATCCATCCTTGAACTGAAGATATTAACTATTGAATTGTCTTCCACTACAGAAGGCTCAACAGTCCTGATTAAATGTTAGGAACGGGGATAACGTACATTCATTCCTTTTTCTATAGCAGTTCATTTATCATACAATGGTGGAGTATTATGGAATATTCTGATTAATGGCCTGTCTCTCTCCTTGGAATTTTATGTTCCGGCTTTAGCTGTAGTTGACTTTCACAAAAAATATTGAAAAAACATAATATTTTATGTAGTTATTTGAAGTCTTAGAAACTTAGAATGTGTCCACCTCTAATCACATTTCAATCTTAGGGGAACATTAGCCTTCATTTAATTACAATTTTCTTTTAGAAAGAGATTGTTAAAAATATTTTCTATTTTTAATTACCTGATTGTCCTCATTTGCTCATTAGCTCAAAATAGCTTCATCACCTGTGATCTATGGTGACGTTAATTAAAATGTATCTAAGAAGATGAACCAATCACTATTTTTATCCTAAGACCATAAATCTGGTGTTGATCTAAGTCAGTCAGTTAGTTCAGTCTAATTGCTGGGGATACAAACATGAAAAATAAAGGTAGTCCCTTCCCTCAAGGAGCTTACAATCTAATGGGAGAAGACAACACACAAAAAGAACTTAAAAGGGAGTTGGAAGGAGAAAGCGAATGTACCTAACATAGGGGCATGACTGATTCCAGTCTAAAGGAGTACAGTTGGGTTAAGAGTTAAGAGATAGCTGTTCTGGGAGCCTTCTTTAAATGGAGGCTTCAGGAGAAATTCTTTGTTCCTACTCCAATCCTCAGATTGGAGAGGATAGAGAGCAGTGAGGGTATTGATGAAATATTGAGTACCAAAGATGATGCAATCTGGCAGGATAATGAATTTGCTGATGATGAGGGAGTCCAGTCCAAGGTGGAAAAGAAAATGAAACTCAAGTGTCTGCTGAATTGAAATAGGTATTCTTGATTGAGACTTCCATCATATACATAATCATAAACCACTGATATGTGAATTTGGGCTTTAAGGTACTTGAATTATCTGAAGAATCACCATTTTCATTATTTTTATAAGACATATAATTACGTTTTATATTACCATACATATATTATTATAAGCAAAGCAATAAGAATCTATTAAGCACTTACTGCCAAGTATTATGCTAAGAGCTGGAGATCAAATATAAGACAATTCTTGCCTTCAAGGAACTTACAGTCTTAGGGGGGAAGCCAACATATAGGAAAGGTGGTGGGTGACAGCGTGAAAACATCTGAGATGAAGCATGATGTCACAGTCTGGAAAATTTGCAGTAGAGCTGGGGAGGAATGAAAATCAGTCAACCTAGGACCATCTTCAAAATGGAGGCCTCAATAGAAACTCCCAATGGAGGCAGGCAATTTCTATAATGAACTATTATTTCTATTTTCATAATTTCTCTCAGTGTTGCATTAGCTTTTTTTGTTTAAATGTTTTCTTGTAATTTATAATGCATTTGTTTTTTCTCAAATCATTATAACATGCATTCACATATATAAGATAAAAATGTATATATAACATACATATATGATATATATGTGTATATTATACATGTGTGATAATTATATGTTCATATACATGTGTGTACATATGCACCGAGGTGCAACATAATGGGCAAAAGACTACTCAGAGTCAGGAAGACCTGAGTTCAAGTTCTGTCTCAACTCTTTAAGATTATAAATTATGGGGTTTCTATATTGGGCATGCACTACACCTATTATTACCTAAGTTTTTAAAATATGTTATGTTTACAAAATCATGATGAATTTAATTGTAATGTGGAAGGACCCCTCGGGCTCTCAAAAGCTATGCTTTAAGAGCCTAAATTCTTTGTCAGGGCCTGCCGAGCTGGGACCAGTAAGCGACGCTCTATACCTGAGGACAAGGCTAGTTAAGTCTCAAGAGTCTTATCCCAAAGAGGTAACCACCAATAAGAAATCTCTTTATTCACTTCAACTCATAAAACCATCTACTACAATATGGATATACTAAACAGCATCTGTCTGAGGAGTAACCATGTCATAGAAACCACTGATTTCAATTCAGATCCTGAAATATTTTTTTAACTTTATCGATTATTTTTTGATACCAGAATAATTTTCTTTTATAGTCCTCTCTCCATTAGATGAAATTTTCCCTTATAACAAAAAACTGTTAAAACTAATAGCATATATAATGTCTGTCCTTATAGTGTCCCCCCCTCTACTGGAAAAAGAGAAATGTGATTTATATTTTGTCCTCTGAGACCAAGACTGGTCATTGAGTTTAATCTGAAATCAGCTACCTTTTAATTTTATTTTCAATATAGTCACTATGCATACCACTCTCTTAGTTCTTACTGCTCTACACAACCACTTACACAAATGTCCCTGGGTTTCTCTGAATCCCTCAAATTTATTCTTTCTTATCAATGAAAATGAATTCTATTCAGGTGCCACACTTTGTCCTGTCACTTTCCAATTAATGGGCACCAACTTTCTCTTTCCAGTTATTTTCTGCCATAAACTTTAATTTTTTCATCTATAAAATTGGAAAACAATCCCTGTGCTACTTCTTTCACAGGATGGTTATAATGAATAGAGAATGTTTTGTAAAGTGTGAACACTATATAAATACTAAGCGTTATTTTATTAGCAATATGGAGGCACAAAATGCATATATGATTTCTGTCAACTTTAATGTTAGGAGTCATGCATTTGCTACCATGAGTACTGCAGAAAGACTGAACAAAATCCAACAAATACCTGTGTTTAAAGTGAATTGTTTTTAGGATGAAAATCTAGCTCAATGAGTTTACTATCTACTACCAGGAGGTGTCAAGGTGCAGTTGAAGGACCACTGTATTTGGCATGAGAACCTGGATTCCAATTCTGCCACAGTGCCAATGAATAATTCCTTTAACCTATCTGGATCTACTTTGATTCATCTGTAAAATATTAATTCTAAACTACCCATCCAGTTCTACATCCATCTATAATCCTTGAAGCACCGGGAACACCTCTCTCTAACATGTAGAGACACCTCAAGTTCAAAGTACTCTGTGGGTCTGCACCCACAGAAAATCATATATTGCTCACTAGCCCCTGCTGAGGAATTTACTTTTTTCTCTAGTCATGCAGAGGACACAGTTAGCTCAAAATACAGACATTTAATGAAATATCATGGTATTAAAGCAGTAACAGATCATCCCTCAGCCACCAAAACAAAGCAAAGAAAATATGTGGTGTACTTTTCCAAAAAATACATATATCATCAGTGGGAAAAGTAGACAGAATGAATGAATGTATATGTGTATGTGTGTATGAATGAATTAAAAGCAATTATTAAGGATTTACTACATTCAAAGCACTGTGATAAGCACTGGAGATGCAAATGGAAAAATAAGACAGTCTGTGCTCTCAAGAAGTTCCCTTTCTTATGGGGAGGCAACACATATGGAAAGTTTCAGCGGCAAGTCAGACAGAAAGTTCCCGGAGTCCTTAGGATACAGTGGAAAAGCAAATGTTAATGCCCCTGCTTTAATACCATTTACACTAATAAAATGTTATCCATTTCTCACATTGAAACATTTGCCAATATCGAGGACTTTGGTGGCAAGGACTTTCTCTTCTGAGTGATTGCAGTTGTGGTTGTAGCACTTGTTTGCCAGATTTCATTTCCACAGAAGTTGGTTCCCAAGATGATGGCTACCAGAGCTGTGCTGGAAGCATTGTTATTTCTTAGTGTCTGAGGTTCTTTCTTAGGGTCTGAAGGGAGATGATGGTCAATATGGTGGTGGTTTCATTAGCTTGGTACAAGCTACCTCCCATCTCTATCTCCAGGTGCCTTGTTGCTTTGGCTAAATTGACTTGTCAGCCCTGTGGGGCTAGCAGTTGGTCTTTCACAGAGTGCATAAATGTTAAGAATAGATGTGGACAAGTTACATATGTGAAAGGTCAACTCAGACCTCCAAAGAAACCATGCCTTCTGATGATAACATTGTACCTGTACTTGCAATCTTCTAGGTGCTAACTATAAACTTGTGGGCTTCTACCTGGATATCACATCATATCCCTGCTGTTCATTGACTTCAAATGTCTCATGAACTTTTATACTTTCCACTAACTGAGCATTTCATTCTCCTGGTCTTCTTGGGCAATGATTCTTGCTACCAACTTCTGGACTTCATCTCTTTAGGACCACCAGCCAGCCTAAGTATTTTCTTCTTAAATCCCATATCCAGGATAGATATACAAGTCCTCTTTCCCAGACTTTATCTGATTTGGGGTTAACTATGCCCAAGAGCCTCTGTAGCTTAGTTCAAAATGAATTTGAGTCAGAAAAAAATAATTGGAGACGATTGCTCCAGTCAGAAAGAAATACTCTTAACCACAGAGTAACAATTCTCAACAGGCTGGACTAAAAAGAACACAAGTTCAGTGGCTGAAGTCTTAATCTCCTAGGCCAAGAATTGCTTCTTTGACCTCTTAAAGGGAAACCA
The DNA here is from genome assembly GCA_023548195.1 of Bettongia penicillata ogilbyi. Lineage (NCBI taxonomy): Eukaryota > Metazoa > Chordata > Mammalia > Diprotodontia > Potoroidae > Bettongia > Bettongia penicillata. Next base: position 85,791 of record JAJHZJ010000425.1, read on the forward strand.
GAACACTTTATGTAAACCAGATGTTGCTCCTAATGAGAAGGCAAAGTTTTCAACAGACCTAGCCCACCTTCCTGCCTTTTTTATGCATATCTACCACTATCAAAACAACTTCGTTTTGGTATTTTATTTGGGCAAGTGAAAACTTTATGGTGTCAACCCAAATTCAAGAGAAAACAGCCCATATAGCAAAGTGGGGGTCTTTAATCAGGGCAAGTGAGCTGCACATCAAGATGCCACAGCAAGTACTGGGGTACTCAAGGAAGGAGCTGGGAACGCAGATTTATATAGGGTACTAGGGCACCCCAAATGGCCAGGCTGAAGGTAGGAGGGGTTAGAAGCTTCTCATAGTTTCACAAGGTAAGTAGTTTTGTTTTTTTCCATAACAAGCAAAAGTTCTGAGAGAAAGCTTGGAATCCTACGGAAGAAAGAGTTTGGGACATTTACAAAATAGTGAGAAGCTGGGAGCAATAAGGTCTAGGGATGGGGAGTAGGTCAGATTTAGTCAGCTGAATTTGACACTATTTTGTTTCATTAGGATAAGGGATGAATTTAAACACTTATAATGCTAGTTAAGAAATTACTGGGGAAGGTCAAAGAATGATATGAAAGATTCCAGGAGGGGGAATCATTTTTAGTGGGAGGAATCAAAGAATGCTTCAAGTAGGACAGAGCACCTGAGCTAGGCCTTGACGCTTGAAGGAAGACTTGGATTTCAACTCTCAGAGGTAGAAGAGGAGTAAATTAGCCATGGGTCAAGAGAGAACGTGGATATGGAGTCATAAGACGTGGGCTAGAATTGCAAACTTACTATGCTCTACTTGTGTGACCTTAGTTAAGTTATCTCACCTTTCTGGGACATGGTTTATTCATCTGTAAAATGAACAGTCTATTCTTGAAACTCACTCCAAGGTCTAGGTTCTACACTCATAGCATAAAAGATACAGCATTGGGCAATGCAAGTGGGTAGGAAAATAGAGATCAAAGTGGGAAATTATAGATCAAGATCCGACAGTGGGATTCATGAAGCTGAGCCGTAGTATATGGTGTGTGTAGGACAATTAGGTAAAATAATGAGACAAAGATACATTGGCCACAGACAATGAAAGACTTTGGAACCCATATTACAAACTGGAAAGTTTTATTCATTTTTTTACAACAGACAATAGCAAACAAACGTTTTTGAATAAAAGTAATGTGTATAAAATGTTGTGTCTTAGGAAGGTGACTTTGGAAGTTTTATGAAGGGAGGATGTTGGGGAGGTTGAGTATAGAGTAAACAAGACTACCCTAGTTTGGTGAGGGAATAATAAAGATTGGTACCAGAGAGGTGGAAGCAGAGATGGAAAAGACACAAGAGAGGTAGAATGCCCAGGAATTAATACTCTAGAAAGACCAACGCTCATTGTGAAGCCAGGAAACTTCTCATTACATTTATTTTTACATTCATTGTGAATGAATGGATAGCTCCCTAATGGGGAATGCTTGTCCAGATGAATGCAAGCCTTTTTATGCCGTTCTCAATTTGAATTTTCCCTCTTGCTCTGCATTGCTTAGATGCAACCTCCTGAACCTCCCACTTCATTTTCTCTTACTTGATATGTACCCCTCAAATAGCTCGTTAAGCATGCGTACAAGCTGCTGACCTTTTACCTGAACAGAAACCTGGTTTTGCTAGGTCACAGCTCTGATGAGAACAGTCACCCCTGACTTACATTCTGTTATCACTCAAAACTGGGAGTGGTTATAATCCTGTGGAAACAGAATTCCTTCTTTCGTTTCTCACGAACTTATTTTGGGAAGGAGAAAAACAGAAAATAGTTAAAGACAATGAAAAAAGAACAGTTATAAAGGGAAGAGGAAAATCCAGGAGAGAATAATGTCATTGAGTTTAAGGAAGGTGAGAGTGCCCAAAAGTAGGAGACAGTCAACATTTTCAAATGCTGAAGTAAGATCAATGAAGATGACGATAGAGAAAGGGGCACTAGATGTAGAAATAAGCTCATTGGTGACCTTCAACAAAGAGTTATAATAACATATTAGGGATAAAATCCAAATGGCAGGGAATTGGGGAATGAGTAGACATAAAAATAATGGAATTATACATATATATATTTTACTCTTTTTTGAAGTTAGGCAATGAAGAGAAGGGTGAAGAGAGGACTACGGCTAAGAAGGACACAGCAGAATCAAAGGAAGATTTTACCCATTTGTAGACAGAGGCAAAGGGACAGGAGAGAGGGGAAAATTTACAATGCATTAAGTAGAGTAGAAATAATCAAGAAGTCAAGATTGGGGATTGGATCAGACTCACTGGGAGGAGTTAGACTTGATAAGGAGATAAAGGACGTTGAGGTTCTATGTAGCAAAGACATAAGTTGCACTGGACATATGTCTTCCCCACATATGTGCTCTATTTCCAGTCTACTCTTAAGTTTGCACCTACTTTTCCTAGAAACACTATGTACATTTGTGAGGGAGTTTGTCTCTGGATTTAAGTGATAGATGTTTTAAAGATAGTATTTTTTATTGTGCCCTCTCATTAAATGAGTTACTTTGAGATAATGGTGTCTACCACCTGACTGGTAAAGGGAATCACAAATGAAGGGTAAGGAAAGTGCTTTAACTTCAAGGAAGGATCTACTATCTGGAGTTCCAACCCCACTTGAGAGTACAAATTAGGGGAGGGTCAAAAGAGGGGAGGTACACAAAGCTAAACTACTCTAAAATACATAAATATAGGCTATTATTAGGATCTTACACTGACATTTTAAAATAAAATGCCTATGAAGATCTTAACGCTGTTTCTCAATTACATGAATAGTAAGAAAATCAATTACTTGAGTCATTAAAGCTATAAGGCACATAGCAACAGGGAATACATTAGAGTGAGAAAATGTTTGTGTTGGCAGAATATTGAAACTGAGGATCTTAGATTGTATAACTCTTCATTTCTACTTAGTTGAACTTAGTTTAAATTCATTTGGCTTCCGCCATTCATTTGGAACATCTACCTCTAAAGACTCTTAGTAGCTCTGCTGTGTAATCTAATAAAATACTTAACGAACTTCTAAGTGCTTTAATTCCACTTCTTGTCTAGCATGTGCTGACACAACATTTCTCATTGCCTTTCCCTGTGTGTTTAGTTGATATATGCCAGGATGATCAGCAGTTTCAGGGGGAAAGGTGAATTGTGGTATTGGAACACTGAAAAATATCATGTCCCACATACTTACTTCCACCTGTTCTGCTCTCCCTCGCTCTGATCAGAGTAACAGAGAATGGAAGGGCCAGTTTGGTGTAGTGGATAGAATCTCAGATTACATTTTAGTCTAGCTCAGTTCTAACCCTTGCCCTTGCACATTGATAACACTTTTCCCTTTCTTCCCTTACTTTCTTCATCTATAAAATGAAAGACTTGAATTAGACTACAATAAGGATGGGGAACCTGCAGCCTTGAGGCCACATGTGGCCTTCTAGATCCTTAAATGCAGTCTTTTGACTGAATCCAAATTTAAGATTTGTAAAATTTGGATTCAGTCAAAAGGCCACACTTAAAGATCTAGAAGGTCACTAAGCTCGAAGGCTCCCCACCCCTGGATTAGAAATTCTCTAAGGTCTGTTCTAGCTCTATGAATTTTTTTTCATCAAGGGTAGAAAAGAAAATTAATTTGATTGCTTTTGGATTCATTGGAACATATAACATTCTTATTTCTAAGATTGGGAAACTTACTTGCATTAGGTACCTCACAAGGACAATCCTCTAAAGAAGTAAAACTTTGCAAACCTTAAATTGCTGAAGAAATGTGAGCTCTTATTATGTAGGAAAAAATAAGACAAGAGTTTACTAAATTATTAAAGCATGAAATATTAATAATCTATACCTCAAATTTATGTAAGCATTCCATTCACATATTAAATAGGACTCTAATATAAGTTTGAAAAATGTTAAATGAGGAGATTTGATCTGTTTCTCCTATCCTTTCAATTCCTGCCTCTAGTAGCAGAGCCCTCTCCAAATGAGAGATTATGTGGTAATTAAGAATCCTCACTAATTTGGGAGGGGGAAGGGAGGAAACTTCATCCAAAATTTGCATCTCCCAAATAAATTTATCATTTTATGCAGATGACTGAGGTCTCAGGAGGACTAAAGATAAGGGTAGGTTGCTGCCTATGTTTTTTCTGCATATGTGACCAAACTGGGATAATGACCTAGTGTGGCATTTTGAAAGATGGTTTATGCCTGTTTCCCATTTTTGTATAGGAATAGTTTCATCTCTTCCATATGATAGAGATATTCCCACCTTTTAGGAATTCCAAAATGATTACCGGTGAACAGAAACATGCTATCTATTATCTACATTTCCATATCTATAGTTTGGGATCTCTAAGGTCAATGATTAGTTGAGAGGAATGTGAACAGGACTGTGATATGTTCTAGTTTACTCAAAGTTAACAAACAAGGGAGATATGGAGGATCCTATCTATGATTTCAGGCTCAGTAATGCCATCTGGGCCTAGATAATAATGCTTATTATCTAGTAATAATTGAGGAAACAGAGGTAAATCTCAGTTAGCTTCATGGATGAACACAACAAAGGAAGAAGTAATTAAAACCACATAGGCGGCCAACAAATGGAAATGGGAATGTTTCTAGGGTGTTTGTTCTGCTTTTGAATTACCCTGCCAGTAGCAAGATGATGCCTTGGGTTATTCTCTCCAAGGGAGAATCACATGCCTTTTAGAGGTTCTTATGGCTTTTTTTCCCTTTGGGAATATAAAAAGAAATATTAACTCAGGTCCTATAGGGGGAGAAAAGCCTTAACTATTACATAGGCATGTACAAATGTGTGGCATGTATATATTCTTTATCAGTTAATATAGTTTCCTTTTAAGGTTTGTTGCTGAGTAACATGTATTTTGCTTAGAATTCAAAACAGGAGAGATTCTCTGGGTGACTGAAATACTTACTAAGCATTGAGTCCAACATAGCTGTTGCTGCTGAATTCTCAATATGACAAGTTATAGTAAATCAGTTGTATGCTTTTGGTATGCTGTCACTGTTGTAGGCTTTTGGTACAAGTGCAATTCACTTGATTATAGACAGAAGATGATGATTTGATCAATCCATAAGCTAAGGTAGGGTTAATCACAGAGATACCTCAGAATCTTCACCCAAAAATATCAGAGACACAAAGACAGAGATGAAAGGACAGACTACAGAGTTGCGTCAGCTAAGTCTGAAACTAGAAGTAATAAGTGCTCTAACTTCTGTTGATGAGTACGAGCACAGGGACAAATTAAAAGCAGAAGGAATGAAGTCAATGGGTCAATTAGTTTGGCTGAAATGTCATATATAGTGAGATGTTAGTTAAGCATGGATCAGCATGGCTTAACATTGGAAGCATCTATTCAACACAGAAGTTATATTCATCGGGATTCTTTATGGATAGAGGATATCAAAGTGTATAGCTCCAGAGTAGTGGACTGCCCTCAGTACAAGGGTTTTCTTCACTCATGTGTTTCCTTGGGAAGTTTCTTTAAGTGTGTGCCCTCTATCACAAACACTGGGTGCATTGGTGGGATGTAAACTAGATTGATATGTGGATTGAAGTACCTTAAGTATTCTTGTATTTGTCTTGAGACAAATGTGTGTGTCTGTCTAGCTATCTAATCTTTATAAATAAATATTTGTTTTTGTGTTATTATCGTCAGTGCCTGATTGTGTAAATAGAAATACTTCAATGGGAGAACAAAAACGACTTAGTGAGTAGGGGTAGGGTATTTCACTGTAACAGAATTTACCCCCCACCATTCTGAGAGAATATCAGTGTAACCACATGCAGTCGTCCTTCTCTAGGAATCCAGGCATTCTGGTACAAGAGCACTTAGAGGGAAGGAGTGAATCTACATAGTGAGTAGGTGCGCACATGCCCAAGTAAGAGGTATGAGACATTATAACACGAGTGACAATCTCATGTACCCATTATATAAGTAATGCCAATATTCCCCAGAAGAAAGGCACATTGAATTACCAAATTCTACAAAGCAAATATATCCTTACACACTTCATAATAAAGTTCCCAGAAATCACATACCAAGTTTTTTTTTTTTTCCTTAGGATAGTGCTTATAAATGAAATGAAGGGGACAGTCATAGTTTTATACTTCCATAATATATAAGATCAGTATAGAGTGACCAAAAAAAAAAAAAGCCCTTAGCAAGGAAGAGGAAAAGGGCAGTCACCTGTTCTATTAATTATTTACTTCCAACTTTCACCTACTTCCTGCTAGGCTGTCACAGTTTGATGTCAAAGAACATTATGCTGAGATTGAAATGGAGAGGGCAGATGAGTGAAAATGACCAGGCTGCGATCTCCAGGGTTGATTTATCCTTAATCTTGTGGGAATAATCTCCCACAAAGCAGCTGGGGGGATACCCTTTCCAAAGCTTTCCCTTTCAATATTTGCAAACCTAGTTGATGTCACACCTACCTAGGGACACTTGCTGAGATCATTTCACAAGAAACATCTTTCTCAGAGAGTAATGTTCAGCTCCAACAACGAAAATCTGAAAGTGATTAAACAGTCACGAGTTTACTTATGAAAACCAAAATTTCGAAAAGAAAAACTCTGGAAATTAAAGAGACCACATCAGAAACTTTTTACAATATTTTGTGCTAGATAGGACTTGAGAGGTCATTTACTCCAGCACCTATTATTTTACAAATGAGGGGAAAAAATCACATGTTCAATAATAAAATTTCCTTTCTCTGCATCCCACCAATTCTTAAAAATCCTACAGTTTTTGTGACTAAAACACAGAACAGTGTTTTTTAAATTTTTTTCTTTCTGATATATTGGTATGTTTCATGTATATTTTAATAATTTTTATGTATTTTGCTTGTCTCTATGGTACATTCACATGTATTCATGCTTACGTAGAAAATTTAATTTTGAAATTGCATAGGAGTTTAAGACTCTTTTCTAGATCCAGAAAAGGGAATCAATGGATAATTTTATCCTTTTCTTTTTGCTTATTCCATTTCTGAGGAGATCAGAAATATGGGATTGGCTTTTGGTCTCTTGCAAAATATGAGTTGTTCATATTTTTGCATTTTATAAAGGATATTCCTCCCACCAAAGGTGGGAGGTAGATGCTACAAATATTATTATCCCCATTTTATAAATTTAAAAAAATAGGTTCAAAGAGATGACCTGTCCAACACACAGTAAGCAGAGAAGTTAAGATTCCAGCCACTAAGCAATGAAGTTAAGATTTGAGCCTCCTGTTTCACACTCTTTCTAGTTACCAAATTATCTCTTGGGCTACCTTTAGTCCTTTATATCTTTAATGTAGCATGTGCTACATCCCAGGGACTGTGAGCTTTTAAATTATTATATTATTTGATCCTTATGGCAACCCTGAAAGGTAAGTATTATTATCCCCATTTTACAGTTGAGGAAACTGAGGCAGGCAGAGGGTAAGTGAATTGCCCAGGGTGACACAGCAAATAAATGTCAGGCCAGATTTGAAGTCAAGTATTCTTGACTCCAGACCTAGTGGTGTATCCACTGTACCACCTCAATGCTGACAACTATTACCCAGAAAATGAGATGTACCAGACCCTATTCTAAGCAGTAGAGATACAAAGAAAAGCAAAAACAGACTCCCTGTCTTCAAGAAACTCAGTCTATGGGAGAGACAACATGTAAACAGCTATGTACAAACAAAATATGTACAGGATCAATTGGAAACAATCTCAGATTAGCTACCCTCTTTGGGTCTCATCATCAAATGTGGTTATTCCAGGTGTTTTCCAAGATCACTTTTAGCTTTATATGTCTGCGTACTCTTCACTCCACTGTTTAATGGTATCTTTATTGCTCATTCCTTCCCTGGTGGATTAATTATCTGCAATTCTGTGCAATTCTATTTCTTTAAAAAATACAGTATGTATTCAGTTTAGGGGAGGCTAATGCTAATAACAGCTCCCATCTCTTCTAAGATCTGATGACCTTCACTACATCTAGTTTTCCTCTCTGCTACCCATAACTATAGAGTTAACTCATTTTCAAGAAAAATAAAATGTTCACAGTATTGGAAGAATCATAAATCCTGAGACACCCGGGCCATAAATGACCCCTTGGATCATCTGCTCTGAGCTTGTTACATTTTACAGTACAACACCCTCCCATCTTTTTCCAGATTTGGTCAAGCTTGTCTTTTAAAAGGGTAAGATTAATTTCTTGGGGTTATTAATGTCTCAATTCAGACATACCAGGCACCATGCTTACTTTCCAATCCTGAGACAGCTCTAAAAATTGTTGCTACAGTGATTTGTGAATGATGGCATGTGTTATGTTCATTCCCACTCCCTCCACTGAAGTGAGTTTGTCTCACTATAGACACACAAGTCAAAGTTCTTTGCCTAATCAGGTTTCAATGTGCTCAATCAACAAGAATTCATTAAGTGGCTACTTCTGTGCCAAACACTGTGCTCCATGCTGAAGATAAGCGTGCCAAACGAAACAATCCCTGACTTCAAGGAGTCCATATTCTACCAAATTATATATTACATACTGCTTTTCAAATTACTGTTTGTATTCATAATGGAATTTGATTAAGGAATTAGATGCCTTTTGTTTTTTGAAATGACTTTATATTTTCTTTTTCTTAGTTCAATTTTATTTTATGTTCCAGATTCTCTTTCTTTCCTTCCCTTACCCACTGAGATAGTAAGAAAAACAAAGCCTATCACAACTATGTATAGTCAAACAAATCAAATGCCCACATTACCCACAGGAAGGAAAGAAGGAAGGAAGGAAGGAAAGAGGGAAGGAAGGAAGGAAGGAAGGAAGGAAGGAAGGAAGGAAGGAAGGAAGGGAGGGAGGAAGGAAGGGAGGAATTAAAGGAAAGAAAGAACAAAAGAAAAGAAGGAGGGAAGGAGGAAAGAGAAAAAATAAAATATGCTTCAATTTGCATTGTGAGTATAACAGTTCTCTATGTGGAGGGGAACAGCATGTTTCATTATGAGTCCTTTGAAATTGTGTTTGCTCATTGTGTTGATCAAAATTCCTACATCTTTTAAGACTAATTGTCTTTATAACATCATTGTTACTGTAAAAACAATTGTTCTACTGGTTCTGCTCATTTCCCTTTGTGTCAGTTTTGCGAGGTCTTCCCAGGGTTTTTTTTTTTATCTGAAATCATCCTCTTTATTGCTTCTCACAGCCCAATACTATTTATTCTGTTATATTCATATACTGTTAACTTGTTCAACTATTCCCCATTGTATCACCTTTATATTTTCATAGTACAATCTTCACCACAGTTAGGGTAAAATCCTGGTAAGGTTAGTTTGGCCCATGATACCCATAGGAAATAAAGGGAAAGGTAGGTCCCAGGAGAAAGCCACCATCCTCAGGTCCCCAAATCTAAAAAAGAATTATATCTTATTGATAATTTAAGCATTTTTTTGGTGATCTATTATGACAGATACTTTAATGGAGATGTGATCTCTTTGTTGCAAGACTTTCATCTGTAGTTGCATTTTGCAACTGGTTTTTATGAGTTACTAAGTTCAAATTATCCATCACCCAGCAGTCACCCTGCTGGAGATATTCCACCCTTTACTTAACTAGAAGCTATACTGGTATTTAGAGAACAAACGTAGATACTCAAGGTCTCTAATTGACTTCTGAATAGATAGAAATCTGAAAAACTTTAATGACTTGCCCACTTTCACCACCAATGGCTGCTACAGGAGTGTATGCCATCTGATTCTGTAATTAAAAACCCACTGCCTATTAAATAAAGTGTAAGCTTGTGGCTAATATTTGAAGCCATCCACAATCTACTATCAATATACTTGTCTATCCTCATCTCAGAATGCTACCCTTAATGTATTCTCTGTTATAAAACCACAATGCTCTGTTCACACACTTCTATTTGTCTCTCACCTCCTTTCCTCCTTAACTCATCATCCTCCATGCCTGGAATGGAATCCTATTCCATCTCCTTTTAAAGTCTTTCCCTTGTTTCAAGACTCAAATCAATGCCACTAGCTCCACTACAGCCAAGAAAAAGCAGTCTCCTCATTCTCATAAATCTTTTTCTTACTTTTTTTTTATACCATGGTAACATCTTTCTAATCTATCCTTTAATATACAGAGCTGATTATTGGAAAGTGTTGGCTTTAGAATTAGAGGACTTAGAGACAAACATATACTACATAACGCATAACGTACTTTTTTGTATTCAAATACCATAATTGGTTTAGCCATTCCCCATTTGATGGGTACATCCATTGTTTCCAGTTCTTTGCCACTACAAAAAAGAGCTGTGATAAATATTTTTTGTACAAATCAATCCTTTTCTTCTTTCTTTGAACTCTTTGTAGTATAACTCCAATAAGGGTACTTACTGGGTCAAAGAGTGGGCAACTTTTAGTTTAGTAATTTTTGAGGAATAGTTCCAAACTGCTTTCCAAAATTTCTGTACTAATCAATAGTGACATGAACAGTGGTGCAATGTTCCTATTTCCACATAACCCCTCAAACATTTGTCATTTTCTTTTTTGTCAGCTTTGATAATCTGATGATTTTCAAGTAGAACCTCTGAGTTGCTTCAATCTATTTTTCTAACTATTAGTAATTTGAAGACGTTTTCATATGCTATAGCAGCTTAGATTTCTTCCCTTGAAAACTGCTTTTTTGTCTCAAGTGTATCAATTGGGGATCTCTCATATTTATGTCTTCCTTAAAAGTAAAGCTGGCATTGCTTCTATCTTTCTACCTGACCTTGCACTTAATAAGTGTCTAGTAACTGTCTGTCAAAAGAATTGGATCCCATTTATAATAAATATTTAGCACCATGGGCTATGCTATTGTTGTGTTATGCCAAGCTTATATTGTCATGTAATATTTAGATTCTTTTTCTATATCTGATGGAGTTTATATAAAGCCAAGATGAATGCAAGGCAAACAGTGTTTTTCCCCAAGATGAGAACATTCAAAAATGCTTGTTTTTTCCCTGTAGTGTCCATTGTCTTTTCTTTGCACTTTCCCTGGTGGTTTTCTGTCAGGCCAGACCTCACCACAATTACAGTAAAACCCTGGTGAAGTTAGTTTGGCCTATGAAACTCATAGGAAAAGAGGGGAAAGGTAGGTCCCAGGAGAGAGCCATCATCCTCAGTGTCCCATCACTACAACATTCCTTTCTTAAATTCTAATACACACACACACACACACACACAACCTTGAAGAGGAAAGCACTACTGCATCAGAACTACTGCACCTACAATCAAACTGATTGTCATTTGTTGTCATCCCATCCCATCTCTTCTCTCCCAGCTACTTTTTCCCCAAGTGAAAAATACCTAGTTACAGCTTTTATCATACAAAAAGATGAATTTCCTTTTACACAAAAAAGGGAGTCAGGTCAGTATGTATATAATTTTATGAAGTGTTTGAGAAATCAACAAAACCTGAGTTCTATTGACAGATTTGTCATAGGACTTTCCATCTAAAGCCCTTTACAGTCTGGACCCCTCCTATCTTTCCTGTCTCATACTCCTTTCCAGTCTATACACTATATAATGGAGCTACAATGAACTATTTATGGTTCTGCACACTCCCTAGACTCCATTCATTAACACTAGCTCTCCCATATAACTGGAATGCATTTCTTCATCCCCTTTTACTAGTAGCTTCCTGGCTTCTTTTAAGATTTAACTCAAATCCCTCCTTCTTTAGGAGACCTTCTCTGGCCTCTTTTCTGCTAGTCCCATTCCAAGTAATAGATTACTTTCTATTAATCTACAGGTATTTTTAACTCATAGTTACTTCAATGTTTGTCCCGTTCTCCCCATTTTTCCATTAGAATGTGTGGTCCTTGAGAGTTGAGATGGTATTTTTCCCTTTCTTTACATCCTCATCACTTAGCAAAGTACTTTACATATAGTAAGTGCTTAATACATAACAAGCATCTATGAAGTGACAAGCATTTACTAAATGATTTACTGACCATCTGACTTCCCTAGACTTTATTTTCCTCATCTACAATTTAAGATGATTCCTAAGGTCCCTAAATTCTATGCAGTTATTAATCTAGTTCACTTTGGAATAATGAGTGGTATTTCTGGGTTATATTATTTTGTCTTTTGTTTTAATATACTTTCAGATATTTTTCTCCTTCCCAGTCAGGAAGTAGTAGTAGTTGGGAAACTAGACTACGTAAGTTTCATGGTTTATCTTAGAATAAACACTTAGTGTGCTTCTGAATTTCAGTCATAATGCTGACATGTGAAATGTGGGGAATGCTTAGGTTTAAAATGCTAGCACCTGGATTGTCTAATATCTAGACCATGAGATGATTTATTGAGCTCGATTCTCCCTTTCACATCTGGGAGAAACTTTCTATATGGCTATGAGTTAGGAAAGAGAGGAGGGCTCCACTCCCATTTTCTATGCCTGGCAATGGAAAAGAAGATGAATTCAACTCCCCATAATATGCCTTCTAACTTTAATTATTTAAGTAATTAATTTTTAGTTATCATATAATTGAGCATCAAAATAATCATGTTTCTTATTTTAAAATGTTACATAAATACAATTGACTATAGGACAATTTCTAGCTCTTCTTCTTGTACCTAGAATTAAAGAATGCACACTTGGAAAGGATCTTAAGAGTATCTATTTCATCAATCTCAAGTATAGGAAGCCTGGTTCATTTTGCATAAAATACTTTTAATGGTGGAGAGAATTCTGATTCAACATTGCTTCATGCCTGCTTGAGGGTCTGAATTGGTGGGAGGATTGGAAGGGAGAGATGAGACATTCTTCTTTTCTTTTTTGAGAAAGTCTTTCTTTTTTTCTTCTTTCTAGAGTCAATCCTGAAGAGAGAGTGGAACCATGTGTGTCTCTTTCAAAGAATGAAGAATATTTCTCCTGTCTAAAATTCTCACACCCACTACATGGCTCAAGCAAGATTCTTTCCATGATTGGGAAAAGACCCAGGTTTGGTTGGAAAACTGAGTTACATTCGATTATGTCATCCCTTATTCTGAAACCTTCTGGATAATGTTTAGAATCTACATTCTGGTATTTTCCCTTTAGATCCAGTTTCCTAGCTTTTCTCATACCAGTCCCTTATACACATTCTACATTCTAATCACACTGCACAGGGGCAGCTAGGTGGTACAGAGGATAGAGCACCAGGGAAGGAGTCAGGAGGACCTGAGCTCAAATCTCACCTCAGACACTTGACACTCACTAGCTGTGTGACCTTGGGCAAGTCACTTAACCCCAATTGCCTCATCCTGGGTCATCTCCAGTCATCCTGATGAATATCTGATCGCTGGATTCAGATGGTTCTGGAGGAGAAGTGAGGCTGGTGACCTGCACAGCCCTCCCTCACTCAAAACAAAGTCAAGTGTAAGTCATGTCATCATTTCTCTGATGGCATGGTCCTCTTTGGCAATGAAGGATGAACACACACACACACACACCCTGGACAACTCATTGTCTCCTGAACAGATCCTATGCTTTTCTTTGTCCTTTCCTTTGTTCATACAGTTCCTTCTTGTTGGAATGCCATAACTGCCTATCTGTGTTTTGAAATCCTGCTTATCTTTTAAGGTTGTTCCCTAATTACTCCCCATACTAATCCCCACTCAGTCTTCTCCCTCACCTTTCAGCTATAATTTCTCTCCTCTATGAAGGCCTTTTTGCCTCTTTTATGGAACTGCTAATACTTTGCTTTGTTCTATATTTTTGTGTATTTGTCTTAGTCACTCTAAGACCAACAATTTCTTGATGAGAAAGAGATCACTTTTGTACAACAAATCCACAGAGCCTAGGACATTGCATGCACAGAGTGGGTGCTCAATATATTTTCGCTAAATTGAAGAGTTTCATCCTAGCATCAGGCATGCTGGAAGTGGAGAGACAAGATATACATTATTCTAAGCTACTTGCAACACAAGTAGAGAGAGATGGGCAAAAATAGAAAGCAGTGGAAAAGCTTTTTTTTGTTTAAGAAGTTCATTATTGCCACCCAAGATAAAGTCAATATAAATCTCATTACACTAGCTTTCATAATAGTCCTGTGCCTTTCTGTTTTTATTGCTATAGCTGGATATTGTCATCAATCAAACCCTATAAGTATTTCATACATGGACAATATATTCAGGTTCTAATAATCATGAGAGTTCTGATCTGAGGCTCACCATTGGTAGTATTCTAAAAGTTTAGTCAAGGAACAAAGACGACCAGCCCCCTAAAATTTACCTAGGTTCTATGCTTAAGCAACAAGGCACCCTGAGGGAGAGGCAGGAGACAGCATGTGCCAGAGGTGTCAAGCCACCAGCATCACTTTGACCACTACTAACAGAAACAACCCAAGACCCTAAATTGAGAACACTAGTGCTCCAACAGATTGCCAATCCTGTTACCAGTCCCACTTCTGAAGCCATAGTCAAATGTAACAAACCCCTCTGGAGAAGAAACTCACCATGCTCTACCATGATCACCAGCTAATGACCAACTGCCAAGCAATTGACACCAATGGGTAGGGAAATCTAAGGGCCCTGGGAAGAAGAGCATGCACACCCAGACCAATGGCTCTTTTTCCAGCTCAGACCTCAAAGCCATCATCCAGAGGAGCAACCCTTCTGAATAAAGGGCCAGTTAACCCTACTAACCACCAAGCAAGTACCACCTATGTGGCAAGCAAGACAGCCTAGACGAAGCTTCAAGGCACCTTTAGGGAGAGACAAATGTCAGAATGTACTTGGCAAGTCAAACAAAACCAAAACTTTACCTTGTCCACCACCTCCAATGACTGACCAGTTGTGACCTTTAATCAGGTGTCAGAGCCCTTTCATCTTTAGCAAACACAACTGCTGAAGACCTTCAAATGAAGGTCTTGCCAGTAAAGTCCTTAACACAGTCAAATAGTCCAATATAAGAAACTGGTATAGTTTTATCAGTGGAAATGATATTAAAGAAGATAGATTATCAGCTGCTTTACTCCTGCACCTTAAGGACCACCACTGGACCTTTCTCATGACTGACCTATACCTGAAATCTCCTATATATATTATCTCCTGCATTAGAATATGAAAACCTTGAGGAAAAGGACTATCTCTGCTTTTCTATGTGTATCCTTAGCACCAAGAATAGTATGTATAGTGTAAGTGCTTGTGTATTCATCTCTTCATTCACTCATTTATTTATATGTTATCCATTATATCTCTCTGGCTTAGAATCACAGAATGTTAAAAGAGACAGGAACATCTAATTAAACAGTTCTCATTTCACACAAGAGGAAAATGAAGCCCAGTGAGATTGTGAGATTTGCCCAATATTATATAGCTGGTTAGTACTAGAACCATCAATGGTACCCCCAATGTGTTGACCTTCTGATTGATTTCTTTCCACTTTTGCACATCTGCAGCAAGATAAAACTTATCAACTATGATGATGAGATATTTAGTGAACTACATGTAGCATCTAACTGTCCCTTTTTACGCCCAAGTCACGACTATTTTTCTAAAAGGTTTGGGATCAAAGATTTTCATTAATATACCTTCCAAGAAATTTTGCATTTCATAAATTCTTGAAGAGCACTATTACCTGATCTTCCACTGCTAAATCTAAAACACCAAAGTATCTTTTTTGCCCCTAAAATTTAGATAAATACTATAGTTCATGGGGCCTTACTTTCCGTGAATTCTCATTTTAAAGGCTGAGTCAAGTTAACCAAATTCTGTTCAATAACAATATCAGTGGTAAATTTTTATGTGTTGGGAATTTTAGAGGCTTTTGTATTATTTTCATAGAAAAAAAGAATGGTTAGTCTTAAGATGTAGAAGTAATTAGGTAATCTCTGATATATGCATAATTTTGAAATTTATCATAATGTTCTGGAAATCACTAGCTTGTTAATTAAGGTCTTAGTATATTATAGTCCCCACTAGAACATTCACAGTACAACCGGGCTTCTGTTAATAGCTAAATTCTACTAGATTGTGAGACATTCCTGCAAATAACCAAAAGACAGTATTTCTAGGCAAACACACCACACACAAAGAGTTAGGATTTGCTTTAAATTCAAAACTGAGTCTAGTTTCATGATTTTTTTCCCCAAGGTCACAAACTTCCAGGAAAATCTGGAACTACAGAAAAAGTTTTAAAGTAGTTTCAGGCCAGTATATGAGTATGAGTGAAAACTATGCCACATCAGGTGATTTGGGTTGAATTTAACTGTGTACAAGATAGGCTAGGGGCTGGGTGGGGTTGTATTTTTTGGAGCCAAACACAGTGGGTGTGTACACAAGTGGGCTAAGTCAAATAAAAATGATCTGCCCCAACCTACTGTATACTAAGGCTGCCAGATTTCACACCATTTTCATTGCCAATGCCAGGAATTCCTCAGTTGATTGAGTGGAATAAAGAGTTAGCATTTCTAAATCTTTGAAATGTAATCATATGAAAATGAAGCTGAAAACTCATCACTGGTCACTGGAGCAAGGAACCAGATGTCTTTGGCCAGAATCTGTTATTTCTCTCTCTAGAAAAGATATGAATAAGAGTTAATTAATTCTCATGACAGGCATCATGAGAGAGTGGAAAGACTGTTTGCAAGAAAATTATAAGGCCTAGGTGATGGACACAAAAAACATAGAATCTTAGAGCTGAAAAGGACCTCAAAGGTCCTTTATAGAAATCCTTATTACTTCATCCTCTGTATGCAGGCATCTAACCTTCATCTGAAGATATCTAATGAGGGAGAACCTGAAACCTACTAAGGCAACCCATCACACTTTGTACAGCTCTATTTGAAAGATGACATAAAATTGGTATGAATATCAAACATGTTGGATAACATAGGGCCCTGAAAGTGAAGAGAAACCTGACCTACTGGCATAGACCATTCCACTTTATGATAGCTCCAATTACCAGGAATTTTTTCCTTGCCAGAGCCAAAAGGTGTCCCTATGGAATTTCCACTTGTGTTCCTAGTTCTGCCCTCTAAGATTAGCAGAACAAGCCTAATTTCTCTTTTACATGACTATCCAAAAAGATCTAAGCAAGCTAGAACTTCGGGTTGAATATAATGACATGAAATTTTTAAATTGATAAATGCAAGTGAATAACCTACACTTGAAGGTTAAAAAAACCTGTTGCACAAGTACAAGGTAGTAGAGATATGACTAGACACTAGAAGAGGGGAAGAAAATATCTCTGAGCTTTAGAGGTCTGCAGCTTAATGTGCATCAACAATACCCTATTACAGCCAAAAAGACCACGGAATTTAAGGTTGAAATACAGATTAGGGAAGTGTAATTACGCCATACTCTTCTCTGGCCAGCCTATTGGCCTACGTCAAGAGTACTGTATTCAGTTCTGAGTGCCCGATTTTAGGAAAGACATTGGCCAGAAGATGTCCAGAAGCCAATGGGATTATGCCATTGAGGGATCAGTTGAAAGAACTGGGGATATTTACATTGGAGGTAAATATCCCACAACAGTTATGAAAGCTATGGCCATATCTTTGGTGGACTGTCATGTGGGAAAAAGACGAGATTTGTTTTACTTAATTTTGGTGGACTGAACTAGGATCATGGTCAAAAGTTACAAAGGGCCATCTTTTGGCTCCAGGTAAGGAAAATCTATCTAGCAGTTGGAGCTATCCAAAAGTGGGATGAGCTATCTCAGCAGACTTCAGGTTTCCCTGTACTTTTTAGACAATGACTAGGTTCTCTGTGTTTGATATTCAAACCAGTTTTGTGTCATCTTCAAATTTTTAAAATATGCCATACCTTTAGCAAATTACTGATTAAAAAAAATTAAGCAGCGGTAGGCTGAGCACCAATACCTGGGCCTTTTCACTAGAGAACTCCCTCTAAGCTGATACCAAGTATTAATATGCACTCTTTGGGTCTGACTATTCAATCAATTCCAAGACTAACATCAATCATCTAATTCATATCTATCCATTTTGTCCACAAGAACAGCATGAGAAACACTGCAAAGTGCCTTGTTGAATTCCTACCTTGACAACTTATTAGATGAATGATCTTGGCCACTTTAATTAATCTCTTTGAACCTAAGTTTTCTGTTTATAGGATCACAGATTTAGAGCTTAAAGGGATCTCAGAAGGAACCTAGTCCAGCTTTCTTGTTTTATAAATGAGGAAACTGAGGCCCAGAGACATAAAAGTCACAATGTTATTCAGCTGAGAAGTAGCAGGGACTAAGATGCAAACCAGTGCTTCTTTTTTTATTCAAAATCCACTTGCCTTCTACTGCATATGAGCTCTCTTATCTACCTTATAAAATTATTGTAAGAATCAAATGAGATCATGGAAATAGAGCCCTTTGTAGTCATAAAGCTCTATGGAAATGTAATTAGTTACTAAATGAAGGAAAAGGAGAAAACCTTACTTACATTTATGTTCAACAAAGTCCAACTTGGATGCTTCTATCCTCAAGGCTATGCCAGTGAAACACAAGCTTTGGCAGATTCTGTCGTATTGGTACAGTCTCAAATATGACCCTGGCAAGAGGCCAAATCTTATTTTCCAAGATATGGAGAACACATTACTTGTAGGCTGGCCACTTAGTGATGAACTCATTGTCCATGGCAACCTATGAAACAATGAAAAATACAAAATGACCCTATTCCTGCGTGAACCCCTTCTGTTTTTGCAGTGACAATGGCAGAATGGATGTAAAGAAGACAAAACATCCTAAGAATCACACAGGTTTTCAGCCATCTACAAATTTAAATTTTGCTGTTGGTGCTTTGAATGTGAACTCCTTTTCTGATGACCAAGTCATTGCCCTCCAAGTTCCCTTCCAGCCCTAGATCAACGACTCTGTGATTCATACTAACGGAAGAGCACACAATTCTTGCTATAAAAAAATGGAAGGAAATTGCAGCTAAGGGGCAGAATGACTGACAGGAACTCCTTGAAAAAGTAAACAACGGAGTCGGTTTTCATCATATATCGCAAAGCAAAGAGAACCATTATTTTATGGGATATCTGGTCATTTGTCTGTGTAGTATTAATGATAAGTATGCACAAAAAAGACCAACATGAGGGAAAATTTAAATATATACAATATGCATATATATACACACACATACATAAATACACATGTATGTGTTTATCATATTCAGTAATATCAGTTGTTGAGTAGAAAGTGTTAGAGGAGTATGATATCATAGACTATATTTTTGATGTTACGATTGCTGTTTGTTGTCAGTTTTCATTTGATTTCTAGATATTGTTTGATATTATATTTATAATGATAGGACTACAATATGGAGTTGCTTAGGCTTAGTAGTCTTTATGTCCATAGAAACATATTGACAAAACAGACAGTTATCACTTTTCCAATGTTAATTCTGTGTCAAGAGGTAAGGCTCCTAGCTTTTTGATTGGATGAACTCTTGACCTACTGCAGGGACCTTGGAAGGGTCTCCTTTTTCTGACTTAGTTAACAACAGACCCTCGCACCAATTTGTGGTGGAGATGAAGACACTCCCCTTACCCAAACTTCACCAAACTCTCTTATCTATAAGGGACCCCAGAACTTTCTACAACTTCTGGGATTGATTAGGAATGTTCTCTCCTACAGCTGACACCAATTACCTGTTTTCAACCAAAACCATTCTTTAGAGGAAATAAATTTGCCACCTGAACCCCAACTTTAAGTGTGTTCCCTCTCGAATACATTTCCCTCATTCTCAGGCCAGGGATGAGTTTCTTGTATGAGGGAACAAATCTCTTTATATTGCCATATTATGTGTATATGCTATGTTTGCCTACTATCTGTCTTGCATAACACGTAAAGCTCATGATTCCTGAGTATTAAATATCTAGAAATCCAGAACCCAAGTATTTGCTTTAACCTGAGCCATGAGGGGACAAGTAAAGCAAAGAGGGAGGGAAAATATTTGTTAAAACAACTTCCAGGATCTAGATAGAGAGATCTGTCTGGATAGTATAAGAGTCAACAAGAGGATGCTCAGTGAGTGAAAGGGAAGGAACTGGAAGGAGCCAGAGTACAATGCAGACTTCCTCTTGCTCCTGGCACTGTCTGTTGGGTACCGTAAGTGGTGGTCCATCTAGTACTGGACAGGGAGTGAAGGATGCAATAGCTGCCATTTTTCTGGGTTGGAAAGAAGATGGGACATGAGAGACCTAATATGAATGGCAATTTGTTAACAATAGAACAATTCAAGAGAACTATCACAGTAATATTTACGAGTATGACGGAGCTAGGTGGTATAGTGAACAGAGATCTGGGTTTGGAACCAGGAAGAAATAAGTGCAGATCTTGTCTTTGACACTTAGAAGCTGTGTGACATTAGACAAGTCAATTAATTTCTCTGAGCCTTAGTTTATTCAATCATAAAATGAGGGATTTAAACTTCAAGGCCATCATATGAATATCTGAATTTCCTGTTTAATATGTTTGCTTCTGGATCGAATAATCAACACAAGCAAAGGAAGCCCATCAAAGTTCCAAAGTGGCCAAAAAGGAGAACATACAAAGATAACCAACAGTGATTATAAAAAGAACATCAGTATTTACATTCAGTAGCCTGGGTTTGAATCCAAGGTCTCTATGACCCTGGGAATATTGATTCATATCACTATACCTCTGTATTCTCATACTTCCATTATCTATTTCCAAGGGGTGTGTTGTAAGAAAGGTGAAACTTAAAAGATAATAGACATAAACATGTGAACTATAGTAATATGAGGAATTGAAAGATTAGTAAGAAACTGGGGGCATAATACATTAAGAATGTGAAGATTCTCCTAAATTTAAAAGTGTACGAAACAATAAATATAGAATAACAGATTCATATTACTCCCAGATAACATCCAGAATTCTCATTTAGACAACAGAAAACAAAAATCTGCCTATGTGGTAGGCTTAAGGGAATGGAATTTTTCCACATGATGAACTTCGATCCCTTATGTCACTATATGGAAAATATCATGAGTCACATAAATTTTACTCTTTCAATGACCTACAGTTGTAGAGCAAGAAAAGTTAATTTTGATAGGCAGACTTCAAGGAGCTTAATAGTATTTACAGATGTGTAATCAATTACTCTTAAAATAAATGATTGAAATCCAGGCTTCCTCATTATGGGCCAGCTATTATGTAACAGTTACTTATTGAACAAATTATCATATAAATCCTCATGGTAGATGGTTTGTCAATTAATTGTGCTATGGTTTTAACCAAAGTGAGTTTTAGGCTTGCAAAATACAGTAACATAGAAAATGAAACTCCTGAACTTTAGAAACTGAGCTGAGTAAGGTAGAAAGAGTAAAACGTATCCAAAACCCTCTGTGCCTCTGTTTCTTCGTATATAAAATGGGAATAATAATAGTACCTATTTTATAGAATTGTTGTAAGAAATAAAATAACACATGTAAAGTGCTTTGCAAATTTAAAGCACTGCAAAAATGCTAGCTATTATTATCATTATTGACATCATTATTTCTTAAAAACCTATCAATATTCATTATTATGATCATTATTTTGACTTCATGGACCCATTAAAAGCATCTTGGGAGGCCCCAAGGATCTGTAGGGATCTTCAGACCATACTTTGAGAGCCACTGATCCAATATATGAATTGTGTGTGGCTAAGGTGGAATGAAAATGAAAGTTACGAGAGGTGAGTTGTTGATGAACTAGAGCACCAGAAAGTCTGAGGTGCCATGAACATGGAGAAGAAGAAGGTAATCTGGGTATTAAATTCATTGAAACAGAAAGGAGAACCACTGAGAGAGGCCACAGATAACTGTAAGTAGGACCTGGATAGGGTAATTTAGTCAGATGGAGTTAATGTCAAAAAGGGAGAAGGTTCTGAGTAGTGATGGCAGAGGGAGGAAGTCTAAAGTAACAATGAGAAGTAGAGTATGATCTCTCATTCTCCTATCCTAATATGTGTGTCAAAGACAAGGAGGAGGAGGTATGAGAGAAGACACATCTGCTGCTGGAGAAGGTAATGACCTAAGTATTTAGTGTCCTCTGAGGGGGAGCCAGGTTATCTTAAGTACAGGAAGATGGCAGGAGAGTGAGAGGAAGAATTCTGAGTTCCCACAGACAGGTTTCATTTCCACAAATACAGACTGCATGGTCTTCATATTTCATGGCCAAAATTCAAATTCAAAGATTATAACTCTTCCAAGTTCCTATTAGAAAAACACATCATTGCTGGCCAGCCTTCTAACGATCATCCTCTCTGAATTTAGTGAAACCAGTATTCTTTCAGTAGACTTCACCAATCTCATAGGACCGTACTCAAAATTTTGCCACCTTTATAGGTCCCACCTAAGTTTGTGCTTCAGTTGACAATTGATGTAGCCTTCAAGGACCTAGGCTCACGGTTATACCATTAGTATGTTGAAAAGGATTTTAGTGTATAATATAATATAGTAGATATAATATATACATAATATAATTTAAACACACATAATATAATATATAATATAATTATATAATATAATATCTAATATAATATAAACACACATTTTTCAAAGTGGTCTTCAAGTATTAAATAACCCTTATGAATCTATGAGAAATAACAAATTTCTTTATTACAAGTGAGGAAGTTGTTACTATGGTTTAATTGCAAGAGCTCTTAGTCTGCAGTCCATGAACTTGTTTGTTTCTGTTGAGGGAGGAGAGATTTTTCAATATATTTTTCAATATAATTGGTTTCCTCTGTAACAAGATATAATTAATTTTATACATTAAAAAGCATTGTTCTGAGAAAAGGTACACAAGTTTTACCAGATTGCCAAACGGATTCATAATTACACAAAAAAATAAAAATTAAGAACTCCTGGCTTAATAATTTGTTTAGAAGTACAGACACATAACCTATATTAACTGATATTAGCAGTCTCAGTGATCTACCTTCCCAATCCTACTTGTTAGATTACAAGGATATTTTTAAAAGATTTTTGAGACTTAATTGTGTCCTTACTAAGTGGATCAACAGAGCAAGAAATCTTCTTCCTCATCATAGGGTGTAATTCTGTGGAATTTGTGACTGGATACTGAACAACAGATTGAATCTTTATAAATATATATTTGGACCTTTGTACTAACTTTAAGCTGAGAACATAAGCCGTCTGTCTAGATCCTGCAAAAGAAGGGCTAATAGACAATTCTGCTCAAACGTGCAATAAAAATATTGATATTAAGTAGAATTCAATAACCTCAGATCGACTCATGACCCATTTTGTAGTCTGGAATCCAAAGTATAAAGTTCAATTTAAAAAACATGCATATCACATGGGGGAGTGATTCCCCATATGCTAAAAGAAAATACTCTCTTTTTAAAAGCTCTGTTTGTTTATCTGGGAGATGGATAAGAGACTGAGGTTACCCCCTTAAAAAAAGTGGTCCTGCATAGACTTTGAGGCACATGTGTGTGTCTGTGGACCTACAGTGGGTGATATCCTATGCCATACAGAACTAAACCATTCAGTTGTAAATGAGACCTGGATGGCACTTCATAAACCATGTGCTCATCTCCCATCAGACCTTGGATTCTATTTGCGCACTCATGACATTTTTCTTTTTAATCTGGACCTATTCCATGCTGGCAGACAACCAAGTTCAGTCTGTTGAGAGTGCTAATAAAGCACATGGAAGAGTTGACTTTTTTCAATGGCTATACCTGCCAACACCTTGGGTTGGCTTCCAATTTGGAGGGAAGCCTGTGGCCTTAACATTTGGCTTTGTAATGAGAGAGAATGTTTTTCTCCTATAAACACTCCAATTCATCATTATGGCCCCTGTGTCAAGGCAAGCTCTTTTTCTGTTCAAGCCATTATTAAGGAAATCACTGCACCTGGTTACCCAGTTCTCCTCACTCCTGAACCATGGTAAAAGCTTTGGTTTCCCCACTTTTTCAGGCAAAAGCAAGAGAGTGTTCTGGAGACAAGCTGACGGGACAGCTGTGTCACAAAATACAGAAAGCCCATAAGTAAAGAACAATTTTCTTTCATCATTTTCCATGTGTGTATGATCATTTTCCTCCCTGATAAATAATCAGAATGGTTGGATCAACTTCCAAAACCAATTTTATTGCTTCTGTGAAGGCCTAAGAAAATGCAACCCATCTTTGCTCCATTTTGTATCATTTCTCCTTACATCTTTCTAGGGCACCTGACAAGTGTTTATCCCCTGATCTCTAGATGCACATCAGTTTAAACAGGAATAGATTACTTCCTGCTTGATTCATAGGGTGAGCTATTAAATGTGTTTAAAATAGCTATCATTTCTGTGAGGAGAAATAACATTATGATGACCTCATATGGCTTTCACAATAGAAATGAGAAAGGGCTGGAATGACTTTTTGACTTGGGCAGCTCCTTTGACTCTACCTTACTCTTTAAAAAATAACTATCTATGTAAGACAATTGACTAATGGAATTTCTGTTTCTCCAGTCCTGTTCCTGATTCACTTGCTTCTTGAGAGGAAATGTAATACAGTAGAAACAGTTCAGAATTGAGATTAAGGATTTGAATCTCCAATCTATCATTTACTATTTTGTATGACCTAGGACAAGTCACTTTACCTGTTGTAAAGGCAATCACACTGGCATACCCAGGATGGCTGCTAGTATAGGTTCTTAGATCTGCTCTACTAGGAAAGATAGCCCTTTAAGGGGTCAACAGTCCTTTTAAATTACCTCCAGAAAATACAAACAGAGAATATATGTGTGTGTATCCATATATATATATATGCATATATATATGTATGCATGTATGTATGCATATGTACAGAAAATACAAACAGAGAAATAAAGACCAACACAGGGCTTCCAACTATCTGACCATAAGCAATATATACATCACAGATCAACTATCTAACCATTACATACATAGTTACCAGAGAGAGAAGCAACAACATTTGGGTTTTCAAAGCCAGGGGAGCTCCTTAATGGCTACCCAGAATCTCATTTGGCACATAAACCTTCTTCCAAAGAATGAGCCCCAAAGCAAAACCTCACCTCAGAGTATATTTAACAAAGGCTCAATTGCTGATTGGTTCAGAGTCAGTAGGCACGAAACCTAAGTGACTCAGCACAGATGGCAACTCTGAGGTTCAAAGGAGAGTAAGCCTTCAGATGCTCACAATTTAGCATGAGCCTGGGAAACTGAACTCCAAAAAGAAAATTTAAAAATCCCACTTTGCTTGCTGTTACACCTGTACAATTCTATTTTCATCATCTTTAATATAAATACCATAATACTTATATTATCTGTCTCATGGAGTTGTTATGTAGAAAGTATTTTGAAAACAAAGTACTATAAAAATGCAAAATTACTGTTATTTCTAAAATAAGAACATATAATTGGGGAGAATCAGATAAAAAGCATTCTTTGGGCATGTAGTTTGTCCCACACTAATGGTAAGATCTCCAAACCTCAATCAGTCTGTGACTCCCTAGACTCCTTCTGGCCTTTACCTATTTCATGATGCTAAGAATCTTCTTCTCTGACTCTTTGTTGGTACTTGAACATCCTTTTGAGAAATAACCTATGCTAGCCATGCTTAGTCCAAACTTCACTCGGTCCATGACTTTCTAGATTCTAGGTAACTGTGGCCATCAAACCTCCTTTCATCTCCCTTTTATAAGTTGTCTTCCCCAATTAAAATGTAAGCTCCTATAGGGCAGGGACTGCCTTTTTTTTTTTTTTTTGAAACTAGCATTTGTATTCCCAGCACTTAGCACAGTGGTCAACATATAACATATTAAGCACATAGAATTTATGAAGGTTTGTAGCACTATGTGACTACGAAAATGTCACCTATAAATCGAGAATATAATGTTTAGCTATGACCCTAAAGATGAAACCACTCTATCTATCTGACAAAGACTAGGGTCTTTTTAGATTTGGGGGGCTTAGTTGTAGAGAATCATTCAAGGTGGAGAGAGAGGGAGAGAGAAGGAGAGAGAGAGAGGGAGAGAGAGAGAGAGAGAGAGAGAGAGAGAGAGAGAGAGAGAGAGAGAGAGAGAGAGAGAGAGAGAAAGAGAGAGGGAGAGAGAGAGAGAGAGAGAAAGGCAGAGACATGGAGACAAAGAGATAAAGACAGAGACAGAGAAAGAGAAGAAGGCAAGAATGCAGAGATGGCTGCTGTCAAGTGATCAAAGATAATGGGGAGTTTTTTGCTAGGCCACAATCACTCCTGCCTGCTAGAAGCCAAGAGGGAGAGACTGGAAACTTCTGGGTTCATCTCAATATTCCTAGCACTACTTCTGGCATAGTCAGGTTAGTTAATTGTCTCCTCTTTTGCAAGAATCTTTAGAGCCTTTCCCTCTGCTGCCTCTTAGGACTGGAGGCAAAACCCCATCTTTGAAGGTCAGTAAGAGAGCACTGCCCCCTTTTCTAAGGGAAGTGTCAGTTTCGAACTGAGAAAGCCCAAACCTACTAACTACAAAAAGTCATTTTATCTAGTAGTACATTGTTCTAGGCTTTGGAGACATAATAGTGAAAAACAGCTCTCTCTCATCACAAAATTCACAGCCTCCTAGGAGACTAAGATATATACAAATTTCTACAGTACAGGGGATAAGAGACTCACCTGCTTTATCACCATCATTAACAACTGCTGACAAAATGCAAACAAGAAGAAGATAGGCATAGAAGCTTTGGGAGGGCCATCACCTCCCAGACCACCAGACCAACTTCTACTCCAACTGTCTCAGCCTTTATGTAAGGAAACAATTCCAGTGGAGAAGGAGATGGTCATCTCCATCAACTATCAACCAACTGCCACTTACAGTGATGGCAAACCAGCCTAGCTGAAGCAGCTGACCACCCTGAGAGGGAGATGAGTGTAGCATGTGCAAAGGAAGGCAAAGCGCCACCACTTTGACTACACTCCTCTCAGACCTTGAAGATGACAATTAAGGGCCCTGAATCTAAGAGTCCTGGGAATAGCAGCACCCTCCAAACCATCACATTTGCTTTCAGCTCAGCTCCCACAATCACCAATGAGGGGAGAAATAATCACAGAGACCCACTTTTCTCATCACCATCTAATACAATTGTTGACCAACTTCTAGCAACAGGAAGAAGAGCACAAGAACCTTCAGAGTTGCATCTATACCCCAGACCAGCATTCCTTCTTCTATCCTGTCTCTTAAAGGCTTTATCTAGTGAAGCAATTTCTCTGGTGAAGGGTCCAGTCATTCCCATCAACTACCAACTAACTGTCACCCAAAATACAGACAAGCCAGACTAACTGAAGCATCAAGGCACCCAAAGAGAGAGACAAGAGGCATCATGTGCCAGGCAAGTCAAACTACCACTATCGCCATCTTAATCAACATCTCTTCTCAAACTCTTATGGAGACAAAGGTCATTTATATTCAGTATAATTTTAATTTTATTCATATTTTACCATAAGGGAAATCTTCATGAATTGTGATTTTGGATGTTTTTTTATCTTTTTCTAATTTTTATTTTTAATTTTATCTTAATTGATTTTTTGTTTACATATATATACACCCCTTCACAACATTTACCCAGCATATCACCTTTTGAAAAAGGAAAACAGAAAAAGCAGTCTTTATAAAACTAACCAATAGATCTATGGTAAACGGCAAGAAATGCAATATTCTACCCATAGCCCCTCACCTTTGCAATTAAGGGAGATAGGGATATTTTCTCAACACTTCTCCAATGCTAAGCTTGGTCATTATAATTTCATGGAGTACAGTTTTGTAAGAGTTTTTTGTTTGGTTTGTTCTTGTTTTGTTTTGTTTTTCAGTTTACACTGTTAAATTTATTTTTTATATTTTTTTCCTGGTTTTGTTTACTTTGTCCTGAATCAGCTCAGATACGTTTTCCTATGCTTCTCTGAATTCTTCATAATCACCATTTCTTACAACTGAGTAATACTCCATTACATTCATAAACCAGTTTGTTTAACTTTTCCTCAAATAATTTGTTATCTACTTGGTAGCCACAAAAAGAAAATGCTGCTACTAATAAATGCATTTTTATCTATAGGGTACCTTTCTTTCTTTCCTTTGCCCTCTCTGGAGTACAGACTCGTTAGTGGAATCTCTGAATCAAAGGGAATAGACATAAATGATTTATCTCTTAATACCAAGAACCTTTGAGAACAGTCAGTGTACCAATTCTAGAAGCACACAGCTTGGGTTTCCCTCTGCAATTCCACTTCCTTAAAGCCATTTCAGTTTTCCTGATTACATGGCATGAATTACTCTAGCAGGTGCTAATTTCTCCTTCTCATAGTATCTTAAAAACTGGTCATTCAAAAAAATACAGTCCATTCTTAAAAATAGAGCTAACAATGGGTTTTCAAAAGCTATGCTCATAGAGGGCAAACACTGGCTAGATCTACCATATTGTAAAGCCTTGAAATATGGATGATTATGTATCTGTTCTCAGAGGATCAGCCAACAATGTTTAGAGACTTACACCATTGAAGAGCTGGCCACACAGGATTGAATGCTTCCAACTGTAATAATTCATGAAAATACTCTGCTAAAGTGTAGAGGGGCTTATGAATAGCTTTGGTGGAGGGTGAAGGGAAAGGATTTTTCTGTGCAGAAGTTTTGGATCAATGAACTACTAAAGCTGTTCTTTAATGAGAGTGATTCAATATTCTTAGATTTCCCAATGCATTCCCTTAGTATTTAGAGAGTCTTCTGTGTTCTAATTCTCTGAAAACTGATAATATTCCATTAGTCAGAGAACTGCATTAACCAAAACACCTCATAGCCTGGATACAAAATTTATCCTTTGTAGATTTCTACAAACCATACATTCAATTCACAAGTTATAATCCAGTATCTCCAAGTTAGTCCAATCTGTAGTGTGCTGAGAAACGTTTAACTACAAGAACTCGGGGTGGGGAAGAAATGTGCCCACAACATGTTTATATTTAAAATACATTATTAATATTTTCTCCAATACTTCCTTAAGTTTAGCCAATAAACAAAACATTACATCAAGTCATGATCTGTAGGTTTTGCTCCTTTCCAAGGTATGAATGCTCACACTGAAAATTTTAAAATCAGCTCTGACTCCAGCATACCACTCATGCAATCTAAGTAAGAATGCCCCCCAGAGCAAATATTCTGAGTCAGCCCAAACTCAAACCAGTCTAGCGATTCAGGCTCAGCGTTGGAGTATAACAAGAACCCTGGTGGACTATAAAATTCAATATGACAACTTTACTTCGAAAGGGAAAAGAAGGGAAGGAAAAGGAAAGGAGTTAGGGAATAAGCATTCATAAAGCACCTACTATGTGCCAAACACTTGAGTGCTTTACAAATACTCTTATTTGATCCTTAATACTGTTTAAAAAAGGATATAATTCTTAAAGTCAAAACTGATCATGACTGAATAAAATGCTTTTACCTTCCACTTCCTCAGTCATTATTGTAATCAGCAGTGCTAGGTTAGAAAAGTGACTCAGGAGGTAATGATCATCTTGCTAAAATCTCCAACTCCCTATATGTAGGGGCTTTTCTACCCTGGGCAGCAGGAAAGTCCTGTAACCTCTTGGTTCCCTTAAAGGTTCCTAGCCTATATAAAACAGGCACCAGTACTAAGATAGCATACCTGAGAAATAATTACTTGTCTTTGGTTTTTAACAATTCTATGAATTTGAGGACATTATAGTTACAAAGTTAAAAAAAAAAAAAGATATTTTTATCTAGGAATTGGGCCCACTTTTCCAAGAGCTCTTCGGTTGCTACCCCACTGGCAATCCACTGATACCAACTTGTATTCCTGAATCTTCTTACACATCCTAAGAACTTCTGGCTCTGTAGCTGCCCCTATGCATTGCTATATCCATGCAGAGACTTCCATCCAGGTTCAAGAGCCCAACTCCCTTGCTCTTGCCATTTATTCTCTATGTGTTTCTATCTGCAGCACGTGTTCTAACTGTTTCTACTTTCTCTTTTGAAGTCCATATGAAAGGTTGTAGCTCACATTATGAACTACATGAAAGACTTTGCCAAATGCTTTCCTAAAATCTAGTTGAATTATGTCAACCAAATTTTCCTAGCCTATCTGTCTAGCAAATCCACCAAAAAGCAAAAACAAAAAAGGAAATGAAATTAGTTTGGCAGGAACAATTCTTATAGGCAAGCTGAATACCTTTGATCACCACTTCCTTTTCTCAGTGTCCACTAATCATCCCTTTAAAAATATGTTCTAGAATTTCACTAGGAATTGAATCAAGTTCACTAGATGATTCTTTCCTTTCTTTGAAAACTGGGACATTTGCATTTCTCTAGCCATATGATGAGGGTGTAGGGTGTGTTCAGGGAGGACCAGTATGTTTGGTGTGATAGCTGCTGGGCCCTTTTCAGGGCTCCTTCTACCTTTGGTGTCCATTTGTTCCACTCAACTCTCACCTGTGGCTCCAAGGAGCTGTAGTATGTTCACTGGTCACACCCCAGTAAACCATTCCAGCAGACCAACGGATCTCAAACCCATAGGGGAATTAGGAGGTGTCTACCCCAAGCATGTGAAGACTTCCTCTGGTGGAACATGCTTCCTAGAGATGGATGAACTATCCTTCTGGTAGATCCTGTGGAGTTCTCATTTTTCATTTAGCAACTTCTGGATTTCCCCATCATTTTCATCAAACTAGTCTTGGTGTTTATTAGTGTTCTGACCCAGATGAGCAAATTCTGTACTGTACACCAAATCTGTGAGAACAATTTGTTCCAACAGCCATGAAGGCAGCTGAAGCAGGTGATGTGGAGCACTGAGAGCTTGATTAGACACCAAAGATGCCAAGGCCAGCCACTACATCACCAGACATCTTGACTCTGTCCTGCCACTGGACTATGATGACTCTGGAGGAGAGAGTGAGGCTGATGACTTTGTGCAACTCTGCCTCACTTAAATCCAATTTATGCATGAATTAGGGGCAGAGCCAAGATGGTGGAGTAGAAAGACACATATACTCTAGAGTTTCCCCTACAGCCCACAAAATACCTGTAAAAAATGACTCTCAACAAATTCTAGAGCAGCAGAACCCACAGAACAACAGAGTGAAAGAGGTTTCCAACTAAAGGTAACATGAAAAGATGACAGGAAAGGTCTATCTCATGGGATGCTGAGCAGAGTGGAACCCAGCCCTGGTCACAAGGCGCTGGGAGGAACAGGACTTGAACAGACCTCTGGGGCAGAACTCCCAGTAGGGATGGTCCCAGATCCCTCAACCCACAAGTAACAAAGGAAGCTCCAAAGGTCAGTGTGGGAGAGAGGGGAGCAGGGTCCCCCCAACACTGGCTTCAGGTGGTGGCAGAGGCTGCGGCACCAGCAGCAGTGGGCAGCAGGTGGCTACAGTGCCCAAGGGAGCAGCCTGGGTCCATTGTCCAAGCAGCTCAGTTTAAAGCCTCTGGGGGAAGTGAGTTGCTGATCTGAACCTCAGCCCTCAGTGCTAGCCCTGCCCCTACCCAAAGCCCCTGAGGGAACTGAGCAGCTGATCTGAATCTCAGCCTTGAGCATGGGTACTGGTGGGAGGAGGAGTACTAAGATCTTCCTCTCCACAAAGAATTCAGAAGCCAAGTAACTGGCTGGGAGAAGGTTACTTTCTTGGCGAACAGGTGTCTCCTTCCATCCTTTCAGATGAGGAAGAACAAAGTATACTATCAGAGGAAGTCAAAGCTTCTAACTCCAGTACCTCCAAAATGAATATGAAATGGGTTCAGGCCATAGAAGAGCTTGAAAAGCGAGTCAGCAGCTTGCTAAAGGAGAGCCAAAAAAAAATGCTGAGGAAAATAACAGCTTTAAAAATAGGCTAACTCAATTGGAAAAAGAGGTCCAAAAAGCCAATGAGGAGAAAGAGGCTTCAAAAAACAGAATTAGCCAAATGGAAAGGAAGCTTCAAAAGCTCCGTGAACAAAATAGTTCTTTAAAAAAAGAGAGTGAAGTTCAGGGAAGCTAATGACCATGAGATAAACCAAGAAGTTACAAAACAAAACCAAAAGACTGAAGAAATAGAAGATAATGTGAAACATTTCACTGGAAAAATTGACCTGGAAAATAGACCCAGGAGAGACAATTTAAAAATTATGGGACTACCTGAGAGTCATGATCAATAAAAGAGCCCAGACATTATCTTTCATGAAATTATCAAGGAAAACTGCCCTGATATTCTACAACAGAGGGCAAAATAAATATTTAAAGAATCTACCAATCACCCTCTGAAAGAGACCTGTAAAGAGAATAGGAATACTGTGGCCAAATTTCAGAGTTTCCAGGTCAAGGAGAAAATATTGCAAGTAGCTAGAAAGAAACAATTCAAAGTATTGTGGAAATATAATCAGGATAACACAGGATCTGACAACTTCTACATTAAGGGATGGAAGGGCTTGGAATAGGATATTCTAGAAGTCAAAGGAACTAGGATTAAAACCAAGAATCCCCTACCCAGAAAAGCTGAGTATAATTTCGACGGAATAAATTATCATTCAGTGATATAGAGGACTTTCAAGCATTCATGATGAAAAGATCAGAACTGAATAGAAAATTTGACTTTCAAACACAAGAATCAAGAGGAGCATGAAAAGGTAAACAGGAAAGAGAAATCATTAGGGACTTACTAAAGTTGAACTATTTGCATTCCTACATGGAAAGATAATATTTGTAACTCTTGAGACTTTTCTCAGTATTTGGGTAGGTGGAAGGATTATAAACACACACATACACACACACACACACACACACACACACATAGACAGAGAGTACAGGTTGAATTGAATCAGAAGAGATGATATCCATAAAAAAAAAACAAAAACAAATTAAGGAGTGAGAGAAGAAAATATTGGGAAGAGAAAGGGAGAAATGAAATGGGACAGGCTATTACTTATAAAAGAGATAAGAAAAATCTTGTTCAATGGAGGACAAAAGGGAGGAGGTGAGACAGGAAAAGCTTACTCTATTCACATATGGCTTAAGGAGGGAATAACATGCTCACTAAATTTGGTATGAAAATCTATCTTAGACTACAAGAAAGTAGGGGAGAAAGGGACAAGTGGGGTGAAGGGGATGATAAAAGGGAGGACAAACGGGAGAAGGGAGTAACTAGAAGCAAACTCTTTTGGGAAGGGACAAGGTCAAATGAGGGAATAGGAAAAAAAAGAGGGGACAGGGTAGGATGGAGGGCAATATAGTTAGTCTTACACAACATAAATATTATGGAAGTCTTTTGCAAAACAATGCCCATATAGTTTGTATTGAATTGCTTGCTGTCTCAGTGGGGATGAGTGGTGAGGGAGGAAGGGAGAGAAGTTGAAATTCAAAGTATCAGAAATGAGTGCTGAGAATTGTTATTGCATATACTTGGGAGATAAGAAATACAGGTAATAGGGCATTGAAATCTATCTTGCCCTACAAGAAAAGAGAGAAGATAAGGATAAGGGAAGGGTGGAGTGTAATAGAAGGGAGGACACATTGAGGGAAAGGGGTAATCAGAATTCAAGGTATTATAGGGTGGGGGGAGGGGAGAAAAATTGGAACCCAAATTTTGTGGAAATATTGAAATCTAAAAATAAATAAATAAAAGCTAAACATTCATTATGAAAAAAAAAAAGAATTGATATATGTGATTGATGAGCCATTCTCTATGAATGGAAACAGTGTCCCAAGACCAAAGTAACATGATACTATGGCAGTGTGGGAGGGGGGAAGGTAGGTGATAGAGATGTCTGAGGCCACGTTTTTTTCTTATTGGCTCTTCTTGGATTTTGTGTACCTATTGTTCCCTGAAGTGGAACATAAGCTCCTTATTTTTGTATATTCAGCACCTAGGTAGGGCAATACCTGGTAAACAGTAGGCACTTTGTACTTGCTGATTAAGTGACTCGTCCAAGTACTCTCCCTTAGTCAAATCCAATTCAGTGCAAGTCACATGATCATCTCCTTAATGTCACAGTCCTCCTCAAGAATCAAGAAGAAACCACAACCTATGGGTAGTCCCAGAGGACTGAATGGGGACCCAGCTGACCAGTTATAGTTGGGCAACTCAGCTCCTCTTCCTCTCTCCTCCCCGCTTTTCTTCTTCCTCCTATCTTCTTCTTCCTCTCCTCTTGTCCCCTTTCCTCTCTTAAAATGGGCTATCATACCCTTACTTGAGTGTTCAGCCCAAAGAAGGGAAAATTTTAGTGGCTGAAGTCTATTAGTTATCTTGGGTTTTACTGACTAGATTTCTTTCTCAAAAACATGCCTTAAACCTTAGTCATTCTGAATCTCACTGATTGGACAACAGTATTTCCTTGTCCAAACACTGCTTAATGGTTATTTTTTTGGTTCAGAGTGAATATAAATAATTAATTGTTTCTCTTTTGGTCAGCAAGCCAGAAGATCTTCCTCTCCCAGTCTGATTTCTTTTCTTTTACTAAAGGGGCCATCCCTTGACTCAGTTCTTTAACAGGCTTATTCATTGAATGGGTGTTATCTCACTCAAGGTGAACACTAGGAAAGACCTTAGCTTAAAAAGGCCAAGGTGCCCCACTGCATCCTTGGCCATCTCCAGTCATTCTGATATATATCTGGCCACTGGATCCAAATGGTTCTGGAGGAGAAAGTGAAGCTGGTGACTTTGCACAGCCCTCCTTCACTCAAATTCAATTGCATGTAAGTCATGTCAGCATCTCCCTGATGTCATGGTCCTCTTAGAAAATGAAGGACAAACCACAACGACAACCTGTCCAAGTTCCCACAAGTAGTAAAGAGAAGAGCAGGGATCTGAACCCAAGTACTTAAATTCTCTTCTGTCTTTTATATTTGTTAAAAAGTAATACCTCGGTCCTTGGTCATTCTAGCTCCCCTGAAGAACTGGTGTAGCAGATAGATTTTAGGAAGTCCTCAATTCCAACTGCCACTCTCCCCATCTTAACAACTATTAACTTCCTTTCCCTTCTTTTTCTAACCCTACAAAGGACAGCACACACTTCTAGAGCACTTTAAGTTTAGTTAACAAATCTGTCCTCATATCAATCCTCTGAGATATCCCCATTTCACACATAAATGAAGTATTTATCAAATACTTACAATATGCAAAGCACTATGCTAGGAATTGGTTATAGAAAGAGAAAAACCAATAATCCCTGCTTTCAAGGAGCTCACATTCTAATGGGACAAACATATGGACTATTTCAGCTGCAGTTCATATGGAAAGGTTTCATTGTCCTTAGGGTGCAACAGCAAAGCGCAGCAATGCCCCTTCCTTTATGTCATTTCCATTCATGAAATTTTATTCATTTCTTATCTTAAAGGACTTTGATGGCAAGAATTTTCTGAATTCTTAGTAGTTGTGACTATAGCCCCCACAGAGTAGTTGTCAGGCTACATGTCCACAGAAGTCTCTTCCCAGGATGATGACTAAGGTACTGTGCTAAAAGCATTGCTATTAGCAAGACTCTTGGGTTCAAGGTCCTGGGTTGTATCCATCAGAGTCCAAGAGGTGTGAGAAATTAATTATTTTTCTCATATTTAATAACTATGTATTGAATCAGGACCAAGACTTTTCCCTTTTCCTACTTCCTCATCTAAAAAACAACCAGTGTGAGAAATCTTTCTTAGAGATTTACCTAGGTCAAGATCTAATAAGACAGTAAAAGAAATTTTAAGTTTGGGCTAATGGGTGTATCTCTGCCCACTGTCTTTGCTCTTTCAGATCTGGGAAAATGTTGATTCTCACTACTATCAAGATGGGTGATATGGAAATTGATCTCTTTGACCAAGATTTGAGTGACCTAAGTCACAAACCCCAAAACAGCCCACCTCCCATTATGTTAACCAATCAGAGTTAATTAGGCACCCCTTAGGAACACTTACTCTTTGAAGGGCATGTAAACTGTAAACCCACCACTAAGAGAGATGCCCAAATGACCATCCTTTTATTAATAATGTGCTAGCCTTAGTAATAAAATGATTAAATTACCCAGAAACTATGTCTCTCAAACTTTTTTAATTCTCACAGATGATATGGCAATTGAGGTGATGGTAATGGTTTGACTTGCTTAGGACATTCTGCCTTCTGTCTTTCCCTCAGGATGACTTGCTATTTAAGCTATGTTGGTCTGCCTGCCCTATGGGTGGCAGCCGTTAGTAGGGATAGCTGGTCCCTTTTCCACAAGAGTTGTTTCTCCAGATGATCCCTGGGAGGACCAAGCTAGAAACAAAGACCAGTGGTATAGCAGATACGACCACTCCCAAAATGCCTATGCCTATCTAGAGGAGGAAACTGAGACCCAGAGATGAGAATCAGCACGCCTAATGACACATTTTGACTAAATGTCTGATCTGGGTCCTGAATCCAGGTTTTCTGACTCCCAGTCCAATGTTCTTTTCTCTACAAAGTGTAATGCATATACTCCTCTTTCCCTATTCCAGAAGTCTCATTTAAATAAGGAAGTTTTCACCTGACAGTATATGCTTTCCTATATAAAAAGTCATACCATAATAACTTACTTTTGCATACCATTTTAGTGTTTATAATATATTTGCCTTATAACCCCTTAAGGTAAACAGTTTAATAGTGTTATGCCCATTTTACAAATGAGGAAACTAAGTCCCAGTGAGTTTGTAAAGAACCTAGAGTCATAAAGCTAGTGAGTGCCTGAGCCAGAACTGGAAAACATATTTTGACTCCAGATTGAAAGTCCTTTTTGCTACCCTAGACTGCCTTCAGATGAAACTGAGGTTACAATGCCTAGAAACCATATGAGCAGGTTGGAGACATGATTATGTCTACGTTTTGGATTTGTTTCTTTCCAACTTAATAATAATGCATGCTTTATGGCCTTAGTGAACATACTTGTCCTCAGTCAGAGAGAAATACGAACCCTTTATTTTGTGTAATTTGGAAAGGGGAGTCAACCTTACCCATAAACTTGAAGACGCCCATGCCTTATCTCCATGCCAATAAGTTTCCTGGCAAGGAAAGAATTTCAATTAAAATTGAAATTACATTCTTCATCCCAAAATACTACTAATGGCAAAGGAAATATGACGGCTCTGGAATGCAGTGCTCCTCTGTTCACTCTACCTGAGTTCATCATGCTAGTCTCTTTATCTTTGCTGCCCTCCTCTGGAACTTTTATATCACCTTGATCTCCTTTGCAAAGTCCATTGGCTTAATACTATGTCTTCAGTATATAAGTATATATTGAGCTCAGTTCCCCTCTTTAAGTGTATTTTAACTGTAAATGCACGAACCTCTTGGGGGAGGGGCAGTAGTGTTATAAATGCCTATAGATTATTCTTCTGTTTGATCTGAGAACTCCAAGTCTATAAATTGTAGTCTTACACATTTGTCTGAGGCACAGAAAGATTAAGTAATTTAACTATATTCACAGTTAATGTCAGAGACAAGACATGAATCTAGGTCTACCCAATCCCAAGTGCAGCATCCTACTCTCTATGTGATGCTACTTACCTTTATTTTATGGGAAGTTCAATGTGTTTGCAGTTTTTAAAGTAAATAGATACCTTCCCACCATTGACCACAGCAAAACTCATTGGTAAATACAAGCTGGAGAAAGCAATGCTTTCTAGTTTCTCTGGACTCCAAACTGGATGAGTCAATTAGCACACTGAGCTCTCCATGAGTTCTCTGGCTTGATGAGGCCCATGGTGTATATGCATGCTTTCACAATTTCACAGATTTCTGAATACAGCCTTCCTTCGAGGTTACTCTTCCCCATAGGAGAGAGAATTAGATACACTATCTCAAACCAATTAGTCTTAAAATTACCTGCTTCTGAAAACTAATTGTTACTTGTATATTCTAAAGTGCTATTTAAATGGCTATTTATGGATTTCCAAGGATTGATCATTTTTAAAACACTGGTCATTAGATTCCTGGAATTTAAAAGGCAATATGCACTTGAATTTGTGACACATGCAAGATTTTCCCTAGGAGAAAAAACAAACAACAGGAACCTTGGTAATATGTTAACAAAATCAAGGTTAACATCTTTAATAGTAGAACAATTTAGTACAAGAATGAAATGGTTTGCTTTTGGGTATCATCAACAAATTCAAGTGAGGACATAGATTAGAGAAAATTGTAATGTAATCTTTTTGGTTTCATGGTAATACTATTCCTTTTAAATTGTTCTTTCTAGTCCAAGGGATTGTCTCCAATTGCTATCACTAAATAATACAAAAGCATAGAAACTTCTGCCAATGGATTGTCATTCTCCCCACACTGCTTTTCTCTCTGTTCATTATACCACAGGAGATCTTTACAAGCAGTCATTTTGATTCAATAGTTTTATGTACATTAAAAAATACTTCCCAATACAGAAGTTTGCCCTTTCTTATCAGCTTTGATAGTTGCAAAATTTTACTTTCTTTTTGAAATTTAAGGAAAATCTGGTTACTGTCAAAGAAAGCATGATGAATTAACCCTATGAGATCTAGACTGTCTTTTCTCAACTTTTTATCTCAGTACCCTCACTTCTACCCCAGTCCCCTATCCAATTGGCCCTTTATAAATGTTTCTTTTTTGAATAATATGTTTGAGCTTTTAAAATTTTGATGATGATTATAATAATAGCTAGCATTTATATAGCACTTTAATGTTTACAAAGTACTTTACAAATATTACCTCATTTGATATTCATATCAACTTTGAGAAATAAGTATCATTACCCCCATTTTACAGATAAAGAAACTTAGACCAAAAACCATTAAGTGACTTGCCCAGGGTCACACAACTGCCTTCAAGGAACATATTAGGGTAACAACATCTGCACATGTAAGTAAAAGTGTTGGCATACTCCTTGCTACCCTCTGTCATCATCATTCAGAAATCATTTCTCCTTTAAAATTTATTCAATATTATGCAGATCAATTCTGTTATCATAGAAGGCAGCATAAAATACAACAGTATGATTATTAGACTTTGTCAGGGAACTTAGATAGAATATTTGCTCTTTTATTTATCACCTATGTAATTTTGTGCAAGTTAAATAATTATCTATAAAAATAAAGGCATTCAACTAGACGACCTCTTAAACCCCTTCTAGCTCTAACACTATAATCACTCTGCTTTATGACTCTCTGTGTCTCTCTCACCCCTTCCCAGAAAGTTCAGTACTTACTCCAGTTTCTGCCCATTTTGGACACTCTGGTGTTTGAGTTTCTAAGTTTCCTGAAGTTCAAGGATCTCTAAAATGTAAAATGTGGCTTAATTTTTTTTTTTTTTTTTTGAAACTGGTCTTCTCCCCATCCACACATACCTATCCTTGCTCTAC
Organism: Bettongia penicillata ogilbyi; assembly: GCA_023548195.1. Taxonomy (NCBI): domain Eukaryota; kingdom Metazoa; phylum Chordata; class Mammalia; order Diprotodontia; family Potoroidae; genus Bettongia; species Bettongia penicillata. Next base: position 125,122 of record JAJHZJ010000425.1, read on the forward strand.
CAAATTTGATCCGGTTGCCAGAATTCCTGATTATGGCTCTGGGACCAGCATTAATTCCTTGAACATCTCTCAGTGAAGAAAAAAAAAGTTTCACTCTAGTTCATTTCTGGAGGCAATCTCTGGACTGAGCAAACACAAAGACTAAGAGACGAAAGACTGTCCTTTTCAATGAAACTCAGTATAGCCTTAGACAATAGAAGGCAGAGATAGGTTACACTTGCAGACAGCTGAGACATGATCATCTGGCCACCAGCTGATTCTAAAAGTTAATGATCCATTATGAGGGAGGGGGAAGCAGGTATATCCTCACTCCAAACATTCTATTCATCTAAAGGAAGCAGGTGTGAATGATCTTCCACTTTGCCACAACAGGATTAATGGAGGAAGTCAGAGCTACAGGATGTGCAACAAGCTGGAAAAAAAAAAAAAGAGGAAAGGACACACTAACTGTGAAAAAACCATAATGACTCTAAAGATTTGGTGGGGAGGATCTCTGAGAGAAATAATAAACAAAGTTCAGAATAGAATAAGACTTCCTTAGTTGTTTTTACCATTAAAGTACACCAGGGTCAAGGTTCAGCCAGGGATAGTTCAGGGAGTGTGTCTCAACTTTCCCATTTCTACAAACAGTGACCGATTGTTTAAATGGGAAGTGCAAAAACAGAACTCATCTGAGAAAAAGATTTCTCCTAGGTTTTGGCAATGCTTATCGAAAGTCTGTGCTTGCAATTCAGGCTAATGCTCCTAGAATTAAAAGCCTAGATGGCCAGAAAGAGGAGTTCCTTAATGACAGTATCAATTCTGAGATAAGCCTAAGTAGGAGGTTGGGCATCTCTCAGAATAACAGCGAGGTAGGCAAGGATGGTCATGATGAGGTTCAGGGATGCTGGGGACCCCGAAATACCGACATGCCGGGTCCTGCTAGAATGAATTCGACAGAAGCCTTCTTAAAGCCAAAGAAAAACAAAGTTTATTATAGCTTCACTACCTTGGGTTGACTCTTAAGGAGCCTAAGCATTTGTAATGCTTGTACTCACAAGAGGGCCAGATAGAATCTCAGTCAGACAGAGCCTGAGCTGGATTGAATCTGAGCGCCTTCATGGAGACAAGATGGAATTTAAATACAGAAAAAGCTCAGGGAAGCATCCAGGTGTTGCCAGTTAGTCTTGGAGTCCTAAGGATGGTCCAGCTCCGGGGAGGATCTCGATGGGAGTGGCTGGAGTCCAGACAATCCACAATCCAGGCTGGGCAACTTGGACTTCAAGAGAATGCTAAGTAGTCAGGAATATCATCAAAAGGATGCTAGGGTCACTGGAAGAGAATGGTAAATGGTGATCAGATAGGGAGTATTCAGGCTGGAAGAAATGGAAGGGAATCCAAGGAGCCCCCACCAAGGCCAGACTTTCCAGGGCCCTGCAGACAAATGTGACAAAAGCCCTCCCGATCCAAGGGGAAAGGTCTTGCCTTGGGCCTGTACCCCCATCAGTTAGAGAGGGGAATCTATATGTTTCCTATCACAGCTTTATGATGACAAAGACATTTCTTAATTACAGAAGTAACTGATACCACAAACACGGTCATCTGGTTGAATTTCATAAGATACAGAATCATAGACTTGGATGTGGAAGAGACCTTTAGTCATCTGATTTAACCCCTCATTTTGCTGATCAATAAATTGAGGTCTAGGGAGATTAAACAATTCCCCAAGGGCCATAAAGGGAATAAGCAGAATTAGGATTGGAGCCCAGGTATTTCTATCTCAAATCTAAGACTTCATCCACTCACTGGACCTTGTTGCCCTTTCTGTATCATGTAGAACAAATTCAGATGGGCAAATGAATGGCGGGGGTGCAGATAGACAAGAGCCATGCCATACGGGGAATGGGCAGGCATCTAGAAGGTTGTGATCGATATCACTGAAGGAAAGGTCCACTTGATGAAATCATAAATTCACTGGAATATTAAACTATAATTACAAAATGCCAAGCGATTTTCCTTAAGATCTGACCACGTCACTCCACTGCTTAGTAAAATCCAGTATCTTCTTATTGTCTCTAAGATCAATGAATAATAATAATTTTAAAAATATACAAGTATTTGCTGAGTGCCTACTGTGTGCCAGTCACTGTGCTCAGGTACTTATGAAATAAAACAATGAATGAAACAAATGCAATGAATGAAAAAATCACCCCTGCCAAACAGCTTACAATATACTCATCTCACTGGTTTTATAAGCCTTACCAACCTGGTTCCTACGACTCCCATTAAACCTCATCACACATTACTTCCTTTCCTGCCCCCAGGAGCCCAGGCAAACTAACCTTTTTTTTCCTTATACATGACACTTAGTCTGTCTTCTCCATACTTTTGTATTGACTACCTCCTGTGCCTGAAATATACTCTCCCTTTTTCTTCCCCTTATAGAATCCCTTACTTCCTTCAAAACTCAGTTAAAACACTCTTTATGAAACTTTTCCTAATCCCTCCAATTACTAGTATCCTTCTTCCCTAAACTATATTTTATTTATTCTGTTTATACTTATGTAGGTACATGCTGTCTTCCCCAATAGAATATCAACCCCTCAAGGGCAGGGACTGTTTAATTTTTGTCTTTGTTTCCCTAGCACCTTGGACTATTCCTGTAGGCACTCGATAAACGATTGTAGATTGATTGATCATCAGTTATCCTATGTTCTCCCACCATGATCACTACTTTTTTTTTTTTTATCATACAGTATATCTTTTTGATGACTCCTTTTTTAATCACTCTCCTTCCTAATTACTTTTATGCAATTTGTGGCCTACCAATGAACCTCTTCATTGCTCTTTGGATGATTCTCATTCCCATTCTTTGGCATTATTTAAATGCTTTCACTATACACACAGAAAGAGTCAAAATAATAAAGCCAAATTAAAGCAGTAAGAATCAAGTTTCTACTCACATTTAATTAAGTTTTCCCCACCCAACCCTCAAAAAAAAATCCAAGTGCATTTCCCATGCCTTGCTTTAATTTCTTTCTGAAAAAAAAATAATAAGAGCAAGAAGATGGGGACAGAGGGAGCACATGATTATTTTTACTTAGTATTTCACTTGCTCCATCCAAATTATTTTTTAGAACATTTGTTGATGGTTCCAACTGTAATTTGTGATAAGAATTTGATGTCTTTAAATCACAAAGCCATTTTGGAGGTTTTCCCTTTGGGGTTCCTAATTTAAGAACATAGTTGTTTCTAAATGTGCCAAGAAGTCTGTTTTAATGGTGTTTGAATCACAGAGGCCATTTCTGATGAAAGATAAGCATTAGCTTTAACTGTCAGTTGCTCAAAAGTGATTTACAACTCTCTGATGACTTCATATTTTAGCTAATATTTAGAGTTCCTTAGTTCCACCAATGTGTTAAAACAGTTCAGAAAAGTATGCTACTACTTCATTACATGTCAGTTTTTCTAATCAGACATTAAGAGGCTGCCGACAAAAAAGATTTTACAACAATCTTGTAGCAGGACTTACAGAAGAGGAGATTCTTGAATCAAGAGAAAAATTTAAAAAAACAAAACAACTTATGGATAGTAAACCCAAAAGCCAGATTTCCATCCTATGAAATGCTATAGAAATTTAGTTCAAACTCACCTTGTCTTGAACATCTGATACTTAAATGAGAAGGATGCACAAATTCAAATAGAGATTCAAATATCAAAAAAAGGTTAAAACTCCTAAAATCTGAAATTTTTATGCCATGATCCCAGTTAAAGTTCTAATCCAGTTAATGCCCATAGTCAGGAGAGAATGATAAACAAACACTTCACTTGAATGCCCTTAGTTCCCTGTTTACTAGGCTAATAGTTTTATTACAAGAAAGACTTCTGCTCTGAATAAAACAGGTCATTAGAATTGCTAAGGTTATCTCTATTGGATGAAATGTGAAATATGAAAAATCAAATAAGTACCCTTATTTTAATAACTATTTATTAAGAAGGTTGAGCAAAAACACAATTAATGAATGAGTTCACAGTTTTCCTTCTAGTAGCATCCCCTATGCCCAAGACATAGAATACAGAATTTTAAAATATCTATATGTAATAGTACTATCAGTTGGTAACATCAATCTGCATGCACTTATTAAGCACCAACTATATTCTAGACCCTGTGCTAGAGATATAAAGATAAAAGTCCCTGCCTGCAAGGACCTTACATTCTATCTGCAAGGACCTTACATTCTATCAGGATAATTACATCTCTCTGTCTCCATTTCTATCTTTATTTTTATCTCTCTACATCTCCATCTATTCCATTGATGTGTATACATATACATACAGATACAAGGTAGAAAAAGCACTTTGCTTACTATTTGTAAAGTACCGTGCTAAATTAATGCATTATTTTTCAAAAAACAAATTTTTCAAATGCATTATTTTTCAAAATCCCCAAGGATTTGGGGGATCAGCTATGTCTTCTGTTTAAATTTTTTTAATGGGAAAATTGTGAGAAAAATTTCCAGTTTCCAAGTCTCCTGTAGACCCCCTTCTCCAAGTCTACCACTTGGTCAAACTGTACATATATAATATTCCATCTTCATTCTGTGTGCCTTTGATCACAATCTTCAGGACTCAGTTCAGGTAGCACCTTTTCAGGTGAGGCCCTTCCTGCTTCTCTCCTCCCTCCCTTCTCAAAAAATAAAAATATTTTATTTTATCCCTTTTATACACACCTAGGCATAGATTTGGATGATATGGACAGACCTACAGCGAGACAGAAATTATACACATATATGGGTGTCCTTGCAGGCAGAGACTTCTTCACTTTTATTTTTGTATCTCTATCACACGCCTGCACAACACTTACAGCCCTTCAAAAGATTTCCAGCGCCAGAAAATGTAGGATTGCCATCGTGCAACTTCCTGTTTGTCACGTGACACACAACAACCAATCACTGCCCTTTGTCGCGAGACCTGTCTGTCACGTGACCTACAGCAACCAATTATCATCAGTCTTTCGCGAGTCTAACCTATGGCCCCGGAAGAAGTTTTTAAGTTACGCTCTAGCTGCAGGCATGAGGTCTAGAGCATAGTTGGTGTTTAATAAATACTCACCGATTGATTGATTTTACCAATCAAAGCCAGGGGTAATGGCACATGAGTGGAGCGCAAGCATTGCTGTATAGACAGGTTCCATTTCTAGCTCACCGTCCGCCTGGATTTGGGGGCTTACCTTGGTTACGTCACCTTTGATTGCGGTACACGCGGGAGGAGGGCCTCCCACCCACCTCTGGGTGGTGAAGGCGCGGAGATTAGGGAGAAGATGAGCGGTGTGGGAGTGGGAAGACCCGGACCCCAGACCGCTGCCCGCCGCTCCGCCCAGGGTGTCGGTGCCACTGTGAGTAAGTAAATCATTTCCGTTATTTGGGAAAGCTGGGCCGGCGGTGCAAGAAATAATCTCTTAAATTCCCCCCCAACCCAGAACCTAAGGATCCCTCCTACTATAGGTATTGCTATAGTTTAATCTGCAACAGAATTGGTTTTATTTTATTTTTAATTAATGAAATAATATACACATGTCCATAATATAGTATAATAAAGGAATTTTCTGAAATTGCGCTCAAACAGTTTTTAATTATACCCAGTGGCTCAACAATAGCATTACTAGGTCTGTTTCCAAAGACGATTAGGGAAAAAGGCAAAAGAGAGCAGTTGTTTAATGAGAGCATTGTCACAGCTACTGACAGCTACACAGCATACCCTGGTAGAAAGTAGACATGGTGCCAGGAGAGCCAAGCATTTCACGGACTCCTCAGATTATAGATTTAGAATTAGCTGGAAAGGAACTTAGATTCACCAGCCTCTGCATATAGGTGAAAAAGGGTAACCATCAACCTGTCCCTCCAGAAAAAGTGGATATTTTTGTATGGGATTTCAAGAGAAAATAATACTATTAGGACTTAGAGTCTTTTTTGGTTCACTCCCACCCCCATACCTTCCCTTCTGAGTCTCCTTCCAATGACATTGTGTATAGTTAAGTGCATGTTATATTCCCCATTAAATTGTGAGCTTCTGGAGGACTAGAATAGTGGTTTTGGTTTTCTTTATTATCTCTAATACTTAGCATAGTTCTGGGGGCATACTGAGTACTTAAAATATTTGTTGACTGTCATTCCCAAAATCCTGTGACCAAAAGCTAAAGTGGTTAATCCTTGTGAAATGAAGATCTTAATTAAAAAAAAAAAGTCTAGGAAAATTCTCCTAGGAAACCAAGGAAATGATCATACTCAGAATAAAAGTTGAGCTCCCTCTCGTAGCTCTAGGTCTTATTATACAAATGCCCTGTGGTGCTCTCTTGGTGAGAATCACCATCACTCAGGAACCGAACTTTCTTATTTTGAGCCATACCTTTGTCCCCAAGGTTGTTGTACAATACCAGAGTTATCTTAGGCATAATTCTTTTGGGCACAGTTATTTCCAGCAGCCTGCAGCATGGCAAAGTGTTCTCACTGCAGTACCCCTCTGTTCCTATCTGATCTGTCTGGTTTGAATAAGAAGCTTTCATCAAACTCACTCTGCCTCTTCCAAACAGTCAGACATGAACAGTAAAATAAAATTTCTTTCTGAGACATAAAACACTTTACTAGTGACATGCACGTAACTTCAGTAGGAGCTTTAAATTTCTATAAACTATTAGAGTAACTAAAACTAAAATGTTCTTCTAGGACCTGGAGATTTATTAAACATCTAGACACCCACAGTTCCTTCAATCAATTGACATATGACGTGGTCTCAAGGCCCTTTATCATCCTAGTGGTCCTCTTCTTAATGTCTTCTAGATTACTAATGCCCTCCAAAAATACGACACTCAAAACTGAACAAAATATCTGTCTTTTCTCTGAAACTTTTGAAATCCATACTGTCCACATCTAAAAAGCACATCAGTTTTCATCTTCTTTACTACAAAATAGCGTTCATTTCCCCCACTACCTCTCCAAGGTTCCCATATTTCTGCCCTAATAGCCATTGCAATGATAGTGAGAATGAGATATGAAATAGCATTTTTGAAACTGTCAATTACCCTTTTTAAAGAATAAAATTAAATTGCTTGGGGGCGGGGAGAGAGGAAGAAAAGGGAGAGGAGAGAGAGGTTCTAATAGATGTCTGAATAGCTGAAGTAAGTCACTGGTCTCTACTGCATCACACTTTGTGCCACATTTGGGACATTTCCAAATTCCTCATCTACTTACTCCTAAATAGGTGGTCTTTGACAATGTGTTGTCATTGATTTTCACTAAAAAGCTTTCCAGCCTGCATAGTTCCTTGATTTCTTCACACACTAAGTATAAAATGTCTCACACACTTTTTCTTATTTGTGTTTCTTTTCAATGTTATAGCCTTCCTGTTCTATATTCCAACCATGGGTCTCAGTGATATCTACAAGGCCAAATGTTCCTCTAATATGGGAGTTTTCAGCTACCCTTCCTTTTTGCATTTGTGCTCAGACTTCAGAGGGGAAGCCGTAGCTTTTATTTATGCCTGCGCTCTTGGATTGTATCTCGTGATCTTCTGGGGGTCTTTATCACTCTTTTGTTCTATGTTGTGGTGTCTAGCTTGGCAGATAGACGCATCCCACCTCCCTCCACCTTCACCTTCACTTTAAAGACCTGAACAGAGTGCTGGTCTCAACCTAAATAGGTAATTTCTTCGGGATGAGGGCGTTTAAGAGGAAAATAATGAGTTAAATTTTTAACATGTTGAATTTGAAATGATATAGAGATATTCGTGTAGAGATTTCCAATAGGCAGTAGGTTATGTGGGCTTGGAATTTCAGATGGAAATTAGGAATGGATATGTGTATATACACACAGAGAGATATGTATTATGTATGGATATGTATGTGTTTGTATATTTGGGAATCACCAGCATAGATCTCTTTTAATTAAATGCATAGGACTAGATAAAATCACTAAAGAGACAGTGTAGAAAAAGGAGTCAAGGCTCAGAATGGAGCCCTAGGACATATGCACGTTCAAGGGTTGGGAGATCAGTGATAATCCAACAAAGACGAATGGGCAGAAAAACAAGACAAGGCATAAGAAAAGAGTTTCACAGAAGATGAGGGAGAAGGATTATCCAGAAAGGAGAGAGGGATGGTCAGCATGTCAAAAGCTAAGAGACCTCTCTGGAGAACAGGAACACCAAGAGAAGCCTGCGAGATTAAGCAGTGGAGATATCTTCACTCCCGCCTTTGAGAGAGCAGATTCAGCTGATTCATAGGTTCAGAAGTCAGATTAAAAAGAGCTGAGAAGAATCAGGGGAATAATTCTGGCTCTTTTTTTTCCAACAGCTTGTCTTGGAAGGGGAGATGAGAAAGGAAGCTGGCATAAGAGTATGATCAAGTGAAAACTGTTACAGTCTTTATATCATTTCCTTTAATGATCGTATCTAGTCCTATATGCTTAATTAATAGAGTTTATTCTGGTGATTCCTGTATACATACACACACAATACATATATACATATATGTTGTATATATGTACACATTATGTCTACACAACACACATATACCTATGTATATCATATGTATATACATACATATCCAATCACAATTTTTGTCCTGAATTTCAAGCCCACATAATTGTTAAATGTTAGTACCTTTATATGCATATGCTTCAAGTGGAGACCAGTCAACCTCTCAGGTATGTTAATTCTGTTTCCATGGTCATAAAGAAGTTGCTGGATGGGGAACATATACAAATGTAAGAGCTCTCAGGGATCATGTTACCAAATAAATAAGATTTTAGGAATCTCATCTACAAAATATCCAACAGATGCTTATCCAAATTTTGCTTGACGACTTCTGGTGAGGAGCTCTTCCTTCCTCCTCAGGGATTTCATTCACCTTAGAATTTTTTTTTATATCAAACCTAAATTTGCCATATTTCAACCTGCACAGGTTGTTCCTAGGTGTGCAGAACACTCTCACAACTTTCCAGATACTTAAAGAGAACAATCATGTCTCTCTGGAGCCTTTCTTTCTCTAAGCTAACCATTCCCAGTTCTTCCAAAAAATCCTCATTTGGTATCGGTTTGAGGCCCATTTTTATTTTGGTTTTCCTCTTCTGTATCCTTCCTCTTCTACTTTTTCAATGTTCCCTTGAAAGGGTAGTGCCCAGAACTGACCCCAGTGCTCCAGATATAATCTGCCCAGAGGATGGCAATATTACATAAGTTCATCTAAAAATCTGGTGTTGTATCCATCAAAATACCCAGAGGTTACTTTCTGGACCCAATTAAAGTAACAAAATTCACATGGAAGAACATTAACTTGTTCTAATAGGGGCATAAATAGATCGGTCCCTCCCTCTAGGCAATATCAACAATAGTAGAAAGAAAATGTCAGAAGATAAATTCAGTGTATTATTTACAGCCACAAATGTGAATGGTATTAATTCCCTAATTAAAAGAAAATCGTTACAGACTGAAGCAAAAACCAAAATGTGTTATGATACTGCTTATGGGAAAAACCTTTTTAAAGCAGATCTGTAGCTAGGTTAAGTTAGACATAGCTAGCATTTCCTCCTTACTTTGCATCATCTGATTTGAATAAAACTTGAACTCGAAGTGAACACTTTCCCATGTTCTTTATATTTCTAAGGTCTTTCTACTGTATTCATCTTCTTCCTTTTATAAGATCATCTCTCTCTGGCTAAAGATTTTCCCATTTTCATTATATTCTGAAGACTTTTCTTTAGTCTGAATCTTCTCACTGTCATTATAGTGACTGTGAGTGACTGAAGGCTTTCCCAGATTCATGTGTTAGATGTATGATTCATACAGGTGATACGTATGTCCACCCAGGTTTGTCCAAATGAAGTTCATGAGGTGATATTGATGGGCTTTCCCTGTCTAGAATGGGGCAAGAGAAAAGGCCCCAAGGCTGGCTGTACTGTTCTCTCCCAAGCAGAGGTACTCTACAGTAACAGCACCATTGTGTGATAATCAACTTTGCTAGAATTGGCTCTTTGCAACAACACAGTGATCTAAGGCAACTGCAAAAGACTCATGATGGAAAATGTTCTCCACATTCAGGGAAAGAACTGTGGAGTCTGAATGAAGATTAAAGCAAGCTATTTTACCTTCTCATGGCTTTTCCATTTTGTTCTCATTCTTATTTCACCACATGACTAATATGGAAATATGTTCAATATTATTATACTTGTATTGCCTATATCAAATTGCTTGCTGTCTTGGAGAGAGAGGAAGAAAAAAATTTGGAACTCAAAATCTTATAAAAGTGAATGTTGTAACTTAGACTCGACTTATCTGTCTGTCCCCCTAAATATTGCTAATTTAGGAGAAATGATTTTTCCATGGGTTTAAAGAACTTTTCCTTGTGACTTTGTGCCCCAGGTTTTTATCCAAAGGTTGATTCCTTCCTACCAGTGCTCAGTACACACACAAACACACAGAGACACACACAGACACACAGACAGACACACCATCAGACACAGACAGACAGACAGACACACACACACACACACACACACCAGCAGAAATAGTGAATAAATCCATTTATCCAAGCAGAGAGCAAACGGAAAGCACAGAAGTCATACAGATTAAAATATAACACAAAATACAAAGAAAATGAACCCTCCCACTTTAAGATATCACAGTTCATGTGAAGGACACACAAATCTAAGGAAACAAGTTAGAAATCAGGGTCCTCCCCTGCCCTCCCCTCTTCTCTCTCTCTCTGTGTCTCAATGTCTATGTGTCTGTCTCTGTCTGTCCCTCTATCTCTGTCTCTCTGTCTGTTTCTCTCCTTTCCTTTTCCTAAAGAGATTCTGGAACCATGTTTGCCATCTTCCAAAGAAAGAAGAAAAAGTATGTCTCTCTTCTCCAAAGCTTTCATGCCAACTCCAACACTCATGGAAGCATGCAGAGGGAAGTCATTGTTCTTTCCACCCAGTGAGAAGAATCTTATGCAAATGTTGTAGGGTTGAACCTACAGTTATGCACGAAATTCATAAAATTTCTTTCCTGTAGGAATATATTGAGGTGAAGCAAGTTTTGAGGTGTTATGAAAATCCTTTCCACCTTCATTGTATTTGCTCTCCTTTCCAACTCCTCTGATGTTAAATCAAGTATGAGTGATAACCAATACCTTTCCCCAATCTATTACACAGGGTTCTGGTATGAACCCTGTGGTGTTAAGGAAGATCTGAGTGGCTATCAAAGACTTTCCCCATATACATTCTAGCTATATTGCTTCTCTGCTGTATAACTCTTCTACTTTCAGATATAATTTGATTGGTCAGAAGATTTCCCATATACACCACATTTGTAAAGTTTCTCCATTATATGGATTCTTTAATGTTTAGTAAAGTGTGAGTATATGCTGAAACCTTTCTGGAAGTGAATCCATTGACACTGTATAAATTTTGAACAATCACAGAAAGCCCTTCCACATTTATTATATGTATACCATTTCTCTGCTTTATAACTATTCTGATGTCAAATGAGGCTTTCTTGATCAGTCACAGAAAAATTTTCCAGTGATTATATTTCCAAGGTTTCTCTCCAGTGCAAAACCTCTGTCAGATTTGAATGGTAAATGAAGACTTTCCCAAGAGTATTACATTTATGTTTCTTCTCTCCAATATCAGTTTTGAATAGTGTTTGAGAAGTCACCATCACTATCTTGAAAAGGCTTCTGTCAATTAAGAATATTCTTCTAGTCAATATAATTACTCCGGCTGACTGCTTTCCCAGATTCCTGACATTTTTAGTATAATCTTTATTTTAAAATTGAGAAAACTGAGGCAAACAGAGGTTAAGTAAATTCCCTAGGGTCCTACAGTTAATAAATGACTGAGGCTGAATTTGAACTCAGGTTTCCTGATTGTGGCCTGGTGTTCTTTCTGCTATGCTATAGGCATACATGGATATTAATTCAAGTTTGAGCAATTACAGGAGTCTTTCCCATATTCTTTATGTTTATAACCATCTTATAATAGTAAAGTGAATAACTGTCTCTCTCTTCATCTCTCTCTTCTGGTTTCCCTGCTACCTTCTTACCAGATTCTCACTTTTCCCAGCTTCTTAACACTAGAATCACAAAGCTCCCCTTTCTCCCTTGAGTCCTTTGGTAGACATCTTCAAGAATCATTCCTCTTCAGAAATAATCTGTCTTGGAGTTGTTTCCTTAGTATCATGCTTATTAACCAATTCTGAAAGAGATTTTTTAAAAGTCTAAATCTCTTCTTGTTGGACTAGATGAAGGGTGGGGAATTTGCAGCCTTGAGGCCACATGTGGCCCTCTAGGTCCTCAGATGCAACCCTTTGACTGAATCCAAACTTCATAGAACAAATCCCTTTAATAAAAGGATTATGTTCTGTAAAACTTGGATTCAGGCAAAAGGCTGCAGCAAAGGACTTACAAGGCCACATGTGGCCTCAAGGCCACAGGTTCCCCAGGGAAGAAGGGACCAAAAGATCTATGCTTGCAATAAGTCCATAATATAAAAGATAGTGAAAGGAGCCAATCTAGGAAATCTGGAACATGAGCCAGCCAGAAAAATATATTGGAATGGATATTAGAATATGATAGAAACACTATTATGAAGATCCAACAAATAAGGCAGAAATAAAGAGGGAAAACATCAGAGAAGACACTAGGTAAGACAATCTGAAATGAAACACCTCTGGTCTGAGATCCTCATAGCAGTGATAGAAGACAGCATTGTGTAACACAGAAAGCCCTGAATTTGGGGTCAGACCTAGGCTCCACTCCTAGCCTTGATCCTGAGTGTTTCTGTGACTTGGGGAAAATCATCTGTCCTCTCTAAGCTTAAATTTACTCTTCTGTAAAATGAGCAGCTTGGGCTACATAGTCTCTAAATTTGCTATCTCCATTGACCACCAAGTGTTCCAATTTAAAAATAATAATAGTAGCTACCAATTAGAACTAACTTTAAGACTTACGAAGTACTTTATGTATATTGTTACTCGATCTTTCCTTTGATGAAGATACAACAGAAATTGTAATCTCCATTTTATGAACAAGGAAATCCAGAGAGGGTAGATAACTTGCCAAGGGTCATAGAGTAAGTGACAACAAAACCTCACACTTGTACAGCACATTTATTTTACAAAGCACTCAAAACAACCCAGTGAATTTGATAGCCCAAGTATTTTATGTCCATTTTACAAGTGGAAAAATAAAAAATAACTCAGGATAGAGATGGAAAATGATCTAGTCTAAAATCATACAACTCATGTCAAAAATCAAGATTTGAGCCTGGATTTTATTAATCCAAGTCTGGAGCATGTGTTCCCTTAACCTCCACCTTCTAACAATGCCATCTTCTGTCTTCTGGGATCCGATAGAGCAAATATAATCTGGCCACTCCATGACAGAACTTCAAATATTTAAAAGAAACCGTTGTCCTCCCTGTTAGGGGAGGGAGAAGGGAACTTACCCCCCAATATATACCAACTCTTGGGTCTGGGAAACCCTCAAGCAGAGTGATGATATGGGAGAAATATTTTTACCTTGGTTTTAGTGCGCTAGTGAAGTCAAAGTCCCCAAATAATTGCATGATTTTATTCTAGAAAGGTATCTTAATAGAAATTACCAGAATACAAGACAGAAAGATGAGCATGGGGGGGGGCAGGTGGTGGTGGAAGAAATGGAGACAGTTTCTATAGAAGAAGAAAGAGAAAGGAAGAGGAGAGGGAGGGAGAAGGGAGACAGAGACTGAGGGACACAGAGAATAGGAAAACAGTTCCTTCAACCAGTCTTTCCATCTTAAATGCCCTCCCTCCTGACCTTTGCCTCCCAGAACTGCTTGCTCTTTTGAAAGTTCGGCTCAAGTGTCAACCCCTACAGGAGACCTTTCCAGGTACACCATTTGTTGGTGACCTTGCCCCTCCAAAAATCACATGGTGATTGCTTTGTAGATACTTCTGTTTCTTTTCTATGATTACAAGGTATCCCCCAGTAGAATGCAAGTCGCTTTAGCGCATGGTCTCACTTTTGCTTACGTCTCACATCGCAGTCCACGACTCAAAGTAGGCGCTTGACAAGTGTTCATCGATTGAGCGATTTAAGGGAGAATAAACTTATGATGCTGTTTAGCTAACTAGTGATACGTATTTAATTCCTCTTGTGTTGTTAGGACATAAAAATGAAGAGATGAATGGTGCATGTAAATTGATAAATAGAAATTGTGACCCTTTACGTTCATGGGGGAAGGTGTTTAAGGCATGGGTACTCCTTTGTGCCAGTGGAGGAGGTTAAGAAACTGAAAGAGCAGAAAGGGTTAACATGGGAAAAAACCAACATTCCAAGCACAAGGAATGAGACAAGCAAAAGGAAAGAACATGGGAAAGTGAGGGGATGTTTGGGGATCTGGTTTTCCTACGGAGTGCTTGGAAGGGAATGGAAGAAAGATAGAGTTGTAGTGCCAACCTATGGAGAATCTAAAGGGTAAGAACGCGAATCTGAACTTTACTCACTGGGCATTTGGAAGTCACTGAAGATTTTGGAATGGAAGTGTGACATGACCAGTTATATACATAGCGTATGCATGACATATGCTAGTTACATGCATTGTATCTATACATACAGACAAGAGGACTTGAAAAGCTAGATACTTGAAAAGGTAGATTTGAGGGAGAAAAGAATAGAGGCTATTACACTAGTCTGAACAGTCAGTAATAAGGGCCTAAACTAGGAGGAATAAAGGAAGGAATAAGCATTTATTAAGTGCCTACCGTGTGCTAGGCACTGTTAGAGTGTTTTGCAATTTGATCCTCTCTCAACAACCCTGGGAGGTGGCTGTCATTCATATTCCCATTTCACAGATGAGAAAAACTGAGGTTAAATTACTTGCCTAGGGTCATAAGGATAATAAATGTCTGAGGTTAGATTTGAACTGAGGCTTTCCTGACATGAGGTCCAGACTTCTGAGCTCTATGTTGCTCAGCTCCCTACAGTAACGGCAGTGGGAATAGAAAGGGATTGAATCCAACTGATAAAGATAGAATTGCTAGGAGAATGATTACATACAAAAGAGGTTATACAATTATAGGATTATAAATTGAGAGTCAAAAGAGACCTTGGCACTCATCAGATGTCCCACTTAAGGCTTCAGAAACAGAAAACAGGGTCATTGATTGAAATGATGAAGTCAGAATGAGGTCTGGGTTTGGCAGTAAAGATGCTCACTGATGCTGTAAGCATGGTCACACAGAATGGGCAACGTCAACAACAACCTCTCTTGGCAGTATCCCCTTCTAATATGTGCCCTATTTTTGTTGTCTCATACAAATATGGATTAGTGACTAATCTTCTGTGGTTTCCAGCTAAGCTAAGCATGCTTGGTCATTATGTATATCAAAGGCACATGCAAGGATTTTGTGCTAATGTGAAAATCCCACCTCATAATAGGCTTTCATCTAACAAAGGTATGCACAGCTAATTACTGCTTGCTTTAAAAGATGTGGTGTGGAAAGTGAAGCAGCAGGTATAGAGTTTAGAGAATTGATTTTAGCCTTGTTTTCTTTGATTCAATCTCAAAGATGGATTTGAGTTTTTAATCTACTTGTGACCACACATGTAGCAACTATTGTTTCCCTTCCCTCCCAGATTAAATTTGGCCTTTAAGGGGCTCCAACATATTGGAAAAGGTGTGAGGGTTTTATGAATGTGTGCTGTTCCACTGATTAGAAAACATACTTCCATCCTTTCCATAGAAACGTGATGTGACTGTCATCAGTCAGTAATTCAGCAAGCATTTATGAAGCGCTCAGTACGTGCAAAGCACCCTTCTTAGCACTGGATAGACAAAGACAAAAAGGAAATAGTCTGTGTCCTCAAGAACCTTACATTCTAATGTAGAAGTTTGTATGTAATACACACACACACATACACACACACTTAATACCAGGTTATGGGGGCAGGAGACAAAGACCAGGGGGCAGTTGCCACTAGTAGCAAGGAAGACCAGGAAAAGTTTGCAAATGAAAGATGGCTTTGGGCTTATTTTTGTGGCCAAAGTAAGAAACCATAGTATGAAAAAATACATCAGTACCTTCCGAAAAAGGGAATAGTCAGTACAGAGGAATGGAGCTGGATGATGAAACACAATGTGTGAGGAACAGCAAGAAGGATAGTCTGACTTGACTGCAAAGTAGGTTAAAAAGAGTATGTGTAATAAGGTTGGAAATGTAGCAATGTGTCAAGTTGCAGAAGGCTTTAAAAATCAAAGAGCAGAGTTCATAATTGATCCTAAAGGCAATGCAGAGCTACATGAATTTATTGAGAAAAAAGTGACATAGCCCTATACTTTGGTAAGGTATATTTTTAGCATCTACTTATAAGGAAAGATTAAAGTGCAAAGAAACTTGAGGTAGGGAGACCAATTGGAAAGCTATTACAATTGACCAGAAGAAAGGTAAAATCGCATAATGGCTATGTTGAGAATGCATAAATGACAGCGTTTGATGGTGGATTGGCTTTGAGGGATGTTGCAGATGTCCTCATAATTTGACTCTTGGTCCTCTAATAATCCATCAGGTGGCACAGAAGTCCTCAGGCCACACCCCTAGGGTGTCATCACAGTGACACCCTTCTTATGGTGCCATAGAACCCTTACAAAGTCCTGTTATAGTCATAAGAGCCAGCCATCTCTCCAGGCTCTACTGTTCTCTCTGCACGACTATTGTTTTGTTTTGTTCCGGGAGGGGTGGTTAGGGTGGGGAAGGAGGAATCACCAGCAGCACATTCTAAGTTGGGTGCCCCAGATCACAACCCTCCTAGTTATAGCTCTGTTGAAGTGCTTTTTCT
The DNA here is from genome assembly GCA_023548195.1 of Bettongia penicillata ogilbyi. NCBI lineage: Eukaryota > Metazoa > Chordata > Mammalia > Diprotodontia > Potoroidae > Bettongia > Bettongia penicillata. Next base: position 141,956 of record JAJHZJ010000425.1, read on the forward strand.
TACCTTTTCTCAGTGCTCATCCCACTTGGCCTTTATAGAAGTTCATCCTATTAGACATCCCCTCCTCTTTGAGGCTCTCTAATTCTTGTACTTGTATAACATTGCTCTTTCCTAGCTATCCTCTGACTTACCTGATCATTCTCTTTCCTTTGCTGTGTCCATCAGTCAGTCATGAATCGACAAACATTCTTTAAAGAGTCTGCTATATCCCTGGCATTGTTTTGGGTGTTGGAGATAAAAATGCCAAAAAAAGAAGAAAGTATTCTTGCTTGCAAACAGCTTAAAATCTAACGTAGGACAAAGCAAATACATACGTAAGCATAAACAGAATAAACGTAAAGAAAAGAAATGCAAAGAAGTTAAAAATAATGTAGTTTGAAGGGAGGACACTAGCATTTGAGGGCATCCAGAAAACCTTCCTGTAGAAAATGGCACTTGAACTGAGTTTTAAAAGAAGAGAGGAATTCTGTGAGGCAAAAGGAGTATATTCCATGGGATGTGGGACGGAATCTATGTCCAACTGATAAACCTAAGCTCCTGCTCCACCATCGGGTATGAAGGGAGGACTAGCACTAGCCCTGGCTAATAGGTAGCCTCATTGCCAATAGCAGCAGTCCAAACCAAGGGAGAGCAAGGCAGGTGAGAGTAAAGTGAGTGTGGACCATCTGTGGACCCTCCAACCAACCAGGACAATAAGAAAGGCTAAGAAAGGCCAGCCTCCATCCACCCTCTTCCTGTTCAGGGGCTGTTCTTAAATCAGGAGATTAGGGGCTGCTACTTAAGAAGGGCTAGTACCTCAGTGAGCCTTGCTATATCTCACATGGACAGTTTCTAACAATCTGACTGAGGAAGTATTGAGAACTAAGGAGACCCAAGTTCTAGTCCTTTCTTAGACACCAACTCTGAAAGTTTGTTTAGTCCTCTGTAAACTGAAGTGGTTGTCTGAAGGACCAAATATGAATTATGTTACACACCTCCTGAGAGAGAGGTGGCAATCTCAGGATTCTGAGTGAGATGCTCATCTTTGGGCATGGCTAATGTGGGAATTGCTTTTGTTTGGCTGTGTATTTTATGAGGACTGTATTTGTCTTTCTGTTTTTTCCAATGAGAAGGGAAAAAGTAGAAAAGAGAAAAAATTAATACTTTTTATTTTAAAAAGATTTTTTAAATGATGAGGTTAGACCCAGTGGTCTCTACGTATCAACTCTGGCTATTACTGGGACACATCTATGAAATCTAGGCCCTATTTAATACTTCATCTCAGGTTCAATTTCAATAAAAATAGTTGAATGTATATTCCTCTGTGACATCGAGTGCCTCAAGTTTGTTTTGTTTTCTTCCTTTTTTATAAAATGAAGAACTTGGATTACAAGCTCCCTAAGCTTCCTTCCAGCTCTAACATACTGTTTCGAGGGTTTGGTGAGGTTAGCTTCAAGTCCTTTTGAAGTCCTTCCCAAAAGCCTTCACCCTGGCAATGAGCCACATGTTTGCCAACTAAGGATAGAACTAGCTAAATTCTAAGAGGTTCATTACCAGGTAAGTTGTAGGATAGTAGGTTTTTCAGTATAGATACCACTCAGAAAGACCAGTATAATATGGTCCAGAGGGGTTGTAAGTTGTATTGACCGAGAAACTTACCACCTTGATGAAATCATAAATCCTTGAAGCCTTAAAAAGACGTTGAATATAAAGCTTTGGAAACAAATCACTCATCATTTGACTCACAAGGACAGAATGTGCACTTTGGATACACTGGGATTCATGCATGAAACCCACTAATAGATAAGTTACTGGTAGGAATGGCAAACTGTCCAGTGAGAAGCCGTGTCAGATACCTGAGACATATGTTTACCTAAGAACAGGTGAAAACAAAAGATTGACACCTTTTCAAGCATTCTAGGCTCGGTTTGTTTTGCTGGTTTATGCATGTGCTCCATCTTACAAACTGATCATTAGAAAACACAATTGACTAAACTAGGAGACGATAGGCGCCATATGCTCATATTAGTAGAAGAGGCAAGGTCACCATTTTTATAATAGCTAATTCCCATGAATATTATATGTCAACCTACATTTTTGGGGAGGGAGCTACAGAGGTGGGTTTAGGTTTGAAAGAAGGAAAGAAATGTCCAGTAATTTGAGTACGAGACTGCCACAGGAGGAGGAAGATAAGAGAAAGGGTAGATCCATCACTGGAGGGACTGGATCCAGCAGAGGCCAGATGACGATTTCAGAATATTATGTAGAAGATTCTGGATTAGGGATAGATTGAATAAGGCAGCATTTGGGGTCCTTTCAAATGCTGAAATTCTATGGGTTTTACAAAATCCTGCACATTTAATAGAATGTTCTATGAAAGTCATTAAGTCTGGTGACCAAAAAACAAAAAAAATAGTAGGCAATTTAAAAGAATTAACAATTAATTTAATTAATTTAAAACAATTAATTCTGTGACTGCCGCTAAAGACCCACTCTAGTGTTTGAGCATAGTGTGAGGTAAAATGGAAGAAGCAACACCAGATTTAGAATTGGAAGACCTGATTTTGAATCCCAGTTTTTCCATTTGACTGTATATGAGACCTTGGGGAAGTCATCTGAATTCTCTGGTCCCCTATTTCCTTGTTTGCAAAATGAGGTTCATAACCTAGTTTAAAAAGTTCCATAAACTGCTTTGTCAAAAGCAAATGTGATAGCTGTTTTGCTTTTTTCATCATAATTGGTTTCCTTTGTGATCCAATGTATTTTACTTTATGCACCTTAAAAATATTAATAGGAGGGAGTCTGCAGGCTTCACCAGACTAGAACAGGGTCCATGACACAAAACTAGATTAACAGCCCCTAGTGGAAGGTCCTTTAGCTTCTTAAATATCCCTTCTGCATTTAAATCCATGATTCTATAGAAATAAAATACCTTGATTTCTCCAAAACTATGCCAGCAGAGCATAAACTACTATAAATTGGAATGATGCAGAGCATGGACCTAGAATATGCCTGTTGTCTTTGAGCCAGCCTGGTTGACATTGGAGAGTCTTATTACTATGTCCACTGTGGGGTGATGAGCTTTTCAGCCACTACAGCCCTCAAAGACCATCCATCTAGTGAGTTATGGAATAATTGCAAACTGTATTGACTTCAAGAAATGCCCAAACCAATGAAATGAATTCTTATTTGGGACATACATCTTGCAGCTCATATAATTCCCTTCTACATTCCTTATATTCCAGACAAACTATTAATCACAATTCTCCACAGACTGGGCTTTCTTGCTTCTTTGGCTTTGTCCACTCTGTTCCCATGGCCTGAAATGCCCTGCTTAATGATAACCTTGCAAATTAGAATTAGGCAAGGTGAAACGAGCGAAATTATAAGCAATCAAGAGATAATTAAACAAAATATGAATTATGAAAAAATAGAAGAGAAAGGGAAACATCTTATAAGAAGAATAACAGATCTGGAGAATGGATTAAGAAGAGAAAACATAAAAATAATCGAACTAACTGAAAGCAGTGATCAAAAAAAGAATCTGAAATAATTAAAGAAACTTTTTCTGAAGCATTAGAACAAGGGGGAGGGGGAGAGTAGAAGTAGAAAACATCCATTGATCACCACTTAAAAGAGCTCCTGTGAGGAAAACTCAGAGGAATATTACAGCCAAATTCCGAAACTCCGAGCTCAAAGATAAAATATTAAAAGCAGCATGGACAAAAACTAGCTGACACAGTGGATAGGGCATTTAGAATTAGAAAGACCTGCCTTCAGATCTTAATTCACACACACACACGCACACGCACACGCACACGCATGCTAGCTATGTCACTTTTGATAAGTCACTTGATCTCTTTTTACCTCAGTTTCCTCACCTGTAAAGTGGAGATAATAAAAATACTTACCCCTCAAGGTTGTTGTAAGGATTACATAAGACATTACATTGCGTATGATGAAGAATTCTAAATACTATCAGAAATAAAATTCTCAGAAGTTGGTCAACTATATCCAGAGAAACATCAGGGAGTTCTGGACTTGGAGTGAAGAATATGTAGGTTCAAATCCTATCCCTTGTATGTGACAGTAAGTATATCACAACCTCTTGGAGTTTTAGGTAACTCTCTAAAACTATAAGTCATTGATGGGGTAGTGATTTTCTCATTGTGACAAAATCACAGATCTTTGAAATAGTAACTGTACAACCAGTGTATTAATAAAATAAGTTAGGTCATGTACCTCTTGTGGATGTACTCTAAAAATTCTGGGTTTTTTTCTTATCGTAGAGATTTAGATATATTTTTATTTAAATATAATTAGGAATATTTTGTATATCCTAAGGCAAAGCAAAGATATTGGAAAGAGAAAATGACAAGATGGAAATGGTTAGACTGAGCTCTACATAGGCCTGGGAAATTTGGAAAACTGCAAAGAATACATGGTATATGTGGATAAAAGTTGTGCCTAACTAAAGTGCCCATGGGTTAAGGACCATATGCCAAAAAACTGTCTATTTGTGTAAAGTTATGCTAATATGCACACTTCTGTATACATGGCATGATGGCTTACATTTAGAAAATTGATTCAAAAAAAAGCAAATTGTCAGCACATGTAGAAAGAGTACTACTACTACTGCAAATGTTGTCATTTCTGATTTAGGATGAGCATAATAAAAAAACAATAAACCCTTTAAAAAGAATGAGTTATTCAGGTGGGAAGAAATTCAATTTGATTACTGTCAGAAAAGAAAGTCATCAAAATTAGTTTTTGATAGAACAGGAGTTTGTCTTGATGCTATTTAATAGATATTTATCAAATATGAACATACAAAGCAAAGATAACATAATCCTTCCCTTTGATAAGTTTATGATCTTGTAGGGGAGAAAAGATTTAAATGAAAATAGATGAAAAAAGAAAAAAATGAGTGAAAAGAATAGTATGCTATGAAGCATACAATAGGTAAAACTTACTTCCAGTTGGAGGATGAGAAAAATCAAGGAAGACTTCCTGGAGGAGATAGCATTTGAAATAAGAATTGGTAGTACTTCAATGGCAGAAATGTTGGAATGGGTTGGGAGAAAAAAGAAAGAAAAGACTCATATGGAATGGGAGGAGTAAAAGCATAGAACATGGTGAATTATTCAAAGGAAAGTGCTTTATAAGCATTAAAATGCAAAATATGTATTATTAAAATTATTATTTGGCTACAACCAAGGGCAGTTGAACTACTGGTGTGTCATATATGAAAAGATGCTGTGGAGTAGTGGAAAGGAGTAGTGTATCTGGTGTCAGAGACTTAGATATCTGTGTGATTTTGGACAAATTACTTAAAATCTTTGTGTGTCAGTTTCCACTGCTAGGAACATACAGTAGCTGCACTGCCTACTTCACAGAACTGTTATGTGTCAAATGAAAGTACACAGTATAAACCATAAAGTGATTTATGTTTCTGTTGTTATTATCAGTTGGTTTTAAATGGCTCTAAATCATCTAGATTTGAGCATTTTCTTTCTGATTCACTTATATTAAAATGAGGAAGTGCCCATGTATGGGCTATTACATTTGTACTAGTACAAGAAAGAAGTATAATAAGGAGAAATAAAAAGTCTAAACTGGAACATAAATTGTGAACCAGGGTACGACAAATAGATGTGACGAGAATTCTGATGCAGATCAGTTTAATTCAGTAAACACTGATTAAGCATATGCTTCATGCAGAGCATTTTCTTAGGACAGGGAGATAACAAAGTTTCGATAACACTAAAGTCATGGAACTTCTAATCTAGTAGGTGGATAAGATTTAAAAATGGATAACTGTAATACCTAATATTATGCAGGACAAAGTGCTGTTGAGGTCTGAGGGAAAATCATTACTGAGTGACAAAGATCTGGGAAGATTTCTTGGAGATGATGGCCTTTGATTTAGGTGAGATGGGTGAGAATTCATTAGGTAAAGATGTGAAGGGGAAGGGGATGTTCTAGGAATACAGAACGGCGTGAACAAAAACCTAGAGATATAATGATGTACAGCATTTTTGATGAATAGACCCTAGTCCCAAAGAGCTGTAGCATAGTATCAGGAATGTGCTGTCAATTCAAGAAAAAAATTACTATACATATATATGTAAAATTATTTATTATGTAATAATATTATAACTATATAATTGTAATACTATATTATATATCACTGTTATATAACATTTAATATATATTTTATATTTATTATAAATATACTTTTATATATAAATTATACATAATTTCATGAGTATTTACACTTCAGAAATTGGCAAAGCTGCTATTATTAGTTTTTTTAATTGTCTAGCCTTAACAGAATGATGGAGACAATGTCAATAATACAGGTTAAACTTAAAAGCAAGTCTTACTTTTTGAAAAACTGATTGTTAAACATTCACCAATATAGCTCTACATACAATATGCCGACTTGGAACATAATATTCCAGAACACACAAAAAATATGAACTTTTAACCAACTAAGTATAATGCTACAGGAAATAAATGGATCTTCAATGAAGTAGAGGACTTCCAAGTATTACTGATGAAAAGATCAGAGTTGCAGAAAGACTTTGAACTATAAACACAGAAGTGAAAAGAAACTTTAAAAGGTAAAAATGAATGAACAGTGATGATAAAGGATCAACCAAGGCTAAACTGCTTACATTCAGCTAGGGGAGATGATATATCTATCTATCTGTCTCTCTCTCTCTCTCTCTCTCTCTCTCTCTCTCTCTCTCTCTCTCTCTCTCTCTCTCTCTATATATATATATATATATATATATATATATATATATATATATATATTTCCCCTCTGATCCATATCATCTTCAGAGGTTATAGAAGAAATACAATTAGATAAGAGCTGGGTGTGATTCTATTATGTCTTGTTAATCTCTAGAAAAATGGAAAGAGGAGAGAATAGAAATATAATGAATGGAGGGGGAGGGAGGGGAAGGGAAAGGAGAATTAGGGAAAATTATCTCACATAATCAAAGTATACAGGTAGACAGATATCTATACAAACAAGGAGGCAGTAAATAGGTAAAGAATAAACCTTATAGATACTATATTTAAAAAACTATAAGATTTGTTGACTTTTGAAAGAGAAGTAGTAAATAGGTAAGGGGGTACATTATCATGTAGTGAGTAGCAGAACCAGGCAGAATTCAGATAGAAATCTTCCCCCCACCCCCACCCCCACCCCCTCCCCATCCTGAGTCAGGAGAGCTCAAGAACCAGTAAGTGATGGTTCCTTTCAGGCAGTTATAAAATGATGTGCCTTAAAGATGGAAAGAGTCTTATAAACCGTTTCATCCAATCTTCTCATTTTACAGATGAGAAAACTGGCCCATGGAGGTTAAAGGACTTGTCCTAGGTCACCTAGTGATTGGGCCAGAACTTGAATGTGGGTCTACTCAAATTCTCTGTGACCCATTCCTTGACCAAGTGCTGGAATACTTGCTAGAGTTGTTCTGTTCTTAAATATCGGTCAGTATGTAGTAGAATTGAATTTGTGAGCTTCCTCCCACTTCCCTATCTACAGGACCATCAGGAAGAAGTAAACCATAGCATAGCCAAAGCATATAAGAATGAAGTCCAGAAAGAATACTGGATTGGGAGTCTGAAGACCCATGCTAAAAGCCTGACTCTACTATTTATTACTTTTGTGGCTTCAGTAGTATCATTGGATCCCAAAAATTTAGAGGGTTTTTTTTTACAGGGAGAGTAATTTTTTTTTTTGAGGGGATGCAGATCTGTGATTTCAACTGTGTAAGGAGCACCAGGTGAGAAATTTCCATCTACCAATGAAAATCAGCATGATTCTGCAACTTAAAGTCCTAGGGATTTGCAGAAGACTGAACTGCTAATTTTCTCACGTGAGGTCACATGATCAGTACACATCAGAGGTTTGATTGACTTTCAGACTATGAGACTGACTCTCTTTTCCACTACCCCAAGCAGCTGCTCCATTTACCCATAAAAGGAGCAAGTTAGACTAGAAAATATCTGAGATCCTTTCTGGCTCTACATTGCATGGCCTAGTCGCTTCTGACCCTCAGTAATCATGCAGCTTGTCAAATTTTTGAAAAGGGGGGTCATACAGAAAGCTATAATCACTTTTTGCTATATGCCCTAAATGCAAGTTATTAGCACTCTGGCTAAAGGAAAGAATAGAAATCCTGTCATAAAAATGGGGAGGCTTGCTGCTACTTTGTGCCCAGGAATTGACATGGGCAATTGGGTCTTAAGCATAATTGGAAGAGTTGGGCTTATCCAGAGTTATTTAATACAATCAAAGCTTTCCTGGGAATCATTGGAAATGTTACCTGTGTGAAAGTTATTCTGGCCCCTTTTTGTCTCTCCAAAGCTATCAGTTACTAAATTCTTTTCTAGAAAAGAGCAGCTGAAATATGCTGGGGGATGCAGCTGCTAGACACCTGGCAGACAGATTCAGAGAACAGCCCTGTTAGGTGATAGGCCAAGAGCTCTCCGTATCCATTATTCATTGTGTGTATACCATTTCTATGACTCTTCTAGTATCTTCTCGCCAACAAAAGTATGTTTGCCCATCCCAAAACCAAAGGGTAATTCATTCCAAATTCATTACTAATCTAAACTCCAATCCCCCCTCATCTCCTTCTCTCATTATGTTTTAGAAACTTTCATTCTTGTTTTTCTTGACTTAAAAATCAAATAATGAAAAATCATTTATCTTATTTCTAAAAAGCCACTAAGTAAGCTATATGACTTTGGACAAGTTAACCACTTAATTTCTCCAAGGTTCATTTTCTTCATTTGGAAAAATAATGTTTGCTCTGAATATCTTACGGAGTAGTTATATGTGGAAAATCTTTAACCAACATTAAAGGGTTATAAAGGAAGAAATCTCTGTTATTATTGGTTAGGCATTAGGCAGCCTAGTGTGTGGTAAGAAGGCTGGCCTTGAAGTGAAAAAGAACTGGATTTGAATCCTGTTTGTACATGCAGGCCATATGATCATAGGCAAGTCACTTCACCTCTTAGTACACCGAGGCAGTTCTGTAAGACCATATATAGATAAGTTACAGACAAGGAACCCATCTTCGTTGGAAGAGGGTGAATTGCACACCATTAACTCCCCTAGTTCTGGACCTGCCTCTCATTATTACCACCACAGCACAAATTGATTCACTTATCAGAAAGAAGCGTGGTCCAAAGCCCTGCCTGGCACCTAACTCTGAGCCGGAGGGGAGTATTTCATTTTTCATCATAGCTTCTCTTTCCTAGAACATTTCTTTTTTAACCTGAGCAAGCAACTTCATTCCAAACTATTATTTATGTCCGCCCTAAAAAAGTATTTTTAAATCTCATTAGGTAATACAAGCAATGACTCCATGATTATGAGCATGATAAATTAAGCCTTTGAAATGTAGGATACTAAGCATCCCTTTATGGAAAGTGTGCTTAATTTTGTGTGTGTGTGTGTGTGTCATGGACCCCTTTGGCAGTGTGATGAAGCCTATGGATGGACCCCTTCTTAGAATAATGTTTTTAAAAGCATAAAGTAAAATACATTGGATTACAAAGGAATTCAATTATATTCAAATATAGTTTTCAAAATATTTTTTGGAGGAAATTCACAGGTTAAAAACCCTTGCTAAGACTTTTCTGGCAGCATGTGTCTTCTCCCTTTTGTGTACATGAATAACTTAGAGAGAACATTAAGGAACAACAACAGGTAGCTAGGTGGTATTGTGGATAGAGTGCTGAATGTGAGTTCAAATCCTGTCTCAGATATTTATCTTGAGTGTGACTCTGAGCAAGTCACTTAACCTCTCTCTGCCTCTGTTTCCTTGTTGATAAAGTGAGGAGAATGATAGAACCTACCTCCCAGGGTCATTTTGAGCATAAATATGAGAATATTGTAAAGTCCTTATAGACCTTAAAGCAATATATTAAAGCTAGCTATTATTATTGCTATATTATTTTTAGAAACAAAAATACAGACACCCCAAGCCCACATACAGAGGACACCAGCTTCTTGTTTTTCCTATTTTAAGAAAAAACTTTCACATTTTTTTTTCCTATTAGCCAAATCATGTGTTTTCTTTTTTAGAGAGATCGCTCTCTCAGAGCATCCAGCAGAGCACTCAACCCATAGAAGCCATTATCAATTAATTCTTGATTTCACTGGATTTTAGACCTGAGCTCCACCTTTCCATTTCAGCCCCTTATCCATACCCACATAATTACCAGGACCCGTTGTCCCTTTCACCACAGTATCTCTCCCATGAATTCCCTTTCCTCCATTCACGTGGTCACCATGTTAGCTTAGGCCTTCATCTCCTTTATTCTACCCGTACCATTGCAATAAATTCCTAATTGGCTTCCAAATCCCTCTGTCTCCAATCCATTCTCTGTGGTGCTTCCAGACTGAAATTCCTAAACCCAACATATGACCATGTCATTCCCCTGCTCAGTGAACTTTCATGGCTCTCTATTGCTTCTAAGTCTGAATACCTGTTTAGCACTTAAAACTCTTCATAACCTGTCTTTCTAGATTGATTTCACGTTATCTATCCCACCTCCTCTGATATTTTAGCTAAACTAATCTATGATGTTTCCATGCATGGCATCAGTTCTCCCGCTCCAAACACAATACCTTTACCAGGTTGTATTTCCATGCATGGCATCAGTTCTCCTGCTCTAAACACAATACCTTTACCAGGTTGTACAATACATTCACCTCCGTCTCCTGAAAACTTTGTGTCTCTTCAAGGATCACGTTGGCTGCCCCTCTTTTAAGAGTCCTTAGATGATCCTACCACTTGTTAATGTTCTACCTACTCCCTACAACACTATGTATTTACTTTGTTCATATTTTGTGTTTGGTATCTTTTTATACTTTTCACACAATTTTCATTTGCACAAGGACTGTTTCCTTTTTGTATTTGTATCCCCAGGTCCTTGTAGTAGTGAACTGGTAAATAATTAATAACCAAACTCACAGTAAGGGAAAAAGATGCCCATGGCACACTTGTGAGTTTTAATCTACACTATTTTCTTCTCTTTAATGGGCATTCTAATTTCATTTTAATGCACATGTAGGGGTTACCTATCACTTGAGGAATGGTTGAACAAGTTGTGGTATATTATTTTGATGGAATACTATTATGCTATAAGAAATAATGAACAAGATGATCTCAGAAAAAGCCTGGGAACACTGATAAAAACTCATACGAAGTGAAGTGAGCTGAACCAGGAGACTATTGTACCAAGCAATAAGAATATTGTAAGAATGATCAACTGTGAAAGACTTGGCTACTCTACTCAAGACAATGCTCCAAGACAATTCCAAAAACCCATGATGAAAAATGCTCTCCACCTCCAGAGAGAAAACTGAACTGTGAATGCAAATTAAAACATACTTTTTTCACTTTTTGTTTTTCTTGTTTTTTCAAATATATTTCATTTTGTTAAATATTTCCCAATTACATATAAACTTTTTGACATTCTCCCTCCTTGTTAAGAAGGTTATCTAGAAGGTCATAGCAGTTATCCATGTGAAGTTATCAAAGCATATTTCCCTATTAGCTATGTTTCAAAAGCAAACAGACAAAAAAGCACAAAAAAATGAAAAAAAGTATGCTTCAGTCTGTTTCTGAGCTCATACTGACCTGATCCGCCACACTGTACCAACTGATCCCATGTGGTAATGTCATGTTGGACATCTTTGGGTATAAAGGACTATAGATGAGAAAATCATGTGGTATTTTTGGTTTTGCCATTGATAAGGTCAGTTATGGTTAAGTTTTTCAAATATTGAACCAGCCCTGCATTTCTGGTAGAAATGCCACCTGCTCATAGCTTATTGTCTTTTTTGATATATTGCAATAATCTTGTGAGTACTGTATTGACAATTTTTACATAGCTATTTGTTAAGGAAATTGATCTATACTTTTCTTTCTCTGTTTTTATTCTCCCCGGTTTAGGTATCAAAATTATATTTGTGTCATTAAAAGAATTTGATAGGGCTCCACCTTTCCCTGTTTTTTCAAATACCTTATATAGTGTTGGTATTAGCTGTTCCTTCATTGTTTGGTAGAATTTGGTAGAATTCACTTACAAATCCATCCAGTCCTGGGGACTTTTTCTTAGGGAACTCAGTGATGGACTGTTCAATTTCTTTTTCTAAGATAAAGTGATCTAAGTATTCTATTTTCTCTTCTGTTAATCTGAGCAGTTTTTATTTTTGTAAATATTCACCCATTTTACTTAGGTTTACTTGTGTATAATTGGGCAAAATCAGTTTTAAAACTTCTTTAATTTCTTCTTCAGTGGTGATGCATTGATCCCTTTTTTGTATGCTATTAATTTAGTTTTCTTTTTTCTTTTTCTAAAATCAAATAAACCAGTGCTTCATCTGTTTTATTGCTTTTTTTTTCATAAGGCCATATAGTAGTTTTATTTACTAATTCAGTTTTTTTTTACTTTTGATTTTATTAATTTCTCTTTTGATTTTTAGGATTTCCATGGTAGTGTTTAATTGGGAATTTTTAGTTTTTGCAATCTTTTTTAGTTACTCAGGTCACCGATCTATTTTTTTCTTTCCTTTATTGATTGACAATTTAGAAATGTAAATTTCTCCCCATAAGTACTGCTTTTGGCTTCATTTCACAAAGTTTAGGATGTTGTTTGAATGTTGTCATCCTCTTTAATGAAATTATTGATTGTTCATATGATTTGTTTTTTGACTCATTTTATTATTTAGTTTTCAACTAATTTTTAACTTATGTGTCCATATCCTTTATTGAATTTAGTTTTGTGGCATTATGGTCTACATAAGGATGCATGTATTATTTCTGCTTTTCTGCATTTACCTGCGGGGACTTGATGCCCTAATATATGGACAATTTTTATGGAAGTACAATGTACACATGAGAAAAAGACATACTCCTTTCTATTACCATTCAGTTTTCTCCAGAAATCTATCATATCTAATTTTCGTAAGATTCTATACATCTCTCTTTTTTTTTTTACTTTTTTCTCATTCATTTATGATTACATTTATTTAGTTTTAAAGGGGAAAGTTGAGGTCTCCCACTACTGTACTTTGTCTATTTCTTCCTGTAATTCACTTAACTTTTCCTTTAAGAATTTGGATGCTGTGTCATTTGGTGCTTATGTGTTTAGTATTGATATTCCTTCATTTTCTATGGTACCTTTTAGCAAGATGTAATTTCCCTGATTATCCCTTTTAATTAATCCTATTTTTGCTTTAGCTTTTTCTGAGATCATGATTGCTAACCCAGACTTTTTTACGTCAGCTAAAGTATGCTAGATATTTTTAGTTCTTTGTTTTAACTCTTTGTGTTTCTCTATTTCAAGTATGTTCCTTGTAAACAACGTATCATTGGATTCTGGCTTCTAATTCATTCTTTCTGCCTCTGCTTTATGGGTAAGCTCATCCCATTTATAGGTGTGATTACTGATTTGCATTTCCCTTCATCCTATTTTCTCCTGTTTATCTTCTCTGTATCCTGTCCCTCTTTTACAATCTGTTTTGCTTCTAACCACTGCCTTCTTTTATCTGCCCTCTCTTTTTTCCCATGCACACATCCTTTTATTTATCCCTTTTCCTTTCTACTTCCCTGTTGGGTAAGATAGATTTCTATTACCAATTAAGTGTGTATATATGTCTTTTTCTTCTTTGAACCAATTTAGATGTGAGTGAAATACAAGCATTGCCCACTCCCCACCATTTCCCCTCCACTATAAAAGTTCTTCCTTAGGTACCTCTCTATACGAGATAATTTTCCCCATCCTTCCACTCCCTTCCCTTTTTTCCCCAAGGTATCACTCTTTCTTATTTATCTATTTTTTATATCACCATTAGATAATCAATTTACTCTTACACCCTCTTTCTTTATAGTGTACTTCTAAACTTCCTAATGGTGAAAAGATTCTTAGAAGTTATATGTGTCATCTTCCCACATAAAGACATAAATAGTTGAGCCTTTTTAAAAGATCTCTTATGATTTCTCTTTCCTGTTTATCTTCTTATGCTTGAATCACATATTTGAAAGTCAAATTTTCCACTCAACTCTGATCTTTTTATCAGGAATGTTTGGGGTTTTTTTTTTCCTTTGGACTAGGAGCTCTGGAATTTGGCTATAGTATTTCTGGGAGTTTTCATTTTCATTTTGAGATTTCTTTCAGATGGTGATAAATGGATTCTTTTAATTTATATTTTATCCTCTGGTTCTGGGATATCAGGACAATTTGCCTTGATAATTTTTTTTGAAATATGCATGATATCTGTGCTCTTCTTTTGTTCATGGCTTTTGGGTAGTCCGATCATTTTTAAATTATTTCTCCTTTATCTATTTTCCAGATCATTTTTTCAGTGTTATTTTTTCAATGAGATACCTCATACATTATTTTTTTTTCATTCTTCTAAGTTTATTTTGTTGTTTCTTGGTGTCTCATGAAATCCATAGCTTCCACTTATAATTGTAATGAATTATTTTCTTCCGTGAGTTTTTGTACCTCTTTTTCCATTTGGTCAGTTATGTTTTTTAAGGTGGTGTTTGCCTCTTTTTGCCGTGTTGTTAATTGTTTTTTCATTATTTTTTTTATTTCACTCTAAGTTACTTACCTTATTTTTCCTCTGCCATTCTCATTTCCTTTTGATAATAATTTCTGCCTCTTCCAGAAATTCTTTTTGGGCTTGTGTCTAATTCACTTTTTTTCTGTGATGCTTTGCTTAGAGCTGTTTTGACTTCATTGTCTTCTTCTGAGTTTATGTCTTGATCTTTCCTGTCACCATAGTAGAAATTTATGGTCAGATTCTTTTTCTGTTGGTTGCCCTTTTTTTCACCCTATTTCTTGATTTTGAACTTGTTAAAATTGGTCTCTGTTCCTGGCATGGGGAGAGGAGGAAAGGGCACTGGTCAACCTTCAGTTTTTTTGTGTGTGGTACTGTTTTCAGAGCCAGTTCTAGAGATTTTAAAGCTTTGGGTGCTTCTAAGGTGAAATGATCTTTAGGGATGTGTGGTTACTACTCTTCTGGTCTGTATCCAAGAAGGGCTTCTGATCTCTTGGGGTTGCAATCAGCACTGTTCCTCAGGGCTCCAGGTCCCTGTTGACTAACAGTGCTCTTCTCTGCCCTTGAATTATAACCCGGAAATGAGTCAGAGTTGCCAGACAGTGAATGGTCTTGCATCCAGTGATATCCCAGGGGTCCCTGTAATCTCTTTCTTACCAGTGACCGGGTCCCCTTACCCTC
Organism: Bettongia penicillata ogilbyi; assembly: GCA_023548195.1. Lineage (NCBI taxonomy): Eukaryota > Metazoa > Chordata > Mammalia > Diprotodontia > Potoroidae > Bettongia > Bettongia penicillata. The sequence continues at coordinate 157,221 of JAJHZJ010000425.1, forward strand.
TCTGGTTTGAGAGCTCTTAAAGCCAATATTGCGCTTCTTACCATCACCTAGTCCCACCACTGGTGTTTCATCCACATGCACACCAGACCAGCAGCCTCTACCACATATCACATATCTCTCTGTCTGATCTCCTATTTTATTTTGGGCTGGAAGAAAATCTCCCCTTGAGCTTTGTTAGCTCTGCCACTCCAAAATTAGAATTGAGGCATTATTTTAAATTTGATTGGGAGAGCTCAGCTGGGTACTACCTCTGCTTCTCCATTTTGACTGTAAGTCCTATATGCAATATTAATATTTTCTCTATCACTTTCTTAAATCTAGACAATCAACAAAACAATAAATCAAACTATGTCTTTTTTTATGATTTCTGAGATGTAAATGTTCAAAGCGAAAATTTTGCAACCTATTTTCCTGCATTTGGAGTTGTTCACAGTACATTGTATCCCATAGCACAAAGTTAAGAGTTTAATCAACATTTGTTGGATCTGCTTTGAATTGAATTAGGTTGAAATTATGGGAATGAGGCAAAATTTATGAAAGGAAGGAAGGAAGGAAAGAAGAAAGAGAGGGAGGGAGGGAAAAAGGGAGGAAATCTTGTCAAGATTTGGAGTCAGGAGACCTAGATTCGAATTTCAGTTCTGCCATTTATGACCAAGGTGACCCTGGGAAAATTACTTCCATTCTCTGATCCACAGTAACTTTCTCCATAAAATGAGGGAATTGAATGAAATTATATCTAAGGTCTCTTTTAACTTTAAATCATATGACTTCCAAAGTATCTTATTCTTAGAATTGGTTTTCCTAAAAGTATAACCCAAAAGATCTCTTTTTATTCACAAAGTATGTTCTGAATTTCTGGCAATGTGTGCTCAAGACAAATGCTCATTATTTCAGATTCTTATTCTTTCAGAAAATCACAGTTTAATGTAGATGGTGAGTTGTAGGGGATCATTAAGGAATGAATTTCTAAAAAAATATTTATTTTATTTCCTACATGGAACTAATCAGAATCTGAATTACATATTATACTTTGAATAACAAAATCCAAAAATAGAAAAGGAAGGAAAAAATAACCAGAAAGACTCTTAGCAATATTCATGGTCCAAGCAGGCAAGAAAGTCCCCTTTAAGAGATTTTTTTAAGCATCAAAGCAGCTGGAAGCATTTAGATATTCCAAAGAGCATCAACATTCTTCACTGGCTGCCATTTCAAAAAAAGTCTTAATCAAGATTAAACAAAAGAAAGAAAGAGAAGGTTTATCAGCATAGTTTTTAAAAATTACTTTCCCATTTATAAGAGAAACACAGATTAGAAACATTTGGCTCCGTACCAGTCCCCTTCTGAATCTTCTAGAAAGCTGCTTGTATTAGATTCTTTCCCACTACATTCTTCCTCTCCTTTTGCAAACTTGTGTCTGGGTGGGGGTGGAGGGAGAAGGTATCTCACATACATTAGATCAGAGAGCAAACTGAGATTTTTAAGGCATTTCCCTTATTCTTTTTACACATTGCTTTGTTGTTATGCTTCTTTGGAAAACCTTACTTTTCCCCAAGACATATACAGGCCTCTTCCTTTTAAATGCTTGCACTGAGATGTAGCCTCTCTTTCTCTCTCTCTGCCTCTCTCTCTGTCTCTCTCTCCCTGTCTCTCTCTCTCTCTCTGTCTCTCTCTCTCTGTCTCTCTGTCTCTCACACGCACACACGCACACACATTTTTCTCAGGCCTCTTTTTTCCCCCTTTTTCTCCATAATATCTTTCCAAAAAGGAACTTCTGTGCTCTGTCTCTGTGGGTGCAGGACTGTAGTTACTCCTCCCCCAGTCAAATCTGTGATTTGCCTTGATTCAGTTCTCCTGTCTCAGTTTCCCTGTCTTTAAGACAAACATAATAATATTTGTCTCAAAGGAGGCTTAATTACTCTCAATTAAACATGTTCATCTCCTTATATGAAAGTGGTACTTAGGAAGAAATGAAGGCGTTTATGCATTAGTAGATAAATGTAGCTGGTGATGAAAGCCCCCCCTCCATTCTCTGTAGTTATGTTCCTGTCAGTATTTTCACTTATCCTTTCAAATAGATAATATTTGTTTTCAAGGAACTGAACTAAAGAGAAAAGAGAAAGAGTACAGTGTCGGATTCTGGTTGAGATGCAAGAAAGACAGATCCAATCAATTAATCACCTAGTCTGGGCAAATATTAGTTTGTATTTGTCCCATCGGTCCCCTTTCCTCTGTTCAGACAACCCTGCACTCGTTCAAGCTCCTCACCTCTTGTCTGAGTATGGCAGTCAGCTCTTCATTCATCCACCTCCCTCAAGTCTCACCTGACCTCCCCAATTCATTTTTCCCAGCTACCAAGGTGATATTCCTGGAGTGCTGGCCTGACCAGGGCATGAATTAAGTTCACAGACTCCCTAAAATGTATCCACAGATCCCTTTGGTATCTGTGGATCCCAAGTTAGGAACTCTTGCTCTAAAGACATATTGTCATTAAGGTTTTCTATAGTCTGGTGTATCTTCCTTGTCTGCTATTGGATTATACTCAGCAGATAAAAAATTCTGAATGGTGCTGAAATTTAAAAGCATGATTTTATTTCACAATTATCTACTCTCTTTAATCTCTCTGTGTCTAATAATAAATTCTGTTATTAATACACTGTTTTTGCTTGCAGTTGTAGTAGAACACCACTTCTCATTTCATCCTACATTTCTTCATTCTTCAATAGGAAAGACATTGGAGAATACTGGAGTTACCGGAATACTAGGAGTCACTCTCTAATTGAGTATTCCACACAAGCTATAGGCCTTGGGGGAGTCACTTAACTTCTCTGTGAATCACTTTCCTCATTTGTAAAATGAAGTTAGTATTTTTATCAGTTAACTCATAGTAGTAGTAATAATAGCTAACATTCATATGGCGGCCTTTAAGGTTTGCAAAGTGTTTTATATGCATTATCTCTTAACAACTCACAGTAACCTTCTAAGGGAAGTGCTGAAACTATGCCCATTTTACAGATAAGGATATGGAGGTTCAGAGAGGTTGACTAGTCCATAGTCACAAAACAATTATCAAAGGCAGGATGTGGGAGGCAGCATGATACACAGCAAAGCGAAGTAGCTTTGAATGCAGAGGGGCTGGGTTTTAATCCTGGCCCTGGCTGCTCGTGTAACCTTGAACAGATCATTTAACCTCTTTGAGCCTCAGTTTCCTTATCTATAAAATGGGGGCATTGGAGTAGCTGACTTGGGAGATCCTTTCTAGCTCTAATTCTATAATCCTGTCATAGCATGAACCCAAGTCCTCCTAATTCCAAATTTAGGTCTCTTTGACCTCTTTGGACTGAGGCACTTCTAAGATATCATGTTGTCTTTCCAGATATCTTGCAAAGTGAATTCATCCAAAGACCTTCACAGCTTATTCTGGTTCCCCCTTTCAATACTGTTTACTAAAGAACCCCAATCGAAAGGTATTTTACACCACATTCCAGTTTGAGAAGTCTTCCTGGGGCATTCAATCTTAAATCTACCCAGGAATGTGTTGAGTGATTCATAGACTTTATGCAAACTGATCTGAATGGGCTCATCATGCATGGATGCCAATGAATGTGCTGGTGCCTCTCCCTCCCTATCACCATGATCGCTCTTCATGTGACCCTGATAGCAAGGAGCTGGTCTTTGTCCAGTGGCATTCAGCCCGTTGCAGACATTCTTTCTGAACCCTGCTTAAACCAAAGGAATTGACTTAAGGTTGTTTTGTGGTTTTATTGGTTTTTCCCCACTTTCTAAGGATCATGTTAAGAAGGAGTTACTTCGAAAGAAGACAGGTTTTATGGACAAAAGGATAAGCAGGTGTGTGAGACTGGGAATGACTAATTTGGGAGAAATGAACCCTGCTCTCACCTGCCCTGGAGCCACTGCACAGCCTGGGATACTTCTTTTGTCTTTGGAATGATGTTGTTATTCAAAGTGGAAATAATTTTCTCTGTACAGAGGGCATCCTTGACATTTTTATTTACTTTCACACCTTCCTAAACCCACCTCATTCATCAGTTTCATAGAGAGAAGTGACTATCTGTGTCAGTTCTCAGTTATTCACAGAGTTCTGACTTATATTTAATACAGTGTTGATGGCAATTTAAAAACTTGTCCTAACTAGAAACACAGTTCAGTATAATAGGGGGGGAAATGTAAAGAATTTGAGTGCCCCAGCTCAAAACCAAGTAGCATTGTGACCCCCAAAAGTCCTTTCCCCTCTATGGACCTCAATATCTTCACCTTTGAACGTGAAAGATTGGATGACCTATATAATCCTTTCTAATTCTAAACCCTGGATTGGAAAAAGTATGCCATATTTACACTGTCAGAGCACAGCCAGAATGGTATAAATTTTTTAAAATTTTTGCTTTCAGGCTTCTAAATTTTTTTTTTACAAATTTTTCTGTTAAGATTATTTACTGAATACCTTTTATGTACGTAACATTGTGCTCAGCTCTATAAAGTGTAAATAAAAGGAAAAGACTAAGTTAATTTCCATTAGAATGTGCGACCTTAGAGGGCAAGTGTTGTTTTTGCTTCCTTGTGTGACCAGATACAGAGCTTAGGTCAGTTGTTGGGCGCTTAGTAAATACTGGATAAATGTTTACTGATTGATAAGCTGATTTAAGCATTCGTTGTCTTACAGCTTCCTGGTCAACCAACCCTATCATAATCTTGCTAGGTACGTGATGGCTCAGATACCACACATCCTCAAAGCTGGAGAAGGTGCCCAGATAGAAAGCACTTTGCCTTGGCCTGAATATTGGATCACAGCCATGTGAGTAGACATGAGCCCTATTTCCAGATTTCTGATGATGTCCACTAGTAAGTGTCACGTGGGCTCAAACTTAAAAGTTTGCATGCTGCTCAAAGATCACAAATAACCGCATCTCTGTTTACAGGAGAGCAGGGAGGTATTACAGGAACAGTAAATTAAATGCTCTTCCTCAAATACTGTGACCTTAAATGTCAGCCAGTGAGCCCCATTTCTTATGGAGGTGCTTGCTGTGTAGTTGGAAGGTGGGAGAAAGTCCATTGCAATGCCTAAATAAAATTCTTTTGTTTGCATCTCTCTAAGGCTTTGTATTAGTTATTCATTTGCTATATCTGTAGCAGACTGTGAGCTGCATGAGGATGGGGACTTTATGTCTTCTCTGAACTTCATCAGACTCTCAGCACCCTTATATCTCTATCAACAAGGTTCATGGGAAACACAACTCCTTTGCTAACAAAGTCTTTCCCCAAATTATTCATGCAGCCATATTGATTTTTCCTCTGTAATAGTTCAACTTCCTTTCTTTTCCATGACCTCTTCTGTCATCACAATCCTGGGTCATGCCATGCTTGATTTAAAATTATCTTCCATTACTGGACAACCGCAACCCTTTGTTTCAGTCAGATTAGTATACGTATGGTTCCCAGTGCATTGTATAGAGGTATAATTATTGTAGGTAGGTGCTTAGTGAATCAACAGTGAATGAACAGCTGGAAAGAGAAGATAAGACATCTGGAAACTTAAACAGCAGTGAGACAACAGTAAAGTAGCTATGACAAATTTATCCGCGATGAACTGCCAGGTTTCTACAAACAGAAAGTTCCGTAGGCATTCAAAGGAAGGAAAGATCTCTGGGAATAAAAATAGGTGAGGTATCATACAGGAAATCAAACTTGAACTAGAAGGAAAGATAGGCCTTAGAAATCCTTAGAGGGGTCAAGGGAGCACTGAGTGAACGTCTACAGGTTACACTGAGAGATCACAAAAATATCAACTTGGTGGAAACAAAGGATTGTGCAGGCTAACTTTGGTCAAGTAATTTTGAGGCCAGATCACAGAAAGCTCTGAATGACAGAATAATAGTTTTGGAATTTTACCCTTTTTAATTAATGGAAAAAAAATTAAGTTTTTTTAAGCATAGAAGAGATATGAAATAGAAGTCTTAGGAACATTTATATGGTAACATTGTGGCAATTGGATTCAATCAGAGATAAATTAGAGACATCAAAACGAGTTGAGAGACTATGGCAATAAACTAAGCATGAGGTGACCCTGGTGGTCCAAGAGGAATTTGAAAAAAGGAAGAGGAGGTGAGAGTTATTATAAAGGAAAAAACTGAGAGAAGAAAAAGACAAAGGAGTTATGTTTCCTGGGAATCTTATTCGTCATTGTCACTGTTTCCTCTAGCTTTCTAGTCTTTTCCTGCTCAATACTGAGCAGCCCCCATATCAGTGTGCTCTTGGATCCTATGAAATAATGATGTTTGGTCTCCCTCTCCCCCATGACATCAATCCCTTCAACTTGGCTCACTAACTCCAGAGAACCATAGAAGTTTGGGGATCCTCAGATCTTGGACAAGGCTGAAATGGAAGGAAATAAAAAGCCAACTCATTGAAGTCTGGTACAGGTTGAGACTAGCACCCTAGATGCATTCCACACAATCCAGGCTATTAAATATGAGCAGGAATCTGTCCAAATTTAATTCCCTCCTGGGTATGATATGACATGTAACAGATTTATTGACTTTTATCATTAGATAATTTTCATAAGTGACATATTACATCATTACATAAATGTCCCAAAATAAAAAGCTACAAAAACCAGGCGATGTGATAAAATGCATAGAAACTATAAATCACAGGGACTTCCAAGTTGGACATTCATAATAAAAAATTCAGTGAAGATGCTCCAGATGTTCTTAATCCAGCCCATTCAAAGAGGCTTGGGAAATGAATGAATACTTCAACTTGTCTCAGCAAAGAAGATCTCATGTGGAAAGAAAAGGACAAAATGGAGAACATCTGATGATTTGAAGGATGGATTAAACTTTAAATGACTTCTGTTTGTTTTTAGCCTTATTTACTTCTTATTAGGGGAAAATCCAAAGCATGTTGTAACTATTGATTTGCTACAGGAAATAGCATTTAAGAGTAAGAGCTCTGACATGGGAGAGTTTTTCCCTTTGGACCTTTAGGCCAGATATGTATACAAGGCAGGAATTTTCAGCAGTACTTTATTAATTGGCCCCAGGCTCTCCCTCATCCTTTCCAGATCACCAGTTTTTCTTCTTAGGGTGAGAAAGATAAAAATAATCCCCTCACACAGCCAAGTACTATTAAATTGGGATAGTTTTATTGTGTATTTCTTTAGGCTATATTAGTGAAAACATGTCCAGTGTTTGTTTCCCATCTTCCATTTTATTTCAGTTTGAATATGGAATGACAGAAATGGAAACACATTGACAACAATAGCTAATTAAACATTCAAGTTAAAACTGGAAAAGAATTTGGTGTCATAGCTCAGTAAAGTGACTAGCCTATTTGTCTAGAAACATGGAACCTTCAGGTAGTCTTTGTGGGGCGGGGCACTGGTTTTATGACATGTCAAAATTGTAAGAGACTTTAGAGATCATTTAATCACAGAACTTGAATTATGGAGTCCAATACCACTAGAGTAGAATTTCAATGGCCATACCCAAATGGAATCCTCAATGCAGTGTATACTAAACAACTGGTCATACAGCCTCTTCTTGAAAACTTCCAGGGAGGGGAAGCATAATCATCACCCAGAGAGGATCATTCCATTTTTAAATAGCTCAGGCAGGAAGTTTTTGCTGACATTAAGGCCTAAATTTGACTTTTCAAAATTTCTATCCATTGCCTTGGTTCTACACTGTGGAACTAAGCTGAAAAAAAATCCTCTTTCAATGGCAGTCCAATTCTTTTTTTTTTTTTTTTTAATAATTGAGGCAACTGAAGTCCAAAGAAATGACATCACTTGCCCACAATCTGGCCAGTGAGAAGGCTAGGCTCAGAACCTAATACTCTTTTGATTAAGGAAAATATTCTTGCACTCTAGCTGAATATTCTAGTTTAAAGTAAATTGAACTTGTCTAATTATTTTCTTTATTCAGAAGCAATACACTTCTTTTACAATGAGGACAAAAAACTTTCCTTTTCTCTTATCCTCCATCCTCCCCAACTCACCGTCTGATGCCCATGATTTTTCACCATATCACCCAACTGCTTCAAAATTCATCTCATGCCTTAAGAATGGAGGAGAATTTTGTGTGATTTATTAGAATCTTAAAACATATCTAGATCAACCTCCTCATTTTACAGAGGAGAAAACAGAGGCTTCAGAAACTTAAGTGATTTGTTCTTTGCCATAGGGTAGCCACAGATAGAGGTAGGATTCAAGCCCCAGGTCCTCTGACTCTAAATACGGCATTGCGTCCATGATACAATTGCTACAGCTGCCTATGGTTAGTGTGTATATACTGGAGTAAACGTTTGGTGGAATGTCTACCAGAGTTATGAGAGGGCAGTCAGGTAAGAAAAGCCCCAGAAAATCCTCATTCTCTAGAGATCTATGGTGTGCCAAATGCTAGGACCTTAAAGTGTTTCAAAGGTTTTCTCCAGAACAACCTTGTGAGGTAAGAAGTGCAAATATTCTTTCATTTACTCTATATTTGAGCCAAACTGACCTACTTGCTGTCTCCCAGGTTCAGTCTTCTGTCCACCACTTCTTTGTATTTGTCCATGCTGTCTGCCATCTGTGAAATACAATCTTTTCCTTTCTTGGCATCTCTTGTTCAGTCATTTTTCTCAGTCACTTTTCTCCTAATATAGTACTTTGCACATTGTAGAGTGTTAACAAATATTTATTGATTCATTAATGGATTGTTATTATTGTGAAGAAAGTGAGGTGACGTGGAATTGGAATTGTTGATTTCAGTGAGATGCATTCAGAGTTGTCTGAAAGGTCAAAAGACCTTAGTGGTTTGAAGTCAGCTTGACCAAGTAAGTTGGTCTCCTGTGGAATGATGCAGAGAGCTGGGCTTGGTCCTGTACAGTTGAACACTTTTACCAGGTGACTTGGATAAAGATCTAAATCTGCTCATCAAATGTGTAAATGTGACATCAAACTGGGACGGATAGCTAACACACTGAATGACTGAACCCAAATCCCAAAAGATCTTTCCAGGCTAGACCACTGAGCTGAATCTAACACAATGAAATTCAGCAGAGATCAAAATTAAGTCACGCTTGGGTTCCAAAACCAATTTCATAAATGTAGAGTGTGGAAGCATGGATAGAAAGAAGCTAATCTGAAAAAAGATCAGAGGCTCTTAGTGGGCTCATTCTCAAGAAGAATCAGCCATATGGTGTGGCAGCCAAAAAAAGGTAATGTGATCTTGGGCTGTGTCAAAAAGGGCATAGTTACTTGGAATAAGGAGTGAATCCTAAAGTATTCTGTCCTGTTTGGGGCATGTTGTATTATCTTCTGAGCCTCACAGTTTAAGAGGGTTATTATTGATAAGCTAGAGAATATCCAGAAGCGAGCAGTCATGATGATGGTTCTTGAATTTATTTCATATTAGACACGATGAAGAAATAAATAGGAGATACTTTAAAAGACAAGGAACTTAAGAGCTATGCTGTATGATTTGAAGGGCTAACATGTGGAAAAGTGGTTAGACATATCCTGTTTGGTTCCAGACGGCAGAACCAGTAGCAGCTGGTAGAAGTTGTAAAGCAGCAAATTTAGATATGAGAGCAAGAAAATTTCCAACAATTTGAGCTGCCCCAAAGTGAATGGCCTGCCTCGGGCAGTGTTAGGTTTTCCATTGTTGGAGTATGCAAGCAAAAACGAGGTGAACACTTGTCTAACATGACATAGAGTGACTGCTGTTGGGTATATTTTTACTAGATGTGATGGACTAGAGGATTTTTGCCTCAGCATTTATATAGTTTTAGTTAGATATGTAAGTATATGAAGATAGGTGATAATTATATGGTTATATAATCATGCTGTTCAGTGTGTATCCTATATTGTACTATATGCAATGAAAATTAAATGCAGTACAGTATAGGATAGGCTATAGGATAAATTATATTAGTAAACAATAAAATTATATATTGAGGAAATCTTTTCCACTCATTCACTGGATTTTTAGTCATAGGTTACTTTGAAAATTAGGCATTTAAAAAAATTAGTAACACATTAATATATGTTTTTGAGAGTACTACCATATATCTATCTAAATATTAAAGTGTCTGCAAGAGGATGTGGATATTACCACATGTGTCTAAATGACATTCTTCTATGTATATAAGAAACAAAAGTTTTATACATCACAAAAACTATTCCATTGTAACACAGAAATGTTGTTTTTGTAGTATCAAACCGAAGAATTGCGTCAAAGCAGTGGAAAGGCAAATGTCTTAGGCCCAAGGCTATCTAAAGTCGGGAGTCAATTTAAACCTCAAGCAGGACCTGAACCGTCATCCCTTATACAACATTTTGTTTTGTCTCTCTCAAGTGGTTTAGGATTTAGAGATGGAAAGCACCTTGGACATCACCTAGTCTAATATCTGTATTTTATGGATGAGGAAATTGGAGTCAGGGAAGCTGTTGGTCAGTCAGTAGGCATTTATAAAGCATCTAGTATTTGCTGGGCACTATACTAAGTACTGGGGGTACAACGGCAAAAAAAATCTTTGCCTTCAAGAAGCTCACAGTCTAATGGAGGTGACAATATGCGAACTGCCATGTACCCACAAGGGTGTCCAAGCTGTAGAAGGGCTACTTTTCCTCTCTTTTGTGTCTGTCTTTTTTAGAATGCTTTCTGCATTTGTGGCATAATATGGTACGTCAAAGTTGCTGCCATTTCTCTCTTCTCCTATTAAACTATAGGCACCATGAGAGGTAGGGTCTGTGTCTTCTGTAAGTTTTGTTTCTCTTGCAACATGGTACATACAGCTTTATAAACTTGAGGTCTTTAATACATGGTTGTTGGTAAAGGATTCTAGTACTAGAAGACAAGCCCCATTGAGCTGCTTATGTGGCCAAGTGAAGGCCTTTGAGTCATAGAACAAGGCAGTGCCACACAGAGGAATGGATTCTGGAGCTGGAGTCAGAGGCTGTCCCCTCAAAGTCCCCCTTTGCCAGGGACCACCTGTGTGATCTAGGTTATGGCAGTTAAACTCTCAGCCTTGGACATCACAACTGCAAAGGATTGAAATGCATGGTCTTGAGTCCATTTCCAGCTCTAAGTCTATGATCTTTATGAAACATTGTTTTCAGCCTGAAAACCCTGCAAATTCCCTATGTTATGATTATTAGGCTACCAACCTAAGTTTCTGAAGCCCACTTGCCCTTTAGTATTTAGTGGCAGGTAGAAGACCTTGGCATTTCTTCTGCACTTCAGGTCAGATGGATCGTTTTTCATTTCACTTTTCTCCAAGTTGGTGAGAGAAGCCGACGTTATCTCCGCTCCCCATCTCTCCTTTAAACCACAGGATGGTGCTGGTGCTTTGCAAAAGACAAAATTCATTTGCCCTCCCTCCTCCTCCTCCTATCTGTTCCTTGTTTTCCCCTGTGGTTCTCCTTACGGACCAATCAAGCTGATGCAGGCAGCATTGGCCAAGAAACTGTCTGTTTGAAGAGCTGTGGTTCCCGCCCACCTGAAGCCAGATTTCTGCTTTTCATACTTTGTGACTGCACCTCCCCCACCTCCAAAACGTATCTATACACATGTACGCTTATATTTATGAGGCTTCTTTGATCTGGGATGATAGTATTTTGTTTATTGTTAGTATTTACTTTACTTCTGTCTCCCAGGTCCTCAGGAGCTGCAGGTAAAAATCATCATTTACTAGGGAAAAAACTTAGAAATTCAAGACACCCTTATATTGTGCTCTTAAAAATCCTCCAGCTAAGGAAGTGAAGCTTTGACCACTTCCTGAAGATGAACTGGGTTATTTAAGTGTATGAACAAGTCAGAAATATTGATTCAGGACAGGTATTCACTGCCTTGGGATAAAATTAAGTTAGTGAGGGAAACAGAGAACGCTAACCCTTAAAAATGAGTTCAGAAAAGAAATGATGTGATTTTTAAAGAAGGAGAGAGTAAATACAAAAAAAGAAAAGGGGAAGAAAAAGAAGAGGAGAGGATATAAGGGAAGGGAAGAAAAGAGAAGGTTTTAGCTCACACAATCTAGAAATTTTTACTGTTAAAGATCTAAAAGCCATTCGTTACTAAGACCCATTTTTGAGCCTTTTTACTTTTCTCTAAATCCTCTCCACTTTGAAAAGTATGTATAACATAGTCTTAAGCCAGACCAGAATTTATTTTGAAAGGTTTGGAAGCTGTCCAGTCCATTTTAAGTTACTAGACTTTGGGGGGGAAAATCCCATTCCCAATAACTCAAGCCTGGGAAAGGATTTTACTGACATTTTAAAAGTTCATGTTTATGAGAGAGGAAACCCGTAGCTTCAAAGTTTGTTTTTTTAAAAAACTCACTTTTAACCATTTAGTATCTAAACCATAGCACACACACCAGAATTACAACAAATTTTTGTCAGATTTGTCAAATTCAGCATGTTTTAATTTTTCAGATTTTACAAAAATAGTTCTTATCCTTTGTAATACTTTCATCTCCCACACTAAGATTATAGGAAGGTATTTGTATTATTTTTCATGAGATCATAGATTTTGAGTTGAAAAGGATCCTGGAGTTCATCTAAGCCAAACTGCCTCATTTTGAGATGAAGGAAATGAAAGTTCAGAGGAGCTGTGTGCCTTGTCCAACGTCACACAGCCATCAAGTAGCACATCTGGCTTTGGAACATAGGCCCTCTCATTCCAAACCTAGCATTGTTTCTACCAATCACAATGCTAACAGGATGTGTCTGAGAAATAGACTAAACTGAGGAAATCACATTTTGCCTGTTAGAGATTTTAAAAGATTTTTATAGTTAAACACTGCTCTTTATCTTCAGGTTATTTTCTTATTTGCAGGTGTTTTACAACTGTTCAATAAACAAGAGCTGTGTTATTGTTACTGTTTACATTTTCACATGCCTACAGAAACTTCCTTTAAAAATCCCATTGTTCAACTGAGGTGAAGAGTTTTTTTGAAAAGCCAAATCGAAAGTTCTCTATCTCTGAGCTGTATCTCTCACTTCATTCTTTTTCCCCTTTTTCAAAAAGCTGTATGTATATTTTTAAAAAGTATTCCTTTTTCGCTTTCCCAAATAAAAGACCCAAGATTGAAGAAGTGAGGGGAAAAAAACCCAGCTAACTGTAGAATGCCTTGGAACAGAAATGAATAGGTTTCTGATGCATTGAAATCGCCATCTGCTGGAGAAGGTTGGCACAACATGAAAACTCTTCATTTCATGGTCAAAGTAAACTATTTTTAATGTAGAGGAATTTGTTTTCTGTCATGAAATTCATCTTCCTGAAACACATATATCCTTGTATTGAGAGTAGGTAAAACCTGGACTGGAAAGAAATCTCTTGTCTCCAGCAACCACAAATAAGAGCTGAAGAAATGCCGTTAGCAGCCAAGAGTCAGCAAGGTGGCTCTGGGTGTAGAGTAAGGAGTGTCTAAATTCCAGTCCTTCCTTGGAGGCTTTCTAGATGTGTGACCTAGGGCAAGTGACTTAACTTCTTTTAGAATTGGTGTACTCATCTATAAAATGAGGAGGTTGCATACAGTTTTTGAGGCCCCTTCTTTTAGAAATCTGTGATCCTGTGAACCAGTGAAGTCCAACAGCTTCAATACTAATAATATATAAAAGGACCTGTGATTTTATCAGTCTGAAAGTTCTATCCAGTGGCACAGCTCATCGTACCCATGATGAGCCATTTTGTCCATGCCTCTAATAAGTTCACCATAAGTTCACCCAGTGGGTTAGGACCTTCCCTTGATTTCTCCTCATATTAGTGCAGCATTCTGGCTCCCCATCTCCCATTAACTTGCCAAATGACCAGTCCATCTTCTTTTCCTATCATTCGTTTCTTAATGACCTTTTTCCTTCTTTTTCTTCAGAATACTTCACTGGTTATATGTTATAGCCTGGTCACACTTGCCATATGCTTTTCCATCATCCTCTCTATAATATTTACTTTTAATTCTTTGGAAGGTGTTATATTCCATGAATTCCAAATATGATTATATCATAAAGAGTAAAACCCTTTGAAAACCTTAAAGCTCCATACAAATGTGAGCTTTAAGTATTATGGAAACAGAAGGTGATAGAATGCAACCTTCTTAGTAGCCCACAATTAGCATACAGGCTTTAAGATTTCCAAAGCTTTTTCCATATATTGTCTCATCTGACCCTTTCAATAACTGCATGACATAGATATTATTATTTCCACTTTAAAGATGAGAAAAATGACACAGAAGTTAAAAGGATTTGCCTAAAATCAGAGAGCCAAAGAAGATTTGAACCCAAATGGAGTTGGGTATACTATGCTGCAGAAAGCACTGGGATGAGGCACGTGGAATGAACTTTTCTTGGAGATGCTCATTAAATACCTTTTATAAGCATAGAATTGTACTAGGTGGCTGAGAAAGATACAAAGTTTAGATGAGACATAGACCCTGGCTTTAAAGTTTTTTTTGCTCAGTTGTTTTAGGTGTGTTTAAGTCTCCATGACCCCATTTTGTGATCTTCCTGTCCAAGATACTAGAGTGGTTTGCCATTTCCTTCTCCAGCTCATTTTATAGATGAGGAAACTGAGGCAAACAACATTAGGTGATTTGCCCAGGGTCACACAGCTAGTAAGTATTTGCGGCCATATTTGAACTCAGATCTTCCTGACTCTAGGCCCACTCTGTCCACTATCCACTGTCGCACTGTACCACCTAGCTGTCCTGGCCTCAGAGAGCTCCAAATCTAAAATACATCAATGTAAACAAGTTTGTTGCACATTTCTTTGCAGTTTGTTGTATATGTTCATACATCATAGAGCTCCAAAACAGAAGTTCTATGAGTGGTCTGAGTTAAGGCCAGCCAGAGAGATGAAGAAAGCCATCTCGGAGGAGCTGGATGTGAAACAACAAGCAGGGCAAGTCCATTGTAGAGAAAGGGTGCTCTAAATGATGGAGTGTAGCCTTGGAATGTCTGGAGGGAAGGTTCAGTACCAGTAGGTCAAGAAGCTTTGTGCTCACTTAGAGCAGAGCTCCTTGGTGGCTTGCAAAGAAGCAGATCGTCACTTTGTAAAGCTGCTTCAATAGGCAGCAAGGGAAGAATTGGCTGTGGTCCTCCTGTCTCTGTGGCCTTGTTTGCACACACACATTGTATACAGCACAGGAAAAACCCATTCATTACAAAATACTTCACTGTCCCATGGTTTTGTTGCTGTTCACCATGCTCATGGTACAAGTGTCTCTGTCGTTTATTGTTCAGTTGTGTCCAATTCTACCTGACCCATTTGGGGGATTTTCTTGACAAAGATACTAGAGTGGTTTGCTGTCTTCTTCCCCAGCTAATTTTACAGATAAGGAAATGGAAGCAAAGAGGTTTAGGTGGCTTGCCCAGGGTCATACAACTGGTAAATGTTTGAGGCCAGATTTGAACTCACTAAGATGAGTCTCCCTCACTTTAGACCCAATATTGTATTCACTATGCCACCTAGCTACCCTTAGAATCTCTGGCTTTCCACAGAAAGCCTATTCCGATCCCACTTCCCCTCTCCAAGTAAACTGATCGTACCCTCCCTCTGGAAATTATTTTGAATTTAATTTTCCATGTCTCTGTTTTTCCCAACCCCCCCCCCCCATGCCTTCACTCCCCCCACTCTGATGAAATCTAAATTATTTAAGGGCAGAGGCTATTTTGTTGATACCCAGTTACCTGGCACAGTGGAAGTCATGTTGTAGGCATTTAATGCCTGTTGAATGAATGTATGAGTCCAAGTATGCCCCATCTTCCTGCCATTAGATTATCAGATTTGCACAGCAGAGACTTTGTATATTTCCATTTTTGTAGCTCCAGTACCTAGTAGTGTCTTAATAGTGAGTGTGGGGTACATAGTAGGCACTTCATATATATTTAGCACATGGAATAAAATATCTTCCTTTTTCATGAATTAAACGTGGACTCCTGCTTGCTTCAGTGGCTCCAGGGCTCCCTCCAAGGCTGCTGATTACTATCCATCCATGCCTTCTAACGCTGTGCTACATTTGTCTAGACCCTGCCCTGCTATAAATCCTCTGTGAGCTTTGCACACAATATGCTGGAGCTTTCTCTAGATCTTTTGACATTGTAATAATGCAATAACCAATGGAGTACTGAGTCTGTCCAGAGGTTATCCCTCCCCTACCTGCATGATTGACCCACCTCTTTTTCTATTCTATCTGTCTGTTGATATCACTTAGACTGCTTCTCCTGTGTAACATTCTTCATTGGTGTTACTTTGCAGGCTCCTCATAACAGCTGGGTACCCCTCCATTACTCTGTGTGTTACTGGAAGCTCTAATGCTTTGCAAATGTAATTTCATATCCTGTAGCCATGTAGTAGTACCAGAAGAGGCAGCTAGGTAGCCCAGTGGATAGAGCTCCAAGCCTAGAGTCAGAAAGACCAGCATTCAAATCCATCTTCAGTCACTTATTAACTGTGTGACCCTAGACAAGTCATTTAACCTTTGTTTGCCTCAGTTTTCTTACCTGTAAACTGGGGAATCAAAATAATACCTATCTCCCAGAGTTGCTATGAGGATCAGAGCAGATATTTGTAAAGCAATTAACACAGTGCCTAGTATGTAATGAGCAATATATACATACATATATGTAGATACATATATAGTATGTGTATGTGTGTATAGATACATTAATTATTATCATTATTATTAGAAGAATGTTGATGTTGTAAAGAAATTTGTTTTAAGGCAAAACATGGGGTCATTAAGAGGACCCTCATACTTAATTTGGGGTCCAGTTAATTGTCCATTCACAGTGTCTGTAGTAACTAAAACCAAGTTGTCCTCATCCCTCTTCAATAATGATAGTAGTAGTCATAAGCGAACGTTTTTATAGGTCTTACTACATGCCAAGCACTATGCTAAGAACTTTACAGTTATTATCTCATTTATTTCTCACAAAAACATGAGAGGTAGGTGTTATTATTTTTCTTTTTACAGGTGGAGAAACTGAGGCAGACAACGCATTCCACTAGGCAGGTTGCTATAACTCCAGCCTCTCTTGGAGGCATGTGAATACTAACTCTTCCAGAGCAATGGTCTTATGGATCAAGATAAGCAGCTGAACAGAGAGGAGGGGTCAGGGTAGACATCTCCAGACTCACCCCAGGCCCTACATCGTCCTACGAAGAGGCAAACTTTGAGAAGCTACATTTCCTTTATTCATATAATCTCCTTTTCATTATGGGGGCCACTGCCATCGAAAGATACAGTTATCATTCCTGATCATTTATTTGTCAGCACTGCAGTCTTCAACACCAAGAAAAGCTGGAGCTGTTTGAATGTGTGGGGGTGGAGAGTATTCTAGTAGATGTAGCTATAACTATATCAAAGTGACCAGGGCTTTGCCCCCAATATACCAGGATTCCGAAGGTGCAAAAATTCCAAAGCATTCATTTGTTCATTAGTATAAAAACAATTGAGTTTAACACCTTGTTTTGCTGTGCTTTCTTTTGTTTTAATCTGGATTTGTGATTTTTGCCTTGGGGGTAAATCACAAATGTAATGACTTCTTCTGTCAATACATATTAGCAATTCCTCTGGAATTCCTGATGTTAGAGAGTTGCCTGGGATGTTGGGAGTTTAAGTGACTTTCACACAGCTGGTAAGTGTCAGAGGTAAGACTTGAACTTACTGACTCCAAATCTGACTCTCTATCATGCCATAACACCTCTCTATGGCACCAAATCATTTATTAAACACTAGAGATACAATGACAAAAATGAAGCAAACTCCTTGAGGCCCAAACATCAAGGAACTTCTGGTTTTTTTTGAGTGGAAATAATAAGTAGATAAATAATTAGATACAGAATACATACAAAATGAACACAAGGTAATTTTAGCAGCTAGGTGGCACAATGGACCTGGAGTCAGAAAGATTCATCTTTCTGAGTTCAAAACCAGCCTCAGACACTTACTAGCTGTGAGCCTGAATAACTCACTTAACTCTGTTTGCCTTGGTTTCCTCATCTGTAAAATGAGCTAAAGAAGAAAATGGCAAACTACTCCAGTATGTCTGCCAAGGAAACCCTAAGTGGGGTCACAGAGTCAGACATGACTGAAATATGACCGAACACTCACAACAGTTTTGGAAGTAAGGGTCTTTGGAAGTGGGAGGTTAGGGTAAGATGAGGAAAGGTGTGTAAAAAATGGTACTTGAGCTCCTGAGTCAAAGCAAATATTTTATAAGACCTGGATTTTGCTCTTGTTCAGTCATTTTGTCTGTGTCCGACCCTATTTGGACTTGGAGTGGTTTACCATTTCTTCTCCAGTTCATTTTACTGATGAGGAAACTGAGACAAGCAGGGTTAAGTGACTTAAACCCAGGGTCACACAGCTAGTATGTGTCTGAGGTTGGATTTGAACTCATATCTTCCTGACTCCAGGCCTTAAGCTTTATCTACTGCACCACGTAGCTGCCCCAAGACCTGGTTAACCTTTGTTAGTAACACTATTTCTCTTAACTGCTGTAGTAATTAATTTTCCCTCAAGCTCATCTGAATCTAAGTCATTTTTTTCTGGTATTATTTCCACTTCCTGATTGTAAAGTTGATTTGAGGCTGTGGGATATGTTCTGATTTCCCCAGGCACCAAAATTGCTAGTTATGTCTCTGAGTAGGTGTTAGTTTCTTGCATGTGTTTTGAATTTAAAATCCCCACCAAAGTCAACCCTTTGGGTTCTGCCACAGTACAAATCCTGAACTTTCCCAATATCTGCCCCCTCTATAGCCCAGTGATTTTTTTCTGTGTGTTTTTTTTAATCAAACACTTAATCTCCTTACACTTCCTTTCCTACCCAGTTGTATAGAAATCTAAACTATTTCAAAGCCTTGAGCCAATGTGCCTTTCAGTGTTTATTTTTATTTGGAAACCACAATTGCCACTCTATTGAAGCAGCTATCATCTCTACTGTCCTTCTCTGATATTTTGTTATAACCTTGAGATGACCCTAGTTTCTCAAAGGCTATGCCAATATAACACATGCTCTTATAGTTCCTACCAATAGGCAAAGCTTTGGGATGGAGGCCTGGAAACAGATAGCATCTGTTAGCTGAAGATAAGCCTAGCTCAGTTCAGAGAAGCTCATCATTGCATGGTAACAGGGTAAGATTTTTTTTTCAGTCACAACTCAAAAAGACCAGAAAAGAAGACTCCTACAATATAATAGAGCTATCTCCATGTACTTCAAAGACTTCCAGCTGAAAAAGATACTGGATTTGTTCCACTTGACCCCTCATTTAAAAGTTTAAGAACCTGAAGCCCAAAGGGGTTAAGTGACTTGCTCAAGCTTACACGGGTCATCGCCAAAATTCATACCTAGAGTCTCTGACTCCTTTCCACTGCGCTCTGGCTTAAAGTCAAGCGTTGCAGTAGTTTAATGATCTCAGTCATGTCTAACTCTTTGTGACCCTGTGTGAGGTTTTGTTTCTTTTTTGGCAAAAATCTTATAGTGATTTGCTATTTCTTTCTCCAGCTCATTTTACACACAAAGAAACTGAGGCAAACAGTTAAGTGACTTGTCCAAGATCACACAGCTAGTCAGGGAGGCTGCTTTTGAACTCAGGAAGATGAGCATTTCTGATTCTAAGCCTGGCACTTTAGCCATTCTTTCATCTATCTGCCACCAAAAGTCAAGACACTTGGATTCAAATTTTGACCATGTTACTGACCAGTGTCCTGACTAACCATGGCCAAATCATTTAACCCTTATGCATGCACTTCCTTATCTTCATAATGCAGGAAATAATGATGGGTAATACCCATCTAATAAGGTTGTTGCCAGCAACACTTAAACACTAGAAAAAATGCTACTATTTATTAATGAAGTATGTTTAATATCCTGTAGCTTATTATGGCCATCACTGTGGGAAGTAGTCAGATTGCTCTTTAAAAAATATATATATTTTTAGTTTTCAATATTCATTTCCACAAGATTTTGAGTTCCAAATTTTCTCCCCATCTCTCCCCTACTCCCACCCCAAGACACCATGCCTTCTGACTGTCCTTTTCTCCAATCTGCCTTCCCTTCTATCATACCCCTCCCTTCCCTTATCCCCATCTTCTCTGTTTTCTTGTAGGATAAGATAGATTTCTATACCTCATTTCCTGTATTTCTCATTTCCCAGTTGCATGCAAAAACAATTCTCAACATTCGTTCCTAAAACTTTGAGTTCCAACTTCTGTCCCTTCCTTACTCCCCACCCATCCTCGCTGAGAAGGCAAGCAATTCAGTACAGTCTATATATGTGTAGTTATGTAAAAGACATCTGTAATAGCCATGTTGTAAAAGACTAACTATATTTCCCTCCATCCTATCCTGCCCCCCAAGGGCAGCTAGGTGGTGCAGTGGATAGAGGGCAGCTAGGAGGTGCAGTGGATAGAGCACTCACCTCAGACACTTGACACTCACTAGCTTTGTGACCTTGGAAAGTCACTTAACCCCAATTGCCTCATCCTGGGTCATCTTGATGAATATCTAGTCACTGAATTCAGATGGCTCTGGAGGAGAAGTGAGGCTGGTGACCGGCACAGCCCTCCCTCACTCAAAACAAAGTCAAGTGCAAGTCATGTCATCATTTCTCTGATGGCATGGTCTTCTTTGGCAATGAAGAACAAACACACATCCTGCCTCTTGTTTATTCTCTTCTCTCTTTTGACCTTGTCCCTCCCCAAAAGTATTTACTTTTAATTGCTCTGTCCTCCCATTTCCTTTCCCTTCTATCATCCCCCACACACCTCTCTTATCCCCTTCTCCCCTGCTTTCCTGTAGTGTAAGATAGATTTTCATACCAAATTGAGTGTGCATGCTATTCCTTCCTTAAGCCAATAGAGTAAACTTCACTTTTGCCCTCTCACTTCCCCACCCTTTTCCCCTGCATTGAAAAAGCTTTTTCTTGTCTCCTTTATGAGAGATAATTTGCCCCATTCCATTTCTCCCTTTCTCCTCCCAATATATTCCTCTTCACCCCTTAAAATTATTTTTTTTAGTTAATCATCCCTTCCTATTCAACTCACCCTGTGCCCTCTGTCTGTATGTATGTAATCCCTCCAACTACCCAAATACTGAGAAAAGTCTCAAGAGTTACAAATATTATCTTTCCATGTAGGAATGTAAACAGTTCAACTTTAATAAGTGCCTAATGATTTCTCTTTCCTGTTTACCTTTTCATGCTTCTCTTGATTCTTGTGTTTGAAAGTCAAATTTTCTATTCAGCTCTGATCTTTTCATCAGGAGTGCTTGAAAGTCCTCTACTTCATTGAATGACCATTTTTCCCCTTAAGTATTAAACTCAGTTTTGCTGGCTAGGTGATTCTTGATTTTAATTTTGCCTCCTTTCACTTCTGGAATATCATATTCCAAGCCCTTTGATCCCTTAATGTAGAAGCTGCTAGATCTTGTGTTATCCTGATTGTATATCCGCAGTACTCAAATTGTTTCTTTCTAGCTGCTTACAAAATTTTCTCCTTGACCTGGGAACTCTGGAATTTGGCTACAATATTCCTAGGAGTTTCTATTTTTGTATCTCTTTCAGAAGGTGATCAGTGGATTCTTTCAATATTTATTTTACCCTCTGGCTCTAGAATATCAGGGCAGGTTTCCTTGATAATTTCATGAACGATAATGTCTAGGCTCTTTTTTTTGATCATGGCTTTCAGATAGTCCCATAATTTTTAAATTGTCTCTCCTGGATCTATTTTCCAGGTCAATTGTTTTTCCAGTGAGATATTTTACGTTGTCTTCTCTTTTTTCATTCTGTTGGTTTTGTTTTGTAATTTCTTGGTTTCTCACAGTCATTGGCTTCCATCTGCTCCATTCTAATTTTTGAAGAACTATTTTCTTCAGTGAGCTTTTGAACCTCCTTTTCCATTTGGCCCATTCTGCTTTTTAAAGCATTCTTCTCAATTGCTTTTTGGACCTCTTTTGCCATTTGGATTAGTCTATTTTTAAAAGTGTTATTTTCTTCAGCATTTTTTTGTGTCTCCTTTAGCAAGCTGTTTACTTGTTTTTCATGATTTTCTTGCATCACTCTCATTTCTCTTCCCAATTTTTCCTCCACCTCTCTTACTTGATTTTCAAAATCTTTTTTGAGCTCTTCCATAGACTGAGAACATTGTGTATATTTTTTGGACCTTTTGGATGTAGAAACTTTGACTTTTATATCTTCCTCTGATGGTATGCTTTATTCTTCCTTACCCAAAAGGATGGAAGAAAATACCCATTCACCAAGAAAGTAACCTTCTATAACTTATTTTCTTTTCCCTTTTTTGGGCATTTTCCCAGCCACTTACTTTATTTTGAGTCCTTTGTCAAGTGGAAGGTATACTCTAGGGACCTGTAAGTTCTCAATTCCTCCAAGGTGGAACAATCAAGAGAGAGGAGTTTCTTCCTCTCCTGGCCTGTGCTCTGGTCTATGAGCAACCCCAAGTGTTCCTATTTGCCCAGGATCTGTGAGCAGAATTCCCTCTCCAGACCCTCAACCAGCTCCACCATGCCAATTCTCTTCTTCACCTAGGACTGCCTCTCAGAACTGAGAGCCAGATCAGCCACTTGATTCCCTCAGTGTCTTTCAGCCAAGGATTCCAGAAGTGGATGCTGTTTCTACAGTGGCTGCTGCAGCCTTGGGGCCAGGGCTAGTACCAAACCAGGCTCCCTTCTCACCCAAGTTAAGGAGCTTTCTCACTGACCTTTGATGCTGTCTTTGGCATTTGTGGCTTGAGAAATCTGGGAGAAACAGCTACTACCCACGATTCCTGAGCCCTGAAGCCTGCTCCAGTCCTTCCTGTGCTGTGCAGCTCCATTTTGAGCCCCATGCTTAGACCTTTCCTGTCAGCCTTCCAAGCTGTTTTGGGCTGGAATTCTCTTTCACTGTTATTTTATGGCTTCTGCTGCTATAAAATTTCTTTAGAGTCATTTTTACAGGTATTTTATGGGCTATGGGTGTAGAGCTATAGCAGGTCTCTCCTTCTACTCCATCATCTTGGCTCTGCCCCCCAAAGCACTCTTTAAAGAAGGGATTTGATGTCCCTGTAGCTGTCAGTTTATTTGGGCCTTCTAGGCCTTTTGTGGCTTATTCAATTCTCAGAAAAATTCTCTTGGCTGTATTCAGTTTAAAAAAACATTTATTGAACATCTGCCATGAGCTAGAGAATAGAATTTGGTGATTATGAAGATGTGAAGTTTAAATAAGACAGATCCCCTACCCTCGCATAGCTTATATTTTCTTATACAGATATGACACAAAGAGATGAATAACTGTAACTTACACTTTAGTACCTACCTTATAGGATTATTATAAGGACAATACTTACTTAAACCTTGAAGTACTGTATGTGATTTCATTGTTTTACCAATTGTGAACAATAAAGTTGCCCTTCCCATGTCTAACGTGGTGATAAACTACTCCAGATTTAACTTGATCGATCCTTAGCCAACAAACATGCAGGCAGTTGGCAGACCTGTAATGTAGGTTTTACAGCTTGGTAGGCTCTGTTAGCAGTTGCTGTCCATTGGCATAGACTTAAAGAATCTCCATATCAACATGAAGCATGTAAATAGAGGGTGAGTTGTGGTTACTTTGTAGTAACTTCATAAGAGAAGCATGTAAAGATTTCTGTGAAATGATTTGAAGCAAAAAAAAGCAGAACTAGAATCAACCAATCAATCAATAGACATTAAGTGCCAGGCACTGTGCTAAATTCTGTAGATGAAAAGAAAGAAATGAAAAGTTCTGGCCCTCAAGGGACATGTCATAAGAGACAACATGAACATATATAAATAAATATGAGGCAATTTTTGTCATAGTGGGCAAATCAGACAAAGGTCTTTTGCCAAATGTGGCTCTTAAGTTGAATTTTGAAGGAAACAAATAATCCTGTAATGCAGAGGCGACGAAGTCATACATTCCATTATAGTGAGACCTGGTACAAAAGCATGGATAAGAGAAATGGAATGTTGTGTGTCATATCAAGAAAACCATGCAGGATACAGTATAGAAAAATAATAATAAAGAAAAATAATATATAAAAAGATTGTAAAGGTTCAATTGGGATCAGCCAGGAAAAGGCTTTAAAAGCCAAACAAAGGCATTAGTATTTGATCCCAGAGGCAAGAGGAAGCATTTGGAGTTTATTGAGTGGGAGAGTTCCATGATCAGACCTGGACTTTAACAAAAACACTTTAGCAGCTGTGTGGTGGATGGATTCAAATGAGGAGAGTCATAGAAAACAGTTGTAATAGCCTAGGCAAGAGGTGATAAGGGTCTAGGAAGAGAAATATACTCAATGACCGCAATAATGGGACTTAAAAGATCATTAAGGGGAGGAGCCAAGACTGCGGAGTAGAAAGACTCATGTATGCTAGCTCCGAACCCACAGCCCATAAATTTTCTGTAAAAAGAACTCCCCACAAATTCTGGAGCAGAGCAAGCCACGCAGAAATGCAGTAGAGGAGATTTCCGTTCCAGAGAGCCCTGGAAAGCCATCCCTAGGGGTCTATCGCGCACCGGACAGCAGAGTCCACCCTTGCGCTGACCTGGCCCTGCAGCCCCAGAGGAGCAGATCAGAGCAGGCTTCAGGGACGGAACCTCTGGCGGCCGTGAAGGTCCCTCCACCCAGAGGTGCTACAGGTCAGTGAGAGAGACTTCTGGGCTGGCTGAGAGGGAAGCGGGGTGTCTCCGTGACTCGGGCCCCCTTGGGAGGCAGTGTTAGAGACAGCAGCAGAGGCAGTGGCGGCTCGGGTCTCCCCAAGCAGGCAGGAGCTCAGGGCTATTACTGAAGATCTCTTCATAAACCTCCTGAGGGAACTGAGCCTGGGAGGTGGCCCTGCCCCCACCTGAGAACCAGAACTTAAGCTCACATTGAATAGCAGCCATGCCTGCCACTAAAAGCCCCGAGGCTGGAGAGCAGCATTTGAATCTCAGACCCCCAAGCACTAGCTGGGTGGATCTAGGCAGGGGTGGACAGAAATCTCAGAAGTCAAGTAACTGGCTGGGAAAATGCCCAGAAAAAGAGAAGAAAAATAAGACTATAGAAAGCTACTTTCTGGGGGCACAGATGTTCCCGCCTTTCATTTCTGATGACGAGGAACAATGCTTACCATCAGGAAAAGACATGGAGGTCGGGGTCTCTGTATCCCAGACATCCAAGGTGGATGTCCGGTGGGCTCAGGCCACGGTGGGCTCTGCAAAATCCTCAAAAAGGATTTTGAAAATCAAGTTAGACAGGTGGAGGAAAAACTGGGAAGAGAAATGAGAGAGATGCAAGAAAAGCATGAAAAATGGGTCAATACCTTGGTAAAGGAGACCCAAAAAAATGCTGAAGAAAATAACATCTTGAAAGGTGGGCTAACTCAATTGGCAAAAGAGATTCAGGGAGCCAGTGAGGAGAGAAATGCTTTCAAAGGCAGAGTTGGCCAAGTGGAAGGGGAGGTTCAAGGGCTCGCTGAGGAAAATAGTTCTCTCAGAATTAGAATGGAACAGATGGAGGCTAATGACTTTCTGAGAAACCAAGAAGTCACCAAACAAGGCCAAGGGAATGAAAAAGTGGAGGAGAGTGTGAAATATCTCATTGGAAAAACAACTGACCTGGAAAACAGATCCAGGAGAAACAATTTGGAAATTATGGGACTACCTGAAAGCCGTGATCAAAAAAAGAGCCTAGATATCATCTTTCATGAAATTATCAGGGAAAAGTGCCCTGATATTCTAGAACCAGAGGGCAAAATGAGTATTGAAGGAATCCATCGATCATCGCCTGAAGGAGATCCAGAAAGGGAAACTCCTGGGAACATTTTGGCCAAATTCCAGAATTCCCAGGTCAGGGAGAAGTTATTGTGGGCAGATAGAGGGAAACAATTCCAGTGTTGTGGAGGTACAATCAGGATGACACAAGATCTAGCAGCTTCTGCATTAAGGGATCGAGGGAGTGGAATCGGATGTTCCAGAAGTCAAGGGGCCTGGGACTGGAGCCAGGAATCACCTACCCAGCAAGGTTGAGTATAATACTTTAGGGAAGGATGTAATCTTTCAATGAAACAGAGGACTTTCAAGCATTCTTGATGAAAGGACCAGAGCTGAAAAGAAAATTTGACTTTCAAACACAAGAGTGAGAAGAAGCATGAAAAAGTAAACGGCAAATAGAAGTCATAAGGGACTTACCAAAGGTGAACTGCTGACATTCCTACATGGAAGGACAATATTTGTAACTCCTAAAACTTTTCAGCGTCTGGGTAGTTGGTGGGACCAGACACACACATGCACAGACACACACGTACATGCGTGCGTGCACACACACATACACACATGCACGCACATACAGAGACAGAGAGCACAGAGTGGATTGAATAGGATGGGACCATATCTTGAAAGAAATTAAGGTAAATGGTGAGAGAGAAAGGTAGGGGGAGGAAAGAGGGTGAAATGGAATGGGGTAAATTATATGTCATTCAAGAGGCAAGCAGGAGACTTTTTAGTGGAGGGAAAAAGAGGAGAGCTGAGAACAAAACATGAAGTTTACCCTTGTCGCATTCGACTGAAGGAAGGAGTGGAATGCACACTCGTTTTGGTATGAAAACCTATATCACAATACAGGAAAGTGGGGGAGAAGGAGATAAGCAGGGTGGGGGGGAATGATGGGAGGGAGGGCAATGGGAGGAGGGAGCAATTTGAAGTCAACACTCGGGGAGGGACAGGATCGAAAGACAGAATAGAAACAACGAGGGGCAGGTTAGGAGGGATGGTAATCCAGTTAGTCTTACACAACACGACTATCAGGGAAGTCATTTGCAAAACTACACAGATATGGCCTATATTGAATTGCCTTCTGTCCCAAAGGGAATGGGTGGGGAGGGAGGGATGGGGAGAATTTGGAACTCAAAGTTTTAGGAACAACTGTTTAGTATTGTTGTTGCAACTAGGAAAGAAGACATACAGTTAAGGAGGAATAGAAAGTCATCTGGCCCTACAGGAGAAAAGAGAAGATGGAGACAAGAGAAGGGAGGGATGACAGAAGAGAGGGCAGATTAGAGATAGGGAAAATTAGATTGCTTGGGGTATTGGGGTGGGGGGAGGGGATAAAAGGGGAGAAAATTTGGAACCTAAAATTTTGTGAAAATGAATGTAAAAATTAAATTTATATTAAAAAAAAGAAGAAGAAAGAAGAACAACAATGATGGCTACGTATTCGAAAAGGAATAAACCCACATTTGGAGAGAATGTAAATTCCTCTGAGCGTTGGACCAGTTTTACTTCTTTGTATGCCTGGTGCCTTGCACACAACCTAGGAGAAGCCTCATAAATACCTTGATGTAGCCTGCAGAAACAAAACAAAACAAAACAAAAGATCATTAAAAGGACACAATACAGAATAATTGTAATAGCCAATAACAAAGCTTACCTCCTTTTAGTAGAGAGGGAAAGAAATATGGAGACAGAGAATTACATGCATTATCAGACCCTTGACTTTTAGGTTGTTTTGGTTTAATTTTATTCTTGGTTAATAAGTAATGTAAAAACAGTTGAGGGGATGTCCATTAATTGAGGAATGACTGTGGTATATGATTGTGATGGAATATGACCATGTTATAAGAAATGATGAGGTTGGTTTTAGAAAAAATATGGAAGACTTACATGAAATGATGCAGAGTCAAATGAGCAGAAGCAAGAGAATGTTGTATACAGTGACAGCAGCACTGCTCAAAGAATGACTGTGAATAACTGAGCTGTTTTGAATCAACTTACTAAGGAAAATGTTATCTACCTCTGGAGAAAAAACTGATATACGGAAGTATGTATTGCATGGTTACACACATGTGTGTAACATGTATATGTTTACGTATACACACAATGTTGGCTTTCTCTAGTGTGGGATTGGGAAGAAGGAAGAAAACTTGAAACTCAAAATGTAATAAAAATGAAATTAAATAATGTAAAAACAAAAATTATCAGTAATTCTTTTAAAAACTGACTTGGGGAATTTCTAGCCTATGTTTTATAAATAGTTATGCGACTTTGAAACATGTAGCTGAAGAGTGTCACATTTCACTTATTAAAACTAGCTTTTCTTTTCAGAAAGTGTATATACATATATATGTATGTATACACACACACATATATGTGTGTACGTATATATGTATATCTGTATAAGTATTCCAAGAAAAAGCCCATCAATTTTGTATGGTTCAATTTAACTAGGTTTATAATGATCAACTTGATGAATACACCGCTGTGTTTAATAGGATTTTAGGATATAGAACTTTATCTTAAGAAGAGAGACTGGCATTGTATTCACTCTAGGACCATGCCAGTCATCCTGATCTGTATCTCGCCACTGGACCCAGATGGCTCCAGAGAAGAAAGTGAGGCTGGTGACTTTGGACAGCCTTCCCTCACTTAGCCTCCTGCCTAAAGGCTCTCTCCTGGACCCTCCTGGCTTCAGAATGATTGTCAGTAGCAACTGTTGCTATTTCCACACACAACACAGCAGCAACCCTCACTTAAATCCAATTCACTTGCAAATTATGACATCACCTTCCTGATCTTGTGGTCCTCTTTGAGAAGGAAGGACAAACACAAAAACAGGAACTTGCTTTTAGGATGTAAGCACTCCCCTTTTTGCTTCCCAGTCAATGGAGCCACCTTCCAGGCAATTGGCCACTGAGACTAAAGACTTGTCTAAAGAGTCAGTTTTCCTCATAGCCATCAATCAGTCAACATTTATTAAAGAACTGCTATGTGAATGTACAATTCAGAGTGTAATGTAGGGAAGGGATGGGAGCGGCAGTTCAGAGGGAGAGGCGGAGAGCAGAAAGTGGTTACCAACAGAAGCACTTGGCAAGCTTAAAAAGGGAGTTCCTAGACTTCCAGTTCCTGAACACCTTTTTGACTTTGTGTACTTTTCTTTGCACAGATGAGACTGTGGAGTTCCTTAGAATGGATTTTCCTAAACTTTCAATTTCCTGAGATGGGGATTTTCCAAATTCTAGAGCTCCTGCGGTTGTGAATTGAACAGTGACCTCTTAAGACAAGAGTTCCCTAAAACTCCTTGAAGTGCATTCCTTGGTGAAAGAAGAGGACAGTTCACAAAGCTCCTATGTAGCATCCCACTTAGAGGATGGTGCAGAAAGGTAACATAGGACGAATACAAAAGTATGGTGCTTTCCTGGAGGAACAGTTAGGAGTGCTTAATGCCCAGAAATTACTAAGGCTGGTGAAGAAAGCTCAAGCCAATAAAAAAGTCCTTTACAAAGCTGTATTAGTGGAAAAAGGAGTGGGATCCAAAAAGAGACAGCAACAGATGTCTCAGAGTGGATGTGACAATGAAGAGAAGACAGAGGTGCCCAATTCTTATTTTGCTTCTCTTTAATGTGACAAAGAAAATTATCTTTGAACCAGAAAGGAAAGCAAAGCAAAATAACGGTTAATGGAGATTGATAAAGAAAAACATTGCCCTTGTAGTTATCTAGCTCAGACAGACTACAAGACTGAAAAAAAAAACCAGTTGATGTGATGCTTAACTGTAGTCAGTAATATTTGAAAGCTCATGATAGAATTGGAGAACAATAAATTTCAAATTTTAAAAAGAGGGAAGAAAATAACTTCTGAAAACTTTAAGTTATTGAGTTTGACTTCAATCACTGGCAAAATTATAGCCTCTATAATACTTTTGTTTGTTTTTTGTAATTTGAAAATGTGGGGTTGGCTTTTTAATTTGAAAATGTTGGTGCCTTTTGTCTCAACACCAGTCATCTCTCTCTTCTACCCCCCAAATTAAATGTTGTCTTTTTACAAAGAAAAATAAAAACTTTCAATATAAAGACCGTATTTGACAATATTTTTTTTTACTACTGTATTTGTCCACCTCTGTCCCATGAAGAACATGGCATGTTTTGTTATCTGTTCTCCAGGACCTTTCATGAGTTTTTTTAATTACTCAGAAATCTATTTCCTTTGAGTTATCTTTTTCATTTAAATTGTTGTAGTCATGTCCATCATCCTTGTTTTTCTTATTTTTCTTATTTTGTTCATACAAAATGGTAGATCAAGAAAAATACTTTATTTACAATTTATCATGACACTTGACACTATCTCTCACTGTACTCATAGGTGGAACAAGAACAAAGAAGTGTAGGCTAGACAATAAAATTAAATGGATTTAGAACTAGTTGAATGGCCAGACCCAAAGAGTAATCATTTAATCTATTTTATGTGAACTTGAAAAAGTTCTCCAGGGAAGAGCTCTGAAATTTGTGTTCTGTGACCTTTTTTATCATCCATCCAGATAAAGTATAAATGGCAAGCATATCAAATTTGTGGGTAACACAAAGCTAGGAAGGGTAACTAGCACATTGGATGGCAGAATCAGTATTCAAAGAGATCTTGATAAATCAGAAGATTAGACTAAAACTAGTAAAGTTAAATTTCATAAAGATAAATATAAAGTCTAATCATTTAACTGGGGGGGGGAAAGGACAAGAAGAGTAATGATTAGAAAATAGCTCATCGGAAAAAAAAAAAGATATGGTATTTTTAATAGACTGTAAACTTGGTATTAGTCCTGGCAGTCCATAAACCTTAAACTGCCTCAAGAGGGCAAGCTTCAGAGAATCAAAAATTGCTAGGTTATCCTTTGTCCTGATCAGACAATTGGTGAATTATAGTGAGTTCTGGGCACCATATTTTAGGAGGGATATTAATAAATTAAAGAGTCTCTTGGGAAGGTTAATGAGGATGGTAAATGGCCTCAATTCATGCCAAGTCAGATCATTTGATAGATTTAGGGATGCTTAACTGGGCAAAGAGAAAAGTTGGAGATTTATCTAATATCTGAAGGATTGTCACATGGAAGACAGTTTGAACTTGTTATGGTGCTGGGGTCCAATTTTGCAAAGAGAAAAGTTTCATTTTGATGTAAAGGAAATCTTTCTACAAGTATGAACTATCTAAAACTATATTAGAAATAGCGGCCTCCCTGTCACTTGAAGCCATCAACCAAGAGTGGATAACCATTTATTGGGTAAATTGTTGAAAGGAATCTTTTAGCTAGGGTTTGAACAAGTTGGCCTATGAACCCTTTCCTTCTCTGAGGTTCCGTAATGTTAATAACCAAGAAAGGTATTTAATTTATTTGTATAGTTCGCGTATTAGTGGATTTTCACCGTTTAGGAGAGTAGATTGAATTTTCAACTCTATGAATAAGTACGATTTGAAGTTACAGAATTTCTTTATTTGAAGATCTACTACATATGATTCTAAAGCTACTCTACTTTGTCAAATAAACTTATAATTAGCTTATAGTTTCAGTAAGCCTGGAGAGATGGAACCTCATTTCTTGTTTCCCCCCTACTTTCTCTAACAATACCCCAATGGCAGCATGATAATGAAGTCCACTATTGCTTTTGCCAAGCCCATTATCATTCAGAGAATGTTAGAGCTGGAAGAGACCTTGGAGATTATCTCAACCTACCCCATCATTTTACATAAGAAGGAACAGAGCCCCAGAGAGGGAAAGTGATTTCCTCAAGGCTATAACGTTTGACAGAGTGGACTCAAGACCAGATCTTCGTAACCAGTGTCCTGAGCTCTTTCCCACTCAATCACACTGTCTCCAGCACTTTGCCTCAATGCTCATAATCTTCGCTTTAAAAAAAAAAATCGTTCTTCGATCTTAAAATAATGGAAAGTTTAAAAAAGAAGAAAAAGAAAATCTTCACAGGAGTTACATTTAATGTAGTCAATTTAACAACATCTTGAAGGTAAATAGAATTATTTATAAAGGTCAGGTTAACATATAATATTATTAAAGTATTGTCATTCCCTCAAGCTGTTCAACTTTATAACCAATCTGACATGGTACCATAATGCAGTTGAAACTTTGCCTTTGCTATATTTTTCCATATTTTGTTTCTCTTAAAATATTATGTTCTTTTCGTCCCCCCCAAAAGAAAAACATTTTCAAGATACTGCTTATTCACAACACTTCTGACATGCTTTGACAGCTATGAGTTTTTCTTTTCCTGAAGGAGACTTTCACATAAGTACCTATTCATTTCTGACAATTTTCTGTCACTGCCTGAGTTCCTTTAACCCCAATTACTTTTCCCTTTTGTTTGGTGTTCTCCAGACATTCTTCCTATAGGATTGACAGTCCCCATATCTCTTGCCAGCTGCAAGGTCCATCTTGGCTTCAACTCTCCAGTGGCCAACACCATACTAAAGTTCTTCTGTGAAACAGCTCATAGATTTTTGTTTTCCCCAGTGTTTTATTCTCCTCAACTACAAGATGTGCAATTCTCAAATATATTATGTTTCTGCAGCTGAATGCCCTTCTCTTTCATTGTAACCACACGACAGAGCTGCTGTGCCCAGCAACTAAATGTCGTGAATTTGGTACCCCTGCTTAGTTGGCAGGAAGCTCTGGCTACATGTTTCTTTATGTAATGTGTTTTCACCTTCACCCTTTTATTCAACTTCTTTCAACAAGAGTTAGACAGTAATAACCGGAACATTTACACGCTGCAGTTAATGGCTATAATAATGTAAGGCAAGAGGATAAATACTTATTAATACAAAAAATACAGGATAGCCATACAATGAACAGGAAAAAAATTATTTCAGCAGTTAATGAAAACACAGATACATTTGACAGAATTACTCAGGGACGGAAAATCACTTGCATGCCTCCTGGGGACAAATTAACTGGGTGTGTATGTACCTAATCCTTTCAAGACTGGAGGTGTAATTGCTATAAACGGTTTCTCTTCTTGCCTCCTGCCCTTGTGTGAGTAGGCACCCCTCAGTCCTCGCTTACCTTTCAGTACCTAATTGGAGTCTGTCTTCCCCTGTTGCACCACAATGGAGGAGTATAAGAGAGCCAATAATGACCTCCAAGGAAATTCTAGATTCTGCTCCCTGGGGGTTAATTGCAGGTGGAATAATGGAAAACCTGAACGGGAACTGTTTCCCTAGAGGTGGGGGAGCAAGATTGAGCAAGGAAAAGAAACTACTTTCCACTGAATTCTATAGGTCATTCAACATTAATTGGTCATTACAAATTAACAAGCTCAGTCTCTGTGCTGTCTGCTAATTCAATAACAGATCAACATCCTGACCTAAGGAAATAGGACTCGATACCTTACGTACCAACTCACAAATAACTCTCCATCACTTTGGGCCTTTTAGTTGATAGGTCATGGCTACTGGGCCTCTCCCAAAACAGCTTTCTCCCTGGGTTATTGTGGTCAACATGCTCCCTAAAAGAGGCCTCAGTCTCTAAGGATGCTGACTAAACATTTCAACCCACAGGAGAAGAAAGTAAAAGCCAATTGAACTAATTCAGCCATTAAATGAATAAAGATTTAGCCAATAAGTGAAAAGGGAAATGAAGCTCTCTCATTGAGAGGAGTCTTGGGGCAAGAATATATAATAACTGTTAAGTATGGCAGCTGCTGAGATTATTACTATGGTGACAGGGAAGTGTCTTTTTTTAAGTCAGAGTTTAACAAGTTTTAACAACTTGTTATTTAGGAAATAAACTGATTTTATGGATCTTCTCATCTTAGGTCAATCACATCCCCCTCTCAGAATTGAAGTTCCTTCATCTTTTAAATGAGAGAATGAGACTAGATAACCTCTAAGGTCTTTCTCAATCTGAAAGTCTATGATTCTATAATGTTTCTTATGTTGTGTGAGGCTGTGGTTTGTCCTTTGTTGTCCAGGAGGACCATGACATCAGAGAGATGATGTGACTTGGAGTTGAGTGCAGGACGGCTGTGCAAAGTCAGCAGCCTCACTTTTTCCTCCAGAGCCATCTGGGTCCACGTATCCATCAGGACAACAGGAGATGTCCCAGGATGCAGTGGGAGATCCTGGCCCTTTTCAGCTTAGGTCTTTTCAAGTTCTCACTTTGAGTGAGGCAATGCCCATTCACTGAATAGGCCTCTTTAAGAAGTGAATCAAGGGATGACAAAAACATACAAATAAAGCACCTCAGTCTAGGAGGGGAAGACCATCTGGGTTGCTGGCCAAAAGGGAAACAGATACTGTTCGCATTCACTCAGAACTAGGAGGGCTCAAAAAATAACGATTAAGATGTGCTTGGGCAGGGACCTATTGTCCAGTCCATGAGATCCAGATTGAATTGGGTTTCAGGCTTAGTTTTTGAGAAAGAAATCTAATAAACCCAAGTTAACTAGATAGCTTTCAGCCATCAAAATTCCCTCATCGCCTTTGGGTTGAACACCCTCAGGTTAGATGAGGGGAGAAGAGAGGATTGGAGAGGAGAGAACAGGAAAGGAAAGGAGAAGAGAGGACAGGACAGGAGAGGAGAAGAGAGGACAGGAGAGAACAGGGGACAACAGGAGAGGAGAAGAGAAGAGAGAGGAGGGGAGTGTAGTGGAGGAGAAAGGAGGAGCTGAATTGCCCAACTGGAACTGGCCAGCTGGGTCTCCATTCAGGCTGCTCAGACTACTCACAGGTTGTGGTTTGTCATCATCTCCCTGATATCATGGTCCTCTTTTATAAAGGCATAATAACAACCACAAAAGGAGACACTTTTAAGTGACCCTCTTGGTCTCAACTAGTTAAAAAAAATGAATATTTAAGAGAATATTAATTCTTCTATTGCTGTTCTCTTCAAAAACAAGCAAATACCAAGTTCCAGTTTATAGGCTTTACAAAGCCTAGACTTCTTAAGTACTGGAGGGCAGCAGAGAGACCATCTAGCTCAGCCCCCTCCTTTATGGAGGATGATATTTGAGGCCCCAAGAAGGTATATGACTTGGCCAAAGTCATATAGCTGATAGAGATAGGATTGGAAAACACATTGAAAGCATTCTCAACCCTATGCCACATTGTTTCCTTTGACTGTTCTCCCATCCCCATCTGCTTTGTACACCAGCCTCCTTGCTCTTTACCTCATTTTCACATGCACAAGGTGAGGTAAGGATGTGAAACAAAAGAAAATTCACTCCAGTAAAAGATGTTAAGGATTCTGTATGCAGTCTTTAGTTTCCATTTGACTGCTGTGGGTAGCTTACAGTGCCCTGGCATCAAGCCTAAACCAAAACTGAGATCCAAGCAGTCCTAGAATTTTGGAGTGGCCTATAAAGTGCAAGAATGGCAGTTATGGCTTAACTCCAAGCCCCTTCTTATAAGGCTGTAAGAGTACATAAGTCCTATATTTCAGTAGATGGCCTCTGAGAACCCTTTAAACTATGAAATTCTGATATTGTAGAATTCTAGGTTTTTCTAATTAAAAAATGAGCTAGTTATATCCTACACCATTGTACATACGGGAGTCATGGGTTGACCCATCCTTAATACTTGTTGACTGTGAGTTTTCACAATTGACCACTCTACCCCTACTTCTAAATAGATTTAGTCTTCACCTCTGTGTTGAAGAACCCCCTACACATACATGGGTCTCCATTTTTCCACATCAAAATAGTCTTCATAATTTACTGTGCCCCACCCCCACCTCCACCCTGATTCGGTAAATGCGCTTTTTTCTTATCCTAATTAGGCTGACCCATGTCAGATATGCAGAATATTGCCAGATGCTTTCCAGTTTGATGGAGTCTGCCTTGGCTTACAGTTCATTGGTACAGCCTTCTAGAGTCCAGGGTCACCTCTATAACATAATGAGGAATTACAAGAAGGCTTCAATGGTGACTATACTTATATACTATCTAATAGCCATGGTTACCAGAAGGTTTACTAGTGGCAATATTTGTTCTGAAGAACATCTGCTAAAACCACAACCTCTACTTCCTCAAAGATTCTTCTTTGTTTAGCATACCTACCACTTCCTTTATGGTCTGCCTTATAAATCTGTGTGATCTTTCTCCCCTTTGAAAGTCAGTTTAAATATCACTGGGTTTTTCATCTTCAAAAAGGGCAATTTAAAAAGATTCTTTGGAAAGGGCTATGAATACCCCTGACACAATTGAGGACACATAATATTAAATATATATATATATATATGCAAAAATCTGTAGCTTTTTACGCAAAGAGTTTGAAGATTGTAGGAATGTGTGTGTATGTGTGTGTGCGTGCGTGTGTGCACGTGCTTATTTACTCCCATTGAAAGATAATTTGAAGTAGTTGCTACTTTGAGATAACTGGTGGCTTGTAGCCTCTTGGCATACCAGGTGATCCCTTAAGATTATAAATTACAAACGAACTGTGCTAATGGAAAGGATTTCCATACCAAGGAGTTCCACACATTGGTGAGACCAGACCAGACAAATAAGTACAATGGCTATACCAAGAATTTTGAATCAAGCAAAAGAAAGAGCCATTTAAAACCATGGTATTTTGACCTAAAAAAATCTATTTTTCACATAAGTAAACAGTAAATATATCCCTAAATGGATACCTTCATTCCTCCCCCAAACTTTTCAGCTCCCTTGTGTGTTCTCTTCTCCATTAGAATGTAAACTCCTTGAAGGTACGGACCTTTTTTGAGGGGAGGGTAACCCCAAAGCTTAGACCAGTGACTGACACACAGTAAAAGTTCGATAAATGATTGATACCTGCCTGCCTTTCTTGCCTGTCTTTGAGCATGGTCATTAGTAGATTCCTTATTTTGCAAATGTAGAAACTGGATTCTTCAGTCATTCTACCGTCATTTAAAGAGAAATTACTTACCTAAAGTCCTACTTCTAGCCAGAGGAAGAGCCAGGACTTTCTCAAGTGTCCTGACTCCAAACTCAATGTCCTTTAGCTATGCCACATCATCTAACATTTTAGAATTAAAACATGCTTTCCATACATTATTGCATTTGCTCAATTAAGTTAAATGTTAGATAGGTTGTGAACAATTATTACTTGTCTTTGACAGAGGAGGAAACAGAGGTTGTGACATACTCAAGGTCACAGAGATAGTGTTAATGTGATCCCAGGGAGAATGATCTATGAGTTGGAGTCATAACTTTAATTCAGGTCTTCGGACTTTAAGCCCACTGTTCTTATTGCCTCACCACGTGAGAAAATTGTCTTCAAAAATGAATAATGATAATGGTTTACATGTACATAATGTTTTGATCAAAATATACTTTAAATTTTTTCTCATTCAATAATCACTTAATGAAAATCAGATACTCATCACAAATAATTTGACTCTTGGATATAAAAGAATAGCAATTAAGAATATAACAAATCACATAATCGAGTGACAAACTCTAATAAATTCTTGGAGTTAATATTCAGAATAAGTTAATAATTGTTCAGTCGTTTGCAGTCATGTCCAACTCTGTGGCCCCATGTGAAGTTTTCTTGGCAAAGATACTGGAGTGGTTTGCCATTTACTTCTTTAGCTCATTTTACAGATGAGGAAACTGAGGCAAACAGGGTTAAGTGATTTGCCCAGGGTCACACAGTTTGTATCTGAAGCCAGATTTGATCTCAGGAAGAGGAATCTTCCGTACTCCAGGTCTGTAACTCTATCACTTCGTGACCTACTTGTCCCTAGTACTTTATTAATACTCCTTAATTTATAGCCACTCTTCTAGATTTTTAATGGAACAGAGGAAATCAGTT
The DNA here is from genome assembly GCA_023548195.1 of Bettongia penicillata ogilbyi. NCBI lineage: Eukaryota > Metazoa > Chordata > Mammalia > Diprotodontia > Potoroidae > Bettongia > Bettongia penicillata. Next base: position 194,783 of record JAJHZJ010000425.1, read on the forward strand.
TCAGACTTAAAAGTTTCAGCGGTGGGGATCCATGGATAGAATTGTTATGTAAAATAGATTATTTGGGCTAAATGGAACCTTAGAACTCATCTGGTCCAATATGCTTAAATTTTCAGAGGAAACTTAGGACATGAGAGGCCTCAGCTGCTAAGGGAAGGAATATGAAGTGGAGCATTCCTGATTCTTAGCCCAATACTTTTTCTACTACACTTTTCCCACATAACTTCTGCTACTGCTGCATTTCTGTAATATAAGAATAATAACAGCCCCTACCTGCCAGGGTTGTTGTAAGGATCAGATGAGTTAATCTTTTGAGAAGCGCTTTGCAAACTTTAATGGGGCTATAGAAATACTCACTATTATTATTTGAACCCCTATCAGCTAATATTGCTGCTAATAGAGCATTGGACCTGAAGACTGAAGGACTCAACTCAAATCCAACTCAGATATCTACTAGCTGTGTGACCTTGGACAAGTCAGTTAACTTCTGTCTATCTCAGCTTCCTCAACATAATAGGTTCTAATATGTTTGTTCCCGCTCCCTCTCCCTTCTACTCCCCCACCTGCATCATTCCTGCCTTCTTATAGTTTCTAGCTAGTTCTCTCTGGCCATTGATATTAAATGCATTCTTCTGGGCCTCTCCTACATTCCTTGCAAATCTGTAACCCTAATATAACAGAATAACCGCTTTCCCCATTGAAACAAGCATATCTCTTTGCACTCTGGTTAACTACCTGTCTCTGTTTAGCTTCCCTTTCCTTTGCATAGTTTCCAAAGCTTTTAATAGAAATATAACCTATTAGTTTACAACTAGCTCAATGTTCTTCATTATTTGGTTTGGTTTGAATTTTTCTTTTCTATTTGATGTTGTCCTTGGATGACTAATCGTGGTACCGGTTATTTTCTGGTCTATGTAGTATGTACAGTACAGAAAATATTTGAATTGGAGTTGGAAAACCTGGGGTCAAGTCCTGGCTGTGTGAACATAGACAAGTTCCAGCCTCTTCTGTGCCTTGCCTGTCTCCTTTCTGAGACGAAGATAATAAAGTTTTGCTGTCTGCCTCACAGGGTACTTGGAAAGATCAAATGAGAAAATATAGAGATAAAATACTTTGCAACCATCAAGTTCTCTGTTAAAATCAGTTATCATTATCTATTATGATAGGGAGAGATTCTGTTCTGCTTCACCTGGAGCACCAATTTAGTCATTAGTTTGCCTAGCACAGGCATGTTTAATTATATGCCCCATTTCTCATAATGAGGGGCTTTTCACATTCAAGATACAACTGCATTTTCCTTCATTCCCTCAGGGAGGCTCATTTTGTTAAGATGCTTCCCCTGTTATTTAAAAAAGCCATATAATCACCTTTTTAAATTGTCTCACCCAATGAAAACCCATAAAACTTTCCCAAATACCAGCAGAACCCCGGGAAACCTCTGGAAACATGCGTGTGCACAATGCTAATAGCTAAACTTTTACTTAATGTTTGTAAGATTCCCCAAGCTGCAAACATAATCAGGCCATCTTCGCAGGGAAGGTTGCCATGACCTCACAAAACTCTCCTTGGGGGCTTTGCTTTCTCTTTTATTATTTTACACCCACCTCCTTTCACTAATAAATCCCTTCAATACAGGGAAGCCTGAGAGAAAGGGAGTTAAAACATGAAATTCTCCTAGAGAGGGAGCGTCTCAGAAACAAAGGGAACTCCCCCTATTGAAACTGAACTTTGCTTAAACACACTCTAAAATGAATAGCTGCTTTGTTCGGGTTATAAATCATAAGCTGAGGAGTTTGAAGCTAAGCCCCATTGACCAATAAAACTGAAAAATCTATTTGAGCAGGCCAGATACCTCCAGTTTTCTCTGAACTGTTACCTTATGGCTTGTAATATGAAACATTCACTACAAGCTACATAAAAAAGAGTTAGACTTTTTTTAAAAAGACCTGGAGCATTTGTGATTCATAGTAATTAAGAATCTGCTCCTACTTCCAGATAAAGCCTGCTAATGAAATGGTAAATGGCTGACCCAAACTCAGAGTCTTTAATTTTTTTGTAACCTGAATTCTCTGGTCCAGTCTGGAAGCTTTGTGATACTCAATTTGAAGTTATCAAAAAGGAATCTCTCCCTCTTGAGAATAAAAACCAATGCCTCGGACCTACGATACGGCTTACTGCTTGACAGTGGAACAGCCAACTCTTTAGGGTCAATAATGAATCGAAGCTGTACCCAATAAAGCAGTAGCTTGAAGGGTTGGGTTTTCTTTTAATCTTATTCTGAACTGAGGAAATAAAACAAGCATTTCTATAACAGTAGAATTAAAAAAAAAAGATGATTGCCTATGAAACTGCAAACCTGTTATGTTCAACTTGCTATTACTTTTAAATATATATTAAAGTTATCATGCAACTTGCTTTTTGTTTCCTTTTTTTCTTTTCCCCAACCTGGAGATGCCAACCATTAGACACAAATATATGTGTGTATACACATATATACATACATACACATAATGTATATATGTGTATGTATGTATACATGTATGTGTATATGTAAAATCATTCTATACATACAAATACTCAGCTTACAGTTTGACTCCTAGATGATGAGAAATAATGATCTACTTGCTGTCTTGGATTATCTGTTGCAATTTCTAAGACCACACAATACAGTGGATAGAAGAAAGGAAGAAAACAAACTTATAAAATGGTATATCTATATCTATACGCACACGTGTGTGTGTGTGTGTGTAATTAGGAGGCTATTGAAATATTCTGGGCAAGAGGAGATGAGAATTTGAAGTAGAATGGCTGGAGAGTGAATGGAGAAAAGGAGACATATAAAAGATCATATGTCAAGTTTTAAAGCATCATATAAATGTTAGCTATTACGAATTTGTATTTATACTAATTATGAATTTATAAAATTCCTTACATATAGCCTTTCTCTTAGCTAAGACTGTCACTTTGGAGAGAGTGATTCTTATTCTTCTCCTCGATCTTTCTTAGAATGTAGAACAATGCTAAACACATAGTAGATATGATAAATATTAATAATTGACTAATTGAAGAGCCAAGAAATGCCTGCATTCTAATTGAGTACTAAGGAACTTTATGGCTTTGGATATGAAGCATAAAATGTCTGTATTTTCTTGCCCATCATTCATATTTTCATCGTTTGCTTTTGATATTTGCGTTCCAATTATATGCTTCTTCAGGTTTCAAACCATAGAATGATGTCATCACATATTTCAGGTGGAAGGGAATCTAGAGCTCACCTCTTCCAGTGAATCCTGGCATCTGTGTTTACATGTGTGAATTTGTGCGTGTGTGTGTTCAGGAGATAGACATCTTTTGCAAGTATCAATAGAAAGGCCCCAAAGTTGTGCCTTCTCAAAGATGAAAATATCCCTAAATACCACTTGGTTCCCCACAGCTGGTGGCACTGCCATTCATAGCTGCAGTCCTGGGGAATACGACATTAGTACTGGAGCCGTACAGTGAGCAGATGGCATAGGGTGTGTTACTTAAGTCAGTTTTGCCAGGAGGTAAATTTATGCTTTATAAATGTACTTCAAAACTCTGCTATTTGATTTAATCACTTAATGCAAAGACAGCTGCATACTATATTTGCCTTAACTGCAGTTATATGGGTTATCTGCCAATCTGTTAATTATAGTATTTTGAAAGGCTTCAGGGAAAAAAACAGTAATTATACAGATTGAGGGGAAAAAAAGGAACATTTTTGAAGCCTAAATTCAGACATTCATTCCCAGCTAACATGAAGTTACAGAAGATTTAGAAAACCTGTTAGTGAAGTGGGAGTAGATATGAAGGTTTCTTTTGAAATGGACTTCTGAGTGTGTTCCCACTTCCCTTCAGTAACCATGGACACTGGTCCATCTCAAGGAGCCTGCCATTTGTGGACCGGTCCAGCAGTAAGTGATTGACAAGGTCTTCCTCTCAGGACAAACATTCAAGATCCTGTCTAAGGTCTTCAAACATGTGTCTAATTCCTTTCCAACCAGATGGCACTATTGCAAAACTCCAAAACGTCTCCATCATTCTGCCCTTGGCATTCCTGTCCTTCCCCACCATCCCCTACTTCCTGTGTTCTCTATCTCTAAGTTTTCACTCCTGAACAAAGGCAATCATGATTAAATAGACTTAATTAGTAGTATGCCAGATAGAAGAGTAATAGTTTAAGCTGGTTATGGCAGCTTCATTTTCTTGCCAGGAACTAAACTGAACATAACTTTCAGGAAAATACTGGCCCGGTTCCCTTTCCCCAGGGAACACCCATTCTATACGTTTTATTGTCAGTGGGAAAACAGGATTTCCTTGCCTTCAGGCAACTGTGCCAGGTTACTTTGGCTAAATGAGAACCAAGCTGTGAACCAGAGAATTTTAGAAGGGACCACCTTAGAGAGAGTCTACTCCAGCCCCTTAATTTTACAGGTAAGGAAGTTGAGACCTAGAAAGATTGTAGTAATAGCAACAGCAGCAGTAGTAGTAATAGTGGTGGTAGTAGTAGTAGTAGCAGTAATACCAAACATTGATATAATTCTTTAAGATTTGAAAAATGTCTTTATATTTTCTCACTTGATCCTTTTAACAACTCTTTGAGGTTTATGGTATTGTCCTCTGAGAATCAGGGAGATTAACTGTTGTACGTATACTCATACCACTTATAAGTGTCTGAGGTAGGACTCTAACCCATGCTTCTCCTTACCAGCAATCTAGAACTCTTTACAGTATGATTCCTCTATACAGATAATTGCTGGAAGATTTAGGACTAGAGCCTAGATTTTCTGACTAAGGCCTCGAATCCTAGAATATTACAGCTGGACATGGGAAATGAGAACATGATTTGGCATTTGATCACATGTGAAAGACTTTGATTGTGTCTGCCAAATAAATGGCAGCTTCTCTGAGGAGTGGAGTGAAGGAGGACTGAGCCTCACTTCTCCTCCTGAGCCATCTGGATCCAGTGACCAGGATCATCAGGATAATTGGAGGTGGCCCAGGATGCAATGGGAGACCTTGGCTTTTTAGGCTAAGGCCTTTTCAGGTACTCACTTAAAGTGAAGTGATACCCATTCAGTGAATAACCTTCTTTAAAAGATACTCAGGGGGATGGCCCCTTTAATAGAAAAGAAAAAATAGATAAATCATTCTGGGAGGGGCAGGATTAAGTACCACATTTGCATGGATTGCTTACTAGAGAAAGACTTTGATAGCCTGTCCCTGTGGGAGGTATGAATATACCTATTAGCACCATGGTAAGATAGCGGAGGGCATCTCTTTGATGGAATGTGGAAAGTACCCCCCCCCCCCCCACTAAGGATGAAAGAAATAGGATGGTATAGAGATAGATTTGCATTACTCTCAGCAAGACTGAGGTTCAAGTGTTCCTTCTGATAAATTCTGAGTGATCCTAAGTCACTTGACCTCTTTGAACCCCCAGGCAACAAACACTCTTAACAGAAAAGTTTCCAGTCTACACAGGGGGAGAAGGTTCACTATAGCAATGAAATAAGAGACCAAAGGGGAAAAATTTTGATAGAAACCATCTCTGTGTGCTAAGTCAATTTGACAGTCTTCCATCACAAAATAAAACAGTCAGAAGGATAGAACCATAGCAGAACTAAGAGCTGGAAAATATAAATCCATAGAATCACCCTTCAACTGGGAACTTCTAGTGCCAGGTTTGGAGAAGAAGGGAACAAAAAATCCTGCAGATGCACATTGCCAAGAGGTGGGAGAAAGAGACAGTGGCAAGGACTTTCAATCTCATAACACTAGGAGAGACAGAGCCAAATGAGAGAGAATTGGGGACATTTTCTGGACCATCTCAAGTTCTTGGATAGTTCCAGTAGACAGAAGACAGCCTTTTAGAGAGAGAAATCTAAGGTGGGGAGAGCCACAAGAGATTTCCAAGGCTTTGCCAGTTTCTTAGAAAAAAGAGCAGTGACCATGTGGCCTAAGAATGGGAGGAGGAGGAAGGAACTGAAACATGATACAGAAAAACCAAAAACTTGGGCTTTGCCCTCAACTACTACTATGGTTTCAGTTGTGAAAGATGGAGAAGGGAATTGGCTTTCTGGAAACGCGAAACCTTCCACTCCAAAGGAAGCTCAAACTCTCATTATAGTATCAAAAGGCTATAAACCTATTTTGGTCCCCAGACTGAAGGTGGGAAGGAGAAAAAATTGTTTCTGTTGCCTTTGGGCTAGTTTTTGTTCTTTAGGTTGGTTTGCATTTTCAGGGGGTTGAAATAAAGGTTGTCCCAGAACTAAAATATTCTCTTACCATGAGAAGTTGCATAGGAACTGAAGCCCTTTTACGCATATAAAAGACCTATATAGACCTAGCATAAGGTTCCTAGAGAAAACTCTGAGGTGGGGGAAAATGAATCAAGGAGTATGACTGGTGTGACAGTCTGCTCCCCACCTCCTGAACCTAACCAGTGCAAACCCAGATTTTGGAACGTTGGGTCATAAACTATAATTTGATAAAGATGTCATCCGTGCCTTTATCCAAGACATTCATTAAAGTGTTAAACAGCATAGAAGCAAGCACATAATCCTGGGGATCTGCAAAAGACCTTTCAAGGTGATATTAAATCAGAAATCTCTGTTTTTTGGTTCTAGTCATATGACCAATTCTGAATTCAGCCAACTGTACTACCTTCTAGACCATGTTCTTCCATCTTATCTACAAAAATATCAGGAGAGACTTTATCAAATATCTAATGAATCTAATAAATCTCCATAATCAGTGTCTACTATATGTATTCCCTACATTTCCTGAACCCACCAGTTCCATAACCCTGGCAAAAAAGAAAATGAGGTTAGTCTGAAAGGATGGGTTCTTGGGGAAACCAGTCTTATTCAATTGTTTCCATTATATATGACTCCTCATGACCCCATTTGGGGTTTTCTCAGTAAAGATAGAGAGTAGTTTGTCACTTCCTTCTCCATTTTATAGATGAGAAACTGAGACAAATGAGGCTAAATTGTCTAGGGTCACACAGAAAGTTTCTGAGGCTGGATTTGAACTCAGGTCTGCCTGATGCTAGGTTTGGTGTTTTATCCACAATGCCATCTAACTGCCCTAGTGGTGAAGGCATCCAGGTTCTTTGTAATCATCAATTCATTTCCTAAATATTCATTCTTTTATATGTGAACTTTGGCATCTTTCCTCTTCTTTCTACTCATGTACCACCACTATTGTTTAAGTCACCACTGCTTCCTGCCTGGACCATTAGGATAGTTTCTAAATGGTCGTCCTTCTCCTGGTCTTTACCCTCTCCAGTCTATTGTCCATGTAACTTCTAACAAGACATGGATCTGACCACATTACTCCTCTATTCAAAATTATTTAGTAGCTGCCTATTGCCCCTAGGACAAAAATGAAAACTCCACAGTGTATAATTGAAGGCCATTCACAACCTATATCCAGGCTCTTAGAAGACTTTCTCCTGTTGCCTTTCATATCCTTTATGTTGCAGCTAACCAGCAGTTCCCATGTTCAGTTTTAATGCCATATTTATCCACAAGCTGCCCTCTATGATGTAATAATGAACTGACGGTGAAGAGGATGTTCATTCGGCTTATGCTCATATAATTTGGGCTTCATTTAGCTCAAGGTCATATAACTTGAGGTCATTAGTATATATTATCTTTGCTATATGTAAGTATAGCACATTATACATTATGCTGTAGTATAACGACAGTATGCCAAATGACTCAATCCAAGCTGTATACAAGTGCTGGGGAGTCTGGGACCAAGGGACCAAAAGATTTATAAAATCATGGAATCACAAACTGAGAGCTGGACAGGACTTGAGAGCTTATCTTGTGTAACCCTCCTCATTTAGTAGAGGGAGAAATTAAAGTCCTAGCCAGGGATGGTGACTAGATAAGGGTCTAATAAATAGTAGAACCAAGATTTGAATTCAGATGCTGTGACTCCAAATTCAGATTTCTCTCCTGCCCCACACCATGACGGCCTCTTTGAATTTCAGTTTCTCTCTAATGTCATCAGAGAGAAGCTCTAGACCATTGCTATCCCCTTATCCAAGAGAAACAGAAAGACTTATGCCATCAGTGTGCATCCCACTGGGGCATAAGATAAGCAGTCAAGTAGAGATACTTTTGTATTTCATACATGATGTTGCCTTTGGCTGCTCACAGATTTGTGAGAAAAATTCACTTAATGTCTCTACAGGATTATTTTCTCCCATGAAATGACACAGGTAATCCTAATTGAATTCTGCTATGAGCAGCATGGCTACAGTGCATTTCAAAAAAAATTGCAATTTTTTTTCTACTTGTTTTTTTTTCCTCTAGTAATCAGACCAGCTTTGTTATGAAGTAAGGGAATAATGTTAAGAGTTCATTTTTTAAAAGCTAAATTGATTAAAATTTTATTTTCAAACCAAGGATGTTATTTATTTCATCAGGGATTAAAGGTCTTGCAAACCGGCAGACTCTCTCTACCCTTTTTCTTTGTCTTTCTCAATCAGGTTCCACATTCTGCAATTGGGACACATTCAATCTTGGAGGATACTCAATGATCAATTTTCATATATGACAGATCTTGCCCCAAATTAAAAGATTTTTTCCTATCCCTCTGGGAACCTTAAAACTTAATTTTCTTTTAGGGCAGCTAACCTGATTGCAGTACTGGTTTCCTATCAATATCAGAGAAGATTTGCTTAGAACAGTTACAGGCAAAAGGAAAAGCTAACATTCCGTCTCCCTTAGTGAATGAATGTATTTATGAAAAAAGGTATTTTTCCCCCTTCCTTGGGTGGTAATGCAATTTCCTGATCTTTTCCCCTTCCCAAAATGATACGGTTTCTGTTACCACCAAAAAAAAAAAAAAATAAGGCCAATTGGGAAGTGTTAACACTCAATTCTCAACTGCTGCCTCTACAGTTCCTGCTTACGTACTTCTGCTTGCCACCATCATGGGCTACTATTATTCTAGCTGTATTCCTACAGGTATTTCAGGATCTCCTTGGGACTCCTTGCTGTTTTCCCAGAGATAAGTCTTTTCATATCCCTCCTTCCTTCTTCTGTCTCTTCCAAGAAATACTTTGTTTTCCCACAAACCCTGTTCTGCGCCTTCTTGCCTACAGTATTCTGAGAAACCCAAACTATTTTCCTACATTCACCCTGTCTACTCTAGTGCTTAATAAGTAAACAATAATAATTAATATAATAAAGTAAAAGTTTGTGAAAGTAAATAAATCATAAGCACATTCTTCATAAGAACTTCTAGCATTCAGGTGACTTGAATCTTCCTATGGGAAAAGGAAACATTTCTTATCTTCAGCTCCTGTCTCTGTAAAAAGAAGCTCTTTCCTCCACCCACACGTGTGTATTCATTTCTATTTGTAGCACATGCCATCTCCTTCTAAACACCACTGAGACTCCAAAAAGCTACCCTTGCTTCAAGATTTTTTGTAGGTTCATAGCCTCTCAAAGCTCTGTGTTAGATTCCCCATTCCCCACAATATATTTACTTCTGCTAGTCAGTCAGAAGGTGAAATTAGCTTAAAGTCAATATATACATTTGTATTAATGAAGCCCATTTGCAATACCTCATCATGACACAGGGGTGACCCTGCATTCTTGAAGGCTATGCCAGCACAGAGAACACAACTCCGGAAGGTTCTACCAGGGTGAAAAATCTTGGATTGCTTATGGTCTCAGTAACAGACTGAACCTCCTTTCCAAGGACCAGCCTAGCTAACGTGAAGTGGGACTCCTTAACAATAGGTTGACTGTTTGGTGAAGCCTAGATCATTTTGTACCCGGTCATCAGCCTTTCTGACTTTTCTATACTATAGGGAAGATCATTCTCTCCTGTGTGGCTCCCAGAGCTGTTCTGTGCCCTCATACAGTAAACAAAGGGAAACTACGAAATGTAAAGACAGGATCAAAAGTAGGTGTTAAGGAGAAATAAAATAAGATAAGCTAAATTCAGTCTTTAACAATTGTTTTAAAGAACAAAATTATCCCAAAAATATGTTCTTCACATTTCACTGAAGGCAAGGGCAATAGGGTGAGTACCTCTAGTTTCTCCTCTGTTTTTCTCTTCATGCTCCAACTGTTGGAGTGAGCCCCTGCTATAAAATACACTGGCATATACCACTCTGCCTTTCCCTTTAGAGATCACCTCTCAAGGTCTCTCCTGAAGGCTTATGAGATAAGGACAGCAAAAAATCTCTGCCATCAGCTGTCACCAAGGGTTAGGGGTCCTCCATCGCCTTCCTGTTCTCTCCTTTTCAAATGTTTTTCACAAATCCAGCTATACAGGTGAAAAAGCCTGTCCTCTGATCTCTACCTCATGTTAGCTCCTTCTCTTTTCATGGTGGGGAGAAATAAAACTCTTAGAATTTTTATGATTAGGCTAAGCCTTCCTGGGGGGGGGGTGCTCCATACACGTGATATACATATTTGCAATATTATGTGTAGAGTAGGATCTCCCAGCATATTAGATAGACTCCCTAACTGTAGAGGATTTATGGGAAGATAACAGGAGTCCCACAGAATTAGAAAGAATGGATGAATTGTGTTGTATACCACTGGTAAGAGTATCTTGAAATGTTGAGATCAGAGATAACAATAATACAACTCACAATAATGATATTTATATAACAGTACAATTTATAGAGTGCTACCTATACATCATTTGAGCCTCACAAAATCACTTAATCTTATCCCTATTCCACAGGAAATTAAAATTCGTAGAGATTAATCGACATGCCTACAGTCATATAGCTGGTCAAATTCAGAGATTGGGCTCTGAAGGTCTTCCCAACTCCAAATCCTGGCCAATCCAAGCTCTAGCCAGCAAGCCAAGCTTACTTTTTAACAACAAAGTGTCTAAGATGGCTAACATCTATGGAGATTATAATTAAGTAGAATCACCTATAGAAAACTGCACCTGTCTAATTTGATGCCTTTCTTTTTAATCAAAGATAATTTTAATTTACTAGAGCAAGTCTTGGCTACAGTCAGCTCATTTTTCACAACATCCTAATGAGAATTTCAAGAGCGTGATGCCAGTCTTTGTACGTATTTAACCGAACTCAGTTCTCTCCTTTCCTTCCGAAAATGTTAACTAATGGGCATGAAAGCTTTCCAAGCAATGTGCCAGCTCTCTTTCAAAACAATCATTTATATAACTGAGATTAAAATGTAACCGGCCTCTTTTACCACCCATTTCCTAAGCACGGCCTTTTAATCTGAAGCTGATAGAGATCAGGTTTGCTAGAACTTGTTTTGCCGCTTTATTAAATAGCTACAGTGTCTTCAACATTTATAAGGAATGAATCATGGTGAAACCTTCCTGACTAAGCTCTTCAGGAAAACAGTTGCATTCCAAAATATACTTGTGGCTAAAGGCACAATGGAGGTTTGTAGGTGTGGGAACCATAGGATCATGACCTCTGGGTCATCTTGTGGGTCAACCCACAAGACTTGCTACATTCTCAGTGTCTTTACTGGAGCTATAACTAGGAGTTTCTGGTCCTGGGGCAAGCTGCATGAAACATAATATCACTTGAGAGCATCATGGGACAGAGACCACCTATAACACTTGTATGAGGTGATTGTCAACTAGTAGCTTTATATTTTAGCTAATTATTCTTGCTAACTTGTAATAAGGGCAAGAGACAGTATGAAACTGGGTAGAAAGCCTGCCTCACAATCAGGAAGACCTGGGCTCAAGTTCTGATCCATTCTGGCTGTGTGACCCTAGGCAAGTAACTTGGGGCCCCTGGAAAGCTCTCTGAGACTAGCAGTGATGAAATAGTTGTCAGTCTGTACTAGCAGAGGAACTTTCTTTATCGGGAATTCTTCATAGCAATGAAGTTGAAGTTCTGGACAAAACAAACACACAAAAAATACATCCTTGCCAGCTGTTCTAGGCTCAGTTGTTTCTAAATGGCTAAGGGACTAGTGCTACTTTCAGCACCCTCTGAACTTGAAACTCAAAGTTGGGTGACCTGGAGAAAAGCCCTGCTTGCCCTCGACTTCCTTACTGTGATCCTGTATCTTCACCTGTGGGTGGGACCATAATTTTGTCCAGCTTCTGGTGGTGGTTGTTGGTGGTGGTTGTGCTTCGTAGGCAAAGAGGACTCAAATGATATCACTGTGTCAGGGTCAATGTACGATTCTGCTTTGAACCAGTTTCTGGTCCTTCGAGTTGGACAGCTTGGGGACCACCACAGCTCACTATTTTAACCTGCCTGGAGATCTTTGAGGATGGCTGGCAGAATTGGTTCAGTGATGTCCAAAGAAATTTTAATTGGCTCTTATTCTTAAGCATAGGCTGCCTCTTCAAATAAAGCGAGGGCATCTTTGCAAGGTAGTGCAAGATGAAATGTTTGTTGAACTTGATCCTCACTTAATCTCAACATTTTAAAACACAATTTTTCTCTGAAATTCAAAAAGGAAGAAGGAAAAAAGGAAGGAAGGGAAAAAAAGAAAGAAGAAGGAGAAAGAGAGACAGAAAAGAAGGGAAGGGAAGAGAAGGGACAAAAAAACCTTTTTTGGTGAAATCTGAAAAACAAGTTTACAAGAAACCAGTTGAACTGTTTTCCTGAAGAAAATTATGAGTCTAACAGGTTTTCATTTCTATATAACTCACTTTGTAATACTTATGCCTTTCTATATTATATAACGTTGACTCCACTGTCAACTTTGAGGATTTCTTTCTCTAATTGGGAAAAAATAGTTCTGAAGAGTAGGTCCCTTTTGTATGCTTAATGATTGCTTGGGAAACCACTTAAAATTGAATCAGAAGTCAAAAGAACCTCCTTTCATTCTGCACTGGTGTTTTGGGGTATTCCTCTTCCTTCTTCATTAAACTTATCCAGTCCTTTCTGGTGATGGTATTGTCCCTCCAACCTGTAGTCCATTCCTTGATTCTCATATCTTGGAACCAGGTCCAAAGTGGGGCTTCAGTGGTAGTACTGGATCCTGTGATGGAGGAGAAGGGTAGAAAAAGTAATTCTATCAGCTGCCTTGCCCCTCCCATCCCTCCCATCATTAGTGGCCTTCCTTAGACCCAGCACTCATGTCATCACTCTTTGACTTATCATGCTCCATGGCCAAGGCAGTGCCAAGCTCATCACCACAAAGACGGTGACCTATTTCAGGATATGTCCAGAATGGTCTGGTTTGCCTGTAAATATAGTAACAATAATAAAAGCAATGCCTAACATTATAGTTCATAAAGCATGTTAGAATATATTGAATTTGATCTTAGGATAAGTTTGTGAGGTCGTCAGTGCAGACACTATCACTCCCATTTTAGAAATGCAGAAAATGAGCATCAAAGAAGTCAGACAGCTGGGGAAGAATGACAGAGCTGGAACTCTAAGGTAACTTCCAGAATCCTAATTTTGTTAATAGATTAGCTAACTCATCTCTGATATGTCAATCAATCTTTTGTGCTCAATCCATTATTGGTGCATTTGGGGCCTATTTTTTTCTTTCTACCATAAATAAAATAATCTGAGGGAAGTTTATACATACAGTTTTTCCCTCCAGAAAGAGGCTGAGGGAAGGAAATTAACCTAAATAGTAAAGAAGATAGATTTCAGTATTTCTAAGATAGTAATTTCATCAGTTTGGTTCCCTTAACACCTTGGTTGACAGAATGAGTTACTGTGGACAAAAAAATTCATATTGTACTACTCATCTCTCTGAATTTAATGAGACTGGTCCTCAGATTTCAGATACATAGTTCATTAATAATCCTTTACTCAGAGTCTTTTCCAGTTTGGTAAGACTACCAGAGATCACACCATAATGGCATTGCCTTCAAGAAGCTTCAGTGATTTCCTATTACTTCTGGGATAACAGACAGACTTTTTGTTTCCAACTGTCATTTTAAAGACTCACATTATGGGTTTATTCTAAACTAATTTTTAACATACTCTACATTCCAGCTAGAATGAACTTTTTTTCAATTTCCTGGACATGGAACTCCTGCTTTTGCTTTCACCAACCCCCTCCCCCATATGTGGAATGTTTTCCTCCCTCACCTCTGCCTCTTGCAATCCTTACATTCCTTCAAATCTCAACTCACATGCCACCTCCTACAAAAGATCCTTCTAAACCAGCTTAGTTTTTAACGTTCTCCTTCCTCTCTACAGAAATTAGTGTGGATTTTCCTTACAGGTACATATACATGTGTACATAGATGTATGTATACATACATGAGCATATATATATATATATATATATATATATATATATATATATATATATATACATACACGCATACATAGTGTGCCCTCCACTCTCGGTACAATATAAGATTCTTAAAGGAAAGCTGTCTTTTTTTATTTGTATCTCCAGTACCTAGCACAGTACCCTATTCTTAGCATAAACTAAATAAATGCTTGTTGAATATAATTGAATTGAGAAACTAGTTTCAAAACCATAGCAGAATGAGACATCAGAAGACTTTGTGATAACCTTACTTGGCTGGATTCCACAGGAATGCATAATAATGAATAATAATTCTTCCTCAACTCCTCAGTGAAATTCTCAAAATCACCAGGGTGAATCAATCCTTTTTTTTTCAGATCTGACAAGAAGTCAGATATGGAGAGAATCCCAAAATATCCCAGTTGGCAAGAACATGAGAAGCTATCTAGCACAAACCAGATCTGAAGAGAAATCTCTTCTATGTTCCCAGCAAGCGCTTGTCCAGACTTTGCTTGAAGATCTCCCATCAGGTGAAGAGCCATTAGCTAGCTCCTTTCATTTCACTTTTCATGTTTTTTATATACACGTGTATGTGTGTATAATTACAATCGCTCCCCAATGCCTTCCACATAATACTGTCCTTTATATAAAAAGAGTAAAAAGCAATTAAGACAAACTGTCCAGTACAATTACCGGGGCTGACAAAATTTGTAAATTTCTTTATTTGTATATATCAACTCTATTGTTGCTCAATCGTTTTCAGTCATGTCTGATTCTGTGTAACATAGTTTGGTCGCCATTTCCTTCTCCAGCTCATTTTACAGATGAGAAACTAAAGCAGATAGGGTTAAGTGACTTGCCCAGGGTCACATACCTGGTAAATGTATGAGGGCCAATTTGAACTCAGGTCTTCCTGACTCCAGGCCCGCTATTCTAGCCACTGTGTAACTCAGCTGCCCCATCAACTCCCTATCAAGCGGAAACAGATGTGTTCCAATATCTGGAAACACTATTAACAATAGCATTTAATGTGACTTGTATTACCTTCTGATGCTATCTTCCTATACAGTGTTATGGTTATCGCTGTGTTTATTGTTCACTGGATTCTGCTGTACAGTGACTTTACTAAAGTGGAAACCTGTTCGGAATAATAGTTTTGTCACCCAAGTCAGTGCCCTGTCTATACAAATGCAAATGAATGAACCAGTTGGCAAGCAATTACTAAGTTGTACTTTGTGGCAGACACTGCTAGTTGAGAGGGATCACAAAACGAAAATACCAAAAGTAACAGAATATATCTATTTATAATTATCCAGTGTCATTAGACTTTTTTGTTTTTAATATTTGAAATCTGAGAATTATTTAGCGGCCCTCCTGACCATGGAATATTTCCCATTAGACTACTGGTATTGGGAAAGTCTGGAGGAAGAAATGGGGAGGGGGAGAACTGGGGAAGACACTTGGACGAGAGTTCTGAGTACCGTGGACTCTACTGCTCTCTAGTGGTCATATTTTGTGTACAAGTCCCCTCTTGTAAAATAAGGAACGTCACTGTTCTGAATTTAATCCTTTAACCAGCAGTTTTTTAAGAATAAAATTTAATAATATTCAGTCTTAATCAGTTGACCATGTGACCCTAAGTACAAGGTTCAGCAGTCTTGATTCCTAGACTCAAAGATACTTCTGGTCTAGTATAGGGACATTCTGGAAGGAATTACATACGTGTAATGCAGGAAATAATAGAGCCTTAGCTCTTGCTGGAATGCCAAAAAATAAACAGATCAAAAAAATGTCTCTGAAATCATAGTCACATTTCCAGTCTTCCCCCTTTTCTGCCTCCCCCCTCCCCATCCTAAACCCTGCAAACATTCGGATTTCCGAGAAATCCCGAGTCACCAAGATGCAGCCCTTTGGTGTCACTGTTGCTCCACATTTATGCATACAGGCCTGTGCTGGCGAGGCAGAGTACAAGCCCGTGATGGCCCCTTGGGTATCCTGCATATTTTGGTGATTGAGTAAATCTTTTCCTATTGGCCTGTTGGTCTCATTGTGCTGTTTAATACCGTAATCTCAACCGTGACATTTTTATCCTCACTTCCCCCTCAAAAGAGATCTGCTGTTTGTTTTTAAAAAGTTACATTCAGTTCCTTTTGAATGTCACAAAGTAGCAATTTGTTGTCAGTTTTTGTTCTTTGTAAATGTACTGTACCTTTATACAATGTGTAACCATATAGAGAGGCTAGTAGTCCATATGTTTAAAAAATAGCAACTTATGATGTCATTCTTGGTGGTCTGAAAAAATTAATTTAGCTTCCAAGTCACTCACTGAAAAGATTTACAGACATGAATGAACGTGAGTATGGAACTGGGGACTTAGTTTTCCTGTCTGTAAAATGAGGGAGTTATAAATAACTCCATTAAAAAAATTAGTCATAGATAGGCAATGATTTGAGTATATAAAAAAGTATAAAGTTAACAATAATCCATGAATAAGTATAAAAATACTAAAAGTCAAAGAAAAGATGTTTAATAATTGAAGATAAAAGGTTCTTTATGAAAATATGAATAAATAAACTATTAGCCTATCTTTTTTTAAATGAGAAAGGAAAACCAAATTACAAAAATCAAAAAAGAGAAGGGGGACTAGCTAATGGAGAAGAAATAAAGGATATTAATCTGAAACTATCTTCCCTAATTATATTGAAACAAATCTAAAAAGAAATAATAATGTAATAATAAATAAATATAAAATATTAGTATTAAAATAATATAAAGTAAATATATATGAAATATAAATAAATAAAATAATATATAATAATAAAAAAATAAAATCTAAAAAGAAAAATATATGTAATATATTTACAACCTAATAAAAGACTCAGATCAAGCAGAATAGGAAGTAGAGAATGTAAACAATCTCATTGCAGAAAGAAAAAGTAGAAAACTCATAAAGACTCACAAAAGTGTGTGGGAGGGGGAGCAGTAGAGGAACAGATCCAGATGAATTTAGTTAGAAGTTAGTTGCAACTCTTAAAGAACCATTAGCCAGTGTGTTACACAAACTGTTCACAAAATGAAGTAAGAAATTACTAAATTACTGCTACACAAACCAGAGGGATATAAAGCATTTTTAAAAATTACAGACCATATCACTAATGGATATTGTTAGCAATCAGGTTATAACAATATATTCCAAAAATTATTCATTATCATTTTGGGTTGATAAGAAGAATGCAAAGATGGTTAAATTTAAAAAAACTATAAATATACTTATTCATATAAAGAACAAAAATAATTAAAATCTCATGATCGTAATAGTGGGAAAACAAAACTCCTTCAACAAAATATAGCATCTATTTAGATTTTTAAAATCAGTGTTAAAATGGAGACTTTAGTTCCCTATCTGTCCTTCCTTAAGGAGGCTAAATTTCTTAAATAAACCGTACCTGCGAACTCTGCCTCCATTTTCTTTCGTCACACTCACTCTCTTCTAGCTTCTTTGCTATCACTGTCTCCAAGGTTGCTGATAACCTGTTAAGTGCTAAATCTAATGACCTTTTCTTGCTCGTTTTCCGTGACCTCTCACCTTTTGATCACTCTCTTCTCCATGTTACTTTCTTTTTCTCTAAGTTTTCATGCATTGCTCCCTCCTCAATACTTCTCAGCCTTCTTTATGTAGTCACAACTGCTAATGGTGGACATTCCAAAGACTCTTTCCTGGACTTTATTCTGTCTTTCCTCTGTACCATCCCATTTGTTGAGCTTATAGCTTCCATACTATCATCTCTGTGCAGACAATTCTCAGATCTGTTTTTCCAGACCTAAACTCTTTCCTGACCTCCAGTCTGACATCTCTAACTGCCTCTTACACGTTTGGTAATCATAGCAAATTTAACAGGTCAAAAACGGACCTCATTATCTTTCCTTACAACCCCTCTCCTTTTCTCAGCTTCTGTATTACTGGTGAGGGTCCCATGATCCTTCCAGTAACCCAGGCTCACAACTTTGATGCCATCTGATTCTTCATTCTCCTACATATTCAATCTGTCGTAGGATGTGCAAATTTGGAGTATCCACCCCAAATGTTCACACAGACTATCTGTGGCCAATCTGTGGTAGAGCATTCTGAGCTCCTATTGGTCTGATCAGCCATAGTCAGACTCATTGAAACTTGACTCTATCATGGTGATGTCATTTTGGTCCTCTTTGAGAACAAAGGACAACAACAACCAACCAATCTGTTGTCAATTTTATCATCATAATATTTCTAGTATTGTATTGATAATGCATTTTTGCTTATTGTTAATATAATTTCGCTTCTTAATGGAAAGATCTTCCCCACCCATTAATGGGCCTTCCCATTATGGGAAGCTTGATTAGGGGAGGCTCACACCTTTTTATTTTCTAATGAAGCACTGGTTCTCAAGAGTTGTGATGCTCTCTGGCTCTGAAAAATGCATAAGTACTGTGAGGTGAGGTTTTACTTCATTGGGCTTCGTTTTTGAAAGAAGGTTTGTGTGTCAGATGAGACTCTGGGAAGCCGCTATGCAGAGCCCTGGCTTTGAAATCCCAGGTGTTGGTGCTTCTGTCTCTGGTAACTATGTATGTATGGTCGGACAGTTATTTGTGGGTCTGTGATGTATGTATTGCTTACTATCAGGCAGTTGGAAGCACTGTCTAGGATTTGATTTCTTTGTATTTTCTGTGAAGTTCAAGGTGCTGACTTTTTCCCCTGAACTAAGGGAATGATACATGTGCTTGATTAAAGTGATTATTAATATCTGCTTTGTATCCTAAGAACCATAGGAACTTTTCATCTGACTTGCAGCTTAAACTTCCTATATCTGCTGTCTTCCCAATTAGGTGTGAATATCTGGGGAGCAGAAATGCCTTGCTTTTCTATTTGTATCCCCAGCATTTAGCATAGTGCTTTGTACATAGTGCTGAATAAATGTTTTTTGTTCATTCATAGCTCTGCCCTCAAAAGCCTATAACACCTTCAGGTAGAGAGCATATTATATATTGGGAAAGAATAGATTCCACATGTCAATTGTAAGAATTCAGTTCCCTAAATAAACTGAATATCCACTATGTTTGGGGGGAAAAACAAAGTAAAAAACAATGTCTGCCCTCAAGGAGTTTACATTCTGCTACCTGGATATAACATATACATGAATAAAAAAATACAAAATAAATTCAGCGTTGTTTCAGGAAGAAACTAATTGGGGGAATAGTAGGATAAAGTCTCTCGTGGAAGGTGATACCTGAACTGAGCCTGGAAAGGAAACTAGGGATTGCAAGAGGCAGAAGTGAGGAGAGGATACATTCCTGGCAAGGGGGACATACCTTTGAAAAGTCATGGAGGCAAGAAAAACAGTGCCGTGCAGCAAAGAGCTAGAATATACAGTGTGAGTGAGAGGGTCTTAAAAGGAGTCTAGAAAAGTGAGCTGGAACTAAACTGGAATCGCTTCAAAATGACAAGCAGAGGAGCTCAAATTTTATACCAGAGGTAATAGGGAGCTAAGAGGGAGCCACTGAAGACTCAGGCAGGAGACTAGTGAGCAAGGGTGATCACAAGGTTATGAACCTCAGTGATTGAGAAAGACAGCACTGCTCTTGACAGAAATAAGAAAGTGAGGTAAAGGGATGGTTTTCTGGCAAATATAATGAGTTCCATTTTGAACATAAAAAGTTTAAGATTCCTTTTGGACATCTTGATGGAGATTTTCAGGAGGCTGTTGGTGATATAGGATGGGAGTTTAGGAGGGAAAGATGGGACAGATAGAGAGATCTGGAAGTCATCACCAATGATAATTGTACTCATGGAAACAGATGAGACCACTGAGAGTGCATAGGGAAAGAAGAGAAAAGGAGGAAAGAACCCTATAGTATACTTCAACTTCTCTTGTGTGGGGCCTTTACCATTTATCAAGCACTGAAACAGCCTTGGAAAAGTAAAGAGTGACCTTGGTATAATGGAAAGAAAACTGAATTTTCAGCCTAGGTTTAGAATCCTACATCTACAGCTCCCTTATCTGTGTGATCTTGGGCAAACTCTTTCACCTACCTGGTCCTCGGTTTCCTCATTTATAAAATGAAAGCACTGAATATGATGACTTCAGCAGCCTCTTCCTGATACAGAAATATATCCTATTGATATCACTCAGTAAGAATGTGATATTTGGAGATAAATACATGTCAACCAACACCGACAGAGTGCTTCCTCTCCTTCATCTCTGGTCCTCCATATTCCCAAGAAGATTTTCAGATATCTTCATGGCATCTTATTGACTATTCAATAAGGTGCAAACTCCTGAACCTGGCATTCAAGGTCCTGCACAATTTGGTTCCATCTACAACTTCAGCCTTGTGTCATGGCTTTGTGAATGCCCTTTACACGCCCTAATCTCCCTATCCTCCTTCCATCCTGCCCTCCCCCATTTATGTGCCTTGCTCAAAGGCTCGCAGAATCATAAATTTAGAGCTGTAATACATTATTTCTTCATTTTTATATCTGAGAATGGCAAAACCCAGATAAATTAAGTGAATTGCCCAAGGCCACATAAGTAGTAAGTATCAGAGCTGGATTTGAACTTTGGAACTTCTAAGTCAAACATCTAGTGCTCTTTCCTCTGTACTGGATTCTAGATACCATGCTCTCTAAGAAGAAAATATTCCCTTCCCCTCTCATATCCATTTTTTGAAGTCTTTTTTTTTTTCTTCAAGTCCTACCTCAGATGCTGGTTTCTTCATGAAGTTTTTATGCCAACCTCCATTCCCCAAAATGATCTTTCTCTTTCCACATTTCTCATAGTACTGTTCCTAGACTTCAACTTTGCCTTTCTCTCATAATTATTTGCACATAGGCCTTTTCTTTCATTCTAAGCTCCTGAAGAATGGCCCCTCCATTTCACTTGTCTGTGTATCCTCGGCACCTACTGCGGTGCTAGGCACACAGCCCAACTTCAACCTTGGGGGCTTCTTACTAATTTTCTCGGAAATATCAGAATTTAGTTCATGTCTAGGCTTAAAAAAAAAGGAAAAGCACCCTCAGCTCCTCTTCAGTCACTCAGACTAACAGAACGTGAAATTTAAGACAGAAAAAGCCTTTAAGAATCACACCTCAGGCTTTAAACAATTAAGCAAACACATTAGTTCTCTATTAAATTTTATTTATTCCTTGAGCTATACCACCCTCCAGATTTATAGCACTACCCAATACTTAGCACAGTGCCTGGCACATAGTAAGGTGCTTAATAAATGCTTGTTGACTCAACTTAATAAATGCCTTTTTACTTGACTCCCTTATATGTTGCACATACACATATACATATGTACATACATATCTACACACAAATGCATAGATACATGCACAAATTAGAAAATGCATATTGCATTATTAGAAAATCAAGTGGTTCACTTCTCTTAAAAGTCCTATTTCCCAGGGACCTATACTAACCTCACTTCCCTGGATTGGAGGATCCCTTCCTTGGTGAAAGTGACCAGGTTCTCAATAGTCGACTCTTTTCCTCCAGCCTACACAGTTCATATAACTCTCTTTACCATAGAAAGGTTAAATCAGTTTCTCCTTAGCTCTAGATCTTTCTTGGTCAGAGAACTTCTTTGAGGTGTCTAGGAGGCCTAGTCTGGGAATTCTTTCACCTATACGTGGTTCTCTGCTGGTGCCATGTGTCACCTGAAGGAACTTTGTGACTGCTCAGGAATCAGTGTGCATCCAACCAGTGTGTCTCTGTCTTCACATCTCTTATATCTGTCTCCGTTCTCGTTTTAAAGACCAAGTCCAAGGATTCAGTTCATGTTTATCAACCATTCTCAGTTTTGTATCAGTGAATCACTCGGAATAAGGCAAGGAATTCATTTTCATTAAGGAGACATGATGAATGCCAGAACAAATTCTTCCTCTTTGGGGTCAATAGGAATCCAGGATGATGCCTATATATACTTAGAACCTTTCAATAGGTTAAGACATTGAAAGAGATACTAAAACAGACTATACAATTTCCTTTTTTAAAAGATTTTTCATTAAAGGAAACCTTTCTCCCTTCAATTTGTACCAAGTAGTAGGAGACACATGGACCAAGTGTCATGTTAAGAGCTTTCTAGCTAATGAATCTATAACAACACCATGCATAAAATTTTTATGTGAAATATCTTTACTTAATACATGATGGAAATTTAGGGTAAATACAACATCAAGACCAAGGATATGATGATTATAAGTCCTATTCCCTGTGTTGTTTTTTTTCCATTTACTGCTTATACAATGTGGCTATGAACATAATGAAAGTTAAGTAGAAAATTATCTTGATAACTCATACTAAAAAACAACATGAGTCACCCAAGCTATTTTGATTTTTCACATCCTTTTCTACTTCATTTTATTCTGTAGACTTAGCTGAGAATGTACAAAACCTATCTGGTTAGATGCTTCTCAAGGGACTTCCAGTGGTTTGTGGATGAGCAGAACGGAGGAAAACATTGTATTTCTACTCTCCCTTATACAATATGAAATAGACAGCAAAATCATCTAAGTTGTACTCAAATGTACCTTTTGGGCCTGTTATCGTTAATATCACCTATGGCAAAATAAGTCAGTGCTCAAACAAGGTTTAAGGGCTAATCTCTGAAGTTTAAGGGTATGGGTTTTTTACCCTTAATTGAATGGCATTACAATTAGAGAAATTAAACATCAGAAGAAGGAAGAGTGTGGAACAAAGAATTCATATCTCTGGCTCACAAATCGTCTCTTTTCAGCATGGAGAAGGCTGTAGAGATTGGCTCCAATTCATTAGGATGTTATCTAAGTAAAATAGATTAATAAAATATATACAGTTGTTTTGCCCTCGCAAAGAGATTGCATTTCTGATCTGAATGCTTAGAGTCACCTTTGACGGGGAACACAGTTAAATTTGTGCAAAAAATTGGTTCAGGCAAAATTGGCACAATTTTCCCACCTAGATTCAGCATCTAGTTTATCCTGCTACATCACAAAGCCAAAATAAACCATAGATTATGGCCAGTGTTCACTATATTTCAACTTTGTCCAAGTCAGAGTGTAGCAAGTTCATCCAAAAGGCCTCACAGACTGGCATTGGTCTGGGGAATAAAAGAACTGGGTTTTGATTAAATACATGGGGTGTCCCAAAAGTCATGTAAAGGCATTGGGTAGTAGGGACCTGGTCTGGCCATTAAAACCAAGGTCAATTCAAGGTTCCAGCAATTAAACAGCTGGTTCCTTCTGTACTCTTCTTCTTTGTCATGTGGAGTGATGCATTCTTGTCTCCTTTTTTCTTGTATTTACCTAAGTCAAGTCCTGATCCTCATAATTCAACTTTGTGTTTTTAATTAGCACTCAAACCCCATCTCATTTGCATTGATATTCTCCCCATTATGCTAATTGGCTATGAATCCTGAAACATCACATCTCTGAAGAATCACAGTAAGCAGCAGGAAGGACAGTGGATGCAAACATACTATATAACATATTGCCCATAATGACTTGTGCTCAAGATCTGACATAATAAACATTATAGGAAATGTATAACCAGAAAGGAGGTAGTTCAGTCCTCTAGTGTATATGGAGAGCTATGTGCTGCATTTTGTGTCTGTGTGTGTGTGTAATTTTAAGATATCCATATATCTACAAAATATTTTAAAAATTAATGAAAGATCATTAGAATGCTGACTAGAACTTACATGGAGAATTTATAAAAAGACATGAACACGTCATTAAAAAAAAGAAGGTACAAAGAGATCTACACCGAGGGATGGAAGGTCCACCATATACATTTTATAGTGACTTACAAATAAAGATCTGTTTTGGATATTTGCCGCTATACTAAGTGTTAATTACAAGGCTATAGTTAACCAGTAACTAACTCTAATGCTAATTCTAACCCTAATTGTGTTTTGAATTTTGACCTTAACTTTAACCCTAATTCTGTTTCTCTAACTTTAACCTTAGGAGCTATAGCTTATAATAAAGTTAATATAATACACATTGAGCAATATAGGGAATGAAGTCTGGATTCCACTTCTCTATCTAACTCCCTTACCTTTAGAAAGTTGTTTAATGTCCCCAGGTCTCAGTGTTCCAATTCACCATTCCTTACCTTATTTAGAACCTGGGAAAGCAAATAACTTAATGGATGAAGAAGTCCTGTGTAAACTACATCGTACAACCTCTGGTGTGCTAGTATGTTTAACCACTGGGTTTCCGGGGAAAAAATGCATACATGGCATACTTTTAAGTTTAATCTGCAATATTAATATTTTATCTTTTGCTTTATTAAGTCTAGTCAACTCATAAAACAATAAACAAGCCGATTTGTGGCATTTGCCTATTTCCAAGGTATAAATGTTCACACTGAGAATTTAACAGTTGGCCTACCCCTTATCTATTCTGTAAACATTTTAACAACAGAAACTCATCTGTGGTTTCCTTACTTACAGGTTTTGAAGCTAGAAGAAATCTCGGAGACCATGTAATCTAAACCCTTTGACTTTACAGTTGAAGAAACAAAGGCCACGGTCCGTTGAGTTCTTGGACCAAGTTCACATAGGAAATAAGGAGTAGAGCAGGAGATCGAGGTGAAGTCCTTAGCCTCTAAATCCAGTGCTTTTTCTACTATGCCATGCCTACGTGGGTAAAGGAATTATACATATTCTCAAACAGAATGTGCTATCTCCAAAAAATCATTTCTGCAATGGAGCTATTTGGCCTAGCATATGGAGCACTAGAGTGGAAGCAAAATAAATGGCTTTCGAAGCCTGCCTCAGATACATAGTAGTTATGTAACATTTGACAAGGCTCTTAACCTCTCACGGCCTCATCTATATTATGGAGACACTAATAGCATTGTTGTGGAGATCCAATGAGATAATACATGTAAAGCACTTGAGTGCAGCCTCTTTAGATGAGGGATTCTTACCTCTTTGTGTGTTATGGACCCCTTGAAGCCTATGGCCTTCTTAGAATAATGATTTTAAAGGCACAAAATAAGGTACTTGAATCACAAAGGAAACCACTTACACTGAAAAAGTTATCAAAATATTAAAAGAACAAGTTCTCACAGACACTAAGTTAATAACTTTTGCTTTAGAGCAAGAAAAATAAAATCCAAGGTTATTGTCATCTTGATCTACAAACGTATACGTGTGTGTGTGTGTGTGTGTGTTGTTTGATGATGTTGATGAAGATGGTGAATTTAGGGCAGATAACCACCATTCCCTACAATATATTGGAGGCAAAGTGGTTTGTAGTAACTTAAATGGAATCCTGAAAAACCATCCTCTCACCTTCTTTTTAAAGCTACATTATAAACAAGCTTGGGTCAAAAGATCCTAAAGTTAACTTTATGTCAAAACAGAATTTGGGAGATCATCAAGTCATCTTTAATAGTCGATGTCCGTCTTCCTTTGTGTGCCTTCAAAATGAAGACTTTCACCAAGAGAAGTGCAGCCTCCCTTCTGCTCCTCATCTTTCCCCACTTGTAAATCTCTCCAACTTCTACATCTTTAGCTATTCAGAGAGTGAATTCATTTGGAAGAAAAGAAGCATCTGGCAGTTTAATCCAGCTGGTTCCCTTCTAGAAGGAAGACTGTTTAGTCTACCAACTTTTTTCTGATGAAGGATTAAAGGGGGAATTTTGGTGGAATGTATCTTGCCTAATAATTTAACCAAAGGGACTTGTGAGATCTTATAAGAGTGACTGCTCTGAGCAATTTCTAATCTGCTTTCAAAAGCAGGGATGTTTGGCTTAATACACAACCTTTGGGAGCTTAGCTTGATGCTTAAACCCCTTGCTGGTTCTTAGGCATGCTTGCCCAAAATATCATTGACTCAAAATATCAAGTTTAGGCATAGCTACCCACCACCCGAAGAACTTCAGTTGTTTATGAGGACCCACAAAATAAGGTGTGACTTTCTCTCCAGGGTGCAGAGTCAAAATGTCTCCGAGATGAGTGATTGTGAGGAGGGCAGCCTTGCTAAATGCTGCTGGGAGCTCAGAATTTCAGGTGTCCTCAGTGACCCTTGATTGCTTAGTTATCCTTTGACTGGCTTCACTCACAGCATCCCTGTGAAGTTGTTCGGAGACGTCAGAGTGGTACAGCAGGAGAGTGTTAAGCAGATTTAGAACAGACCGCTGAGACAGCTGTTCCACCTAGTTCACTGTTCACATAAATATAACAGATAAGGAGCAAGGGGTCATGACATCATTAAAGTCACTAGAAATGGCTGTTAAATTTTGACCTCCTGCAAAATTATAGGAAGAAAATAATATTGTTTGACTTTAAAACTTTTAAGTTACACTGAATTATAAGAAACTACGTAAGTAAAACTGGAATAACCATAAATAAGGGATGGGTAGGACAAGAGGAATAAGTTCTTAGAGTAGTTATTTTTGACCTTGACTCAGTGAAACAGCAGAATATATTAAACACCAGAATGTATATGTTTTCTTCATTTGTTGAATCTAAAACAATTTGAATAATAGCTCGCATTTCTTTAAGGATTTCACATTGATAAAGCACTTTCTTTTCAACCACCAAGTAAAGTGGAAAGAATGCTGATTCTCAGGTCAGAGGACTTGGGTTCAGATTCTGGCTCAGTTGTGTGACTCTGGCCAATCACTTTACCTCTGGGTCTCGGATTACTCATCTGTAAAATGATAAAAATTAAATTAGGTGACATCCGAGAGTCTTCTTTCAGTTCTAAATCCATGATTCAAAAGGAATTAGTATGTTATCAACCTTATTGGAGATGAATTGGCCTGCCTGTGATGGCATAGCTTGTAAGCTGAGCCTCGGAACCAGGAAGAATCTAATTCCAGGAAGAATCTTCACTCCACTTTATCAGGATAATAGGGATGAGAGAGACAAACAGAGAAGGAGAGAGACAGAGACAGAGACAGAAACAGATAGAAAGAGATAAGGAGGGAGGAAGACAAAGGCAGAAAGACAGAGACAGGAAAACAGAGAGAGAGAGAGAGGGAAAGAGAAAAAAGAAGAAAGCTAGGTGGATTACTTAAATCTAAACATTAGCATTTCTTACTCTACTTCTTGGAAGGGTATACATTCTTTTTTTTTAATGTTTATGTATGAAATTCATGTCCAATTTGGCAGAAATTCTTTCTAAAAACAATAAACAAAAAACTTTTTCATTCTGTGATTGACCTGGTTTCATTTGAAATCTATAGGACAATTTATTTGCTGACATAGAAAAGCAGTTGCTTGACAAACATTTCAAAAATATCATAAAAATGTTGAATTTTGAAGCCAAAACTGGAAACTGCTGAAAGCAGTTTTAAACAGATATACATCTGCTGATGAAAAATGAAATTCTTGAAAATTCACAATCTCTTTGGAAGGAATCAAAGCATTTTAGGGGTGGAGGGGACCTTAGAGAGTTGGGAAAGACCCCAGAGACTGAGAGTCCTTTCCAAAGCCTCCCAAATAATCAATCATTTGCCTGAAGAGAAGCAAGCTGAGGCATTTCCTTTCACTTTTAAATAGCACTAATTGTTAGGAAGTTTTTCATTACTTTAATCCAAAGTCATCTAGTTCCTTTGACATTGAGGAAGGACTTTATAGAAGACAGCAGGACATAGGAGACAAAACCCAGAGCTTGGACATGGAAGATTTGGCTTTCAGTTTGGCAAGGTCCTTGAGCGTCAATTTCCTGATATATAAAATGATACTTGCAAGGTTATTATGAGGAAAGTGTTTATTAACCTTAAGACATTACAGAAATGTGAAGTGCACTCTTTTTCATAAGTTAAGGATTCTTTGATCTGTGATTTCATTGTTGTAGGTGTTGTCTCCATTTATCTAGACTACAACTCTTCCATATCTCATGTGAAATTCTTCTCCACAGCAGAAAAAAAAGAAATCAAACCTATGGGGTAGGGTTCCTGTAGGTCTGGAGCAAAGGCAATATAATTAATTCACAGATTTAGTCGCTGGGTCAAGAATGGAAATGATGGAAATGGACATAAATTTCATCTATCTATCTATCTATCTATCTGTATGTATGTATGTATATATCAACAGGTAGTATGTCAATCTTTAAAATCCTTAAGTTAGACCTGAATCAAAAGGGCCCAATCTCACTCCAGAAACTTACTGATTCCAATTTTCAGTTAGTTTCAGTACAAGTTTCAGTCAGCCCAGGTTCCCGATTACATGAGATCACATTTTCTTTTCTTTTATTTCAAGAAATATTCTGTTTGCCTCCAATTACATGTAAAAACGTTTTTTAATATTTTTTTTTAAAAAGTTTTGAGTTCCAAATCCTATCACTTCTTTCCTTCCCTCCTCTGTCTGTGAGAAGCTAAGCAAGCAGATATAGGTCATGCATTAGCAATCATGTAAAACATTTCCATATTCGTCATTTTGTGGAAGAAAATTCAAACTAAAAAAGAAAAAGAAAGGAAAGAAGGAAGGAAGGAAGATGGAAGGAAGGAAAGAAAAAGGAAGAAAGAAGAAAAAAGTAATCTGCTTTGGTCTATATTCACAAAGCATCGCTCTTTCTCTGGAGGTAGACAGCATTTTTCAATGGATTACATTTTCAACAGCATAGAAAATATGACCCAATGTCATAGCAAGACTTAATATTTTGAGGGTAACTTGGGATCATAGGATGGTAGATGCCAGTCTGGAATGAATTACAAAGGCCAATATAACCCCCTCATTTTACCGATGAGGACATCAAGATCCAGAATAGGCAAGTGATTTGCCAGGGTCATTATAGGAAGGGTCATTATTTTACCCGAGAGCCAGAGATTGGACTCCAAATCCAGAATTCTTCCCACTTCACCGTACTACTTAATGGTTTGAGAAAAAAAGCAAAAACAAAACCCTACTCTTTCCCTAAGAATAAAAGTCACTTTTTTTCTTAACTGGCCTAAGGACAAAGACTGTGACTACTGACTGCTCACTTTAAAGTCAAGCAGTCATGAAAATACAGACTTCTCTTCCTCTTTTTGTTTAAATGGATTAAAATATGTGGTTTTGTGGGGTTTGTTTCCTACCTGAGTGCTGAGATCTGATTGCCTGCCTCAAACTTTGCTGGAATGGCAAGGCAAAGAACATATTTCTACTCAGTTGAGAGATTTTATTATTACACTTAAAGCCGGTAAGGTGCATAATTAGGTATGTCTACCATCTGAATAACCCTCCAGGTGCAAGAAGCATTATCTTTATTTAAGATTACCACAACATTCATTTTATTCCACTATTTTATGATGTTCATTTTTTTCAATCCAAAGCTGCCCAAACTGAAACATTCGACTTGATCAGCCAGCTTCGGATTTGGGGGACAGCCCATTGTTCACGTCAATGGTGCCACATCAAAGGAGCTCATAATCCATCTGTAACTTGGTAAGTGAATCTCAGAGAGCTACCTGGGGCTCCAACGGGTAAACAGATTTGCTCAGGATCACACAGATAGTGTCAGTGGGGAGATGCATGACTAAGTTTCCCATTACCAGGTCTAAGCCTCTACCCACCCCACTCTCTCCTCTGCCTTTAAAAACAGTCTTTAAATACCTCTGTGATATAAGTATTATTTTGAACAGCAGCAATTATCATAAGCAGCAAATTATTTTGAAAATTATCTCATACCAATTCAATGGCCTTTAAAAAAGGGAAACTACTTGGATTTGATTAAAGAATAATTTGCAGCATGTAAGCCATGAAAAAGATCTATCCACTCCACCCTACAAAGTTGATTCATCTTTCCAATGTGTTCTACTCATGTCGCTGCTGTCCTTCAAAACCTTCGATAGCTACCCATTACTTATGGTAAGTCTTTTACCATATGGGTCCAGTTTACTTTTTCAGTTTCTTATCCCTTTATATACACTACAGTATTGATGATCTAAATTACTAATTCCCAATCTCCTCTTGTCCTTTGTCTCTCCTGTCTCTGCATTTGTCAATGCTAAACCCCATCCTTGGAATGCCTTCTTTTGAATCCTCTGTTGAAATCCTTCCATACTGAACTCTTAGCGCCATTTTTTTTGATAAAGTCTAGACTGAACATCACCTTTCTGTTCTTTAGAGTTGTCATAAAACTTTTCTGATGCATTAATCACACTCTGCTTTGTATTCTAGTTTTCACATACAGGTTCCATCTTCTTTACTAGATTATCGATTCCTTGTATACAGGAACTCTGTCTTAAAGAAACATTAAAAAAGTGGACAGAGTACTTCATCTGTAATCAGAAGACCTGAGAATGATGTTTGAACATCTCTTAGCTGTGTGACACTATGAAAATTATTGCACTTCTCTCAGATTCCTAATTTGTCAAATGGAGATAGTTGCACTGCCTACACTCATGGAGTGACTCGTGAGGAAACCTCTATCTACACCTGAAAGTACCATAAAAATTTAAATGATTGTGTATTACATGATATTGCAGCCTTGCCTTTGCATTCCTGGTTTCTAGTACATACAGTAATAGGCACTTAAAAATGCTTATTAAGGAGGACCAGAGTTTAACAATACCTTGAAGGACTAACCTGTATCAGTTGATACAGTGTACGTTTTTACCCATAAGGCAAAGAAAATAGAAATAGTGTGATGAAATTATTTTACATGCTGTGACTGATCATTCTTCATATTAAGGTGGCTGCTTAAGAGGGGGCAGCTAGGTGGTGCAGTGGATAGAGCACCAATGCAGAAGTCAGTAGGACCTGAATTCAAATCTCACTTCAGACATTTGACACTCACTAGCTGTGTGACCATGGGCAAGTCACTTAACCCTAACTGCCTCATCCTGGGTCATCTCCAGTCATCCAGATCAATATCTGGTCACAGGATTCAGATGACTCTGGAGAAGTGAAACTGGTGACCTGCACAGCCCTCCCTCACTCAAAAGAAAGTCGAGTGCAAGTCATGTCATTATTTCTCTGATGGCATGGTCTTCTTCAGCAACAAAGGACAAACACACACACAAACTGCTTAAGAAATCCTTATTAAATTGACTCGAAGAATGTGAATTATAAGGTAATGACTATCTCTGGTAACTGTCTTCTAGGATATTTGCTTAATTTTGTATGGAACCCTTGCGTTGTCTTACACTAGGCATTATCCTATTGGGCACGACTCCCTTATCCTTTCAAAAAATCTTCCTTTGTTTGCCTTCTTCTGGGTACTGTGTCTGACTCATTCCTAAAGCCTACTTTTGGCAAAGGTCCTCGAAGTCATTTTTAAGTACACAGAGGTGAAGACCTTAAACCTTTAAGCTCTTAAACACAGAAGGGGAAATAGCACTCAGACTAATCAACATTAATGGAATTCTGAATGTGGAATGCTATGAGGTGAGCTTGGGTGGGAAACTAAGTCACCCCATATCAATCAACAGTGAGAAGAGTCAGAAAGAAGGTTTGGCTAAAGTTCAAGGTAACAGTGTTTACCTCTAAAAATATGAGGGGAGGAGGAAAGGGAGGTAAAAAGTTCATGAAGCAAGATCACGTATGTCACACCCTTCACAAAGAAGTTCACAGTTATGTGGACAAGTTGAAGCTGCCTCTGAGTATCTGCCTAAGGCAGAATCTTGACAGTAGTAACTTTGGAAACTTCAAGTGGTATCTTCAGTGAGGCAATTCCAAGGCCATTCATTCTAAAACTAATAACTCACGTTTCTATGGTGATTCATGACCTCCAAAGCACTTATTCCTCCAGTCCCTTGAGAGGGGTCCTATAAATATTGATTTTCCCATATTACCAATGAAGAACCAGGTTTACAGAGGGTAAGTGACTCAGTGATGATCACACAGCTATTAAATATTGAAGTTGTGGCTCCAACATAGCTTCCTTCCTTCCGAACCTAGGTGGTCTTTCCATTGTACCTTCTTTGGTTCTTTTTCTGTCTAGCCTTCCTTGTGATGACCTGCCAATACAGTATTTGATTTTGAAGCAGGCGGATAGCTTTTGGACAGGCCAAGTGCTGCATTGGCATCCCCAAATATGGATAGAACCATAGAAAGATCTACTATGGAAGATTCGTAGAAATCAGACAAGAATCCCACAGGCCATGAAGTGTTGTCATCTGTAACCATGAAGGTAAAGTTGAGAAATTGAGAGATACTGATAAGATCATGGATCCATCAAAAAAAAAAAGAGAGATCTTTTTGATAATCAGATATCAAAGGAAATATCTTTTCTAATTTACTTTGAAATAGTGTCACATGAAAAGGAATTTTAAAAAGTCATTATTTTGAGAGATAAAAATAGTTTATCAAGGCAAACATCTGTATATCTACAGAAATGTTTTTGCATTTAGGATAGGGATCTTAGAGATACTTAATCCAACCCTATTTCATGAAATGGGGAAACTAAAGTTCAGTGGGACTAATAAGCCTTGCCAAAGGTCACATAGTGCACCATTGACAGAGTTGAAAGTGAATACAGTTTTCCCAAATTCCAGACTTTTTCCATTACCTTACCCTACACTGCCTCTAGCTTTAAGTGAAATTCTTATCACAGCAATCAAGATTTCCTGTTGAGCTTAGATTAAGAGGTCAACAAGTAACTCCCTTCTTGGGGAAAAAAAGTCAAGTTAAATATTACTTCTAAATAAACAAAGTTGAAGCACATCTTTGCAAGAAAATCAGATGCATTTTAGTATGACTGAGCTAGTCGCACGCTGTCAGTGACTTGAAAAAGCAGACCCCAGGCCTGTTGAAAGCAGGTGGGGATGATTTTGACATTCCCACACCTAGGAAAAGAATGATCTGTTTACTCTCACCTCCCTTCAGGCAGCCTTTCTACTTCTCAATGCAATCTGACTGCAATCAGAAGAGTAGTGCTAAATCACTGTGGAATTTGTCGACCCTCAGCCTAGCAGTGTCAGGCCATCACCTGTAGGCATCAGTATAGTACTGTAAGTCATTTAGATGTCAAGGGGTGGGGTGGGGCATTCCTTCTTCCCCTTTGGGATCTTCAGTCTATCAAATACTCCTCTTTTTCAGAGAGCTCTTTCTCACTCTTCCCCCTACTTGCCTCACCTCTGTGAACATCCGCAGTCTTTTATTTAATACAGCTTTCTTTTTTCTGTCCCCCTACTCCATTACACTATCACTATTGCTGCTACTATATCTCTGATTTTCTTCAGTTGAATTTCTTTGATTTAAAGAAAAAAATCATCCTCTTTTGTAGTTATCAGCAGCTCTGACACAGACATGACTGAGTCACATGAGTTCAGGCTTGGAAGCAACCCCAAAGGTCATCTAGTCCAATCCCATAAACAGAACATGAGTCCCATCTACAAATCTTCAAGAAGTAAACGTAGAGTATTTACCTGAACACCTCCAATGATGACTAAAGCCATGACCTTCTCGGGCAGCCCATATCACTTTCATTTAGGATGTTTTTCCTGACATCAAGTCAAAATTTGTCTTTTTTTGTAATTTCTCCCCATTGTTTCTTCTGCTTTCTGGAGTGAAATAGAGCCAAGCTAATCCCACTTTCCCAGACAGTCCTTCAGATATTCAGAATGCAACTATCAAGTTTCCTCTCTGGGCCAAACATGCCCAGATCCTTCAAGGAGTCCTCATATGACATAAACCCTTCAAGGTTCTTCATCATTTTTGTTGCCCTCTTCTGGATGCATTCTAGTTTATAAATGTCCTCCCCCAAAACGTTAATGCTGCACAAGTTTAATGTGATCTGAATGTTTCAAAAACAATCAAGTGGAATTTTGTCTCCTGTGATAAACACAAGGATGGGATAAGTACCTGAGTGACTTTTCCTTTTCCTTCACCTCCCAGTGCAATAAGTTCTGAAAAATCATTGTTAAATTCTTATCCTGAGAGAAAGAGTAGATCGCATTCTTGTGGCTTATGATGTTGGGGCAGTGAGGTGGTGCAGTGGGTAGAGCACCAGTGCAGGAGTCAGGAGGACCTGAGTTCAAATCTTATCTCAGACACTTGACACTCACTAGCTGTGTGACCTTGGGCAAGTCACTTAACCCCAATTGCCTCATCCTGGGTCATTTCCAGTCATCCTGATGAATATCTGGTCACTGGATTCAGATGGCTCTGAAGGAGAAGTGAGGCTGGTGACCTGCACAGCCCTCACTCAAAAGAAAACCAGAGTCAATTGCAAGTCGTCATTATTTCTCTGATGCCATGGTCTTTGGCAACGAAGGACAAACACAGCTTGGGATGTACTAACTTTGACATGTAGAGATGAAGAATCTCTAGCCTTCACTGAGCCTGTTGCTAATCTGAAGCCCTCTTCTGCTTTAGCCCTTTCCTCTGTATGTTTTAGAACCCATAGTTACCCCAGACAGAAGGATGGAACTAAATAGCCTTGTCAAGAAAGGAAAGAGAAGGAAGAGGGAGATAGGGATGGAAATTACAGTAGAGGGCAGTTTTACAGTCATGCTGTTATCTGGTGGCATTTTTAAAAAGAAGAGCCAAAGTACTTTGTGGCTGACTCACTCTCAGTCTTCCAACTCTAGTTGCAATACAGCCAAAAGAAATAGAGAAAACTGGGTGGGAGGAGGTGGTGGGGAGAGGCGCTTGAGACCAGCCAGTGTGAGGAGGCCCATCCAACAAGCATGACTGCACACAGTAATACTGCTTGAGGTAGCTCCCTCGCGCTGGTTTCGGATTGAGGATTTTCTTCTCCACAAAAGTTTTCCATGTCCCCCTCTATGGGAACAAAGAAGAAAGAGTGAGCAGAGCACAGGAAAGGACAGAGGAGTTTACATTGTTAGATTCTGCTCCAGTGGGAATAGACCAGCAAGTTAGTAATTACATTTTAATAACTGCATTCAGTCTATTTATTAGATTAGTTTTTTGGAGATACAATGAGAGGAAAGGAAAACTGAGATTCCAAATGGATGGGATCACGTAAGTCAAAAGAGGTATGAGTTATTCTGGTGAATTGACCCATGACACTGCATAGAAATGTGGATCCCAGAGGCAAAAATAAAGACTGAGAAGACACCAGAAGGTTATCTGTCAATGCTCAGGGGTGGGACTACCAGATGCATCTGGATAAATTTACAAAAACTTAGAAATGTGTTACAAAAATAACACCTCAAGCTGAAGCTCCAGGCTCTCTTGTCAGAAATATTGTTCATGTGGGACCCAAACTATGGAGGGAGTGGAGGCATGTTGCAGTACTAAATGGGCCTTTCACATGACTGCTGAGTTGCTGGTGGGGTCATGGAGAAACATGGAGTGAAACAAAGGTCTGTACATGTACTTTAGCCCTTTGATGTGCACCTAAAACCACATGTCTTTGTTATGAGACTATTTGAAAAGAGTTGCAATGAATAATTTTTGTTCATTAATTTGTGTAAACATGAATTATTAATAACTTCTGTAGTGGTATACCTACTCTAAATTCCTGAGAACCTTTAGAAAACAAATGTTACATTTCCTTCACATTAGTTTTTCTGGAATGCATATTCGTCTGTGTGCGTGTGTGTGTGTGTGTGTGTGCGCGTGTATGTATGCACGTGTGTGTATACATACACAGCACTCTTCTTTCCCTAAAATGTTCTTTACCTTTCTTCACTGCATCAGGACTCCATCATAACTCTACTACTGAGTCTTTAATGGAAGTGAACAATGCTGAGTTTTCCATAATAATGATATCCTCGGATTCATGGATTATAATGGACATCATGTGTCCAATTAGACATGATAAAAACATAATTTAAAATCTTAAATCTTAAACAACAGAATGAAAAAGGCATCTTCCCATTAAAACAAAACATACATCTGTTTCTTTATTTGTACACCAGCGAGACAGCCTCATATTTATTCACTTCAGTTCTGCATTTGCACAAGAATACAGTAATAAAATATCTGTACACTACTTCTGTTACAAATATAGATAATATTTAAAGTGACTTTACATATTCTAATGTAGGAGTTTCACGCTCTAAAATGGGAAGGAACACATGATAATGCCTCACCAGTTGTCTCAATAAACAGTCCCATCTGTTTTCCTTGGTCTGAGGCTATTGTACTATAAGATGTTAATAGGAAGTAATGAAATGAAGTTATGTTAATCCCCTTAATTTTTCTATGAATTTACTAATGGCTTATCACCAAAATAATTACTAACACACTGTTGTTTTCAGACATTAAAATTAATACTAATTGTTAAGCCAATCACCCAGATCATTAACACATTCTTAGTGTTGCCTTGGTAGTTAAAACTAGCACTTGAAATATTTCAGGTTTTCTATATACCACTCCATTTTTAGCCTGACTGCTTCCTACAGAAAAATATATACTGCAGAGTAGTGGAAGCAAATGCCTACTACAATGGGAATATAGCCTAGAATAGGTCATTAGTGAAAAGGAAATTTCTTAAGAACTTTAAAATATTTTTCTTCAAAAACATTCAGAGATGCAGTTTTATATACTGTGCCCCCAACCTAAGTTTAGAAAGCCTGATTCAGCAGAGATGGATAGAGGTCAAAGAGAAGTCCTTGTCCCAATTATGCCATATGCAAACTAAGGGTATTGACTGAAAAAATTCATTCCAGCTTTGCACACCATACAATTTTTGTGTGTTTGTAGTAGGGGAGGGAATATTGACCAGATGACACCCAACTTTTTAAAAAAGCTACCTTTTCTTTTTTTACCTTAATTCTACCAATACGTACCTCCCCCCCAAAAGCCCATATACATTTTTTTTCTGTGTATAGCAACTATTTTGCCGCATAGTTTTGCTTTATGCTTTACAAAATTTCACAAATCTTTGCAAAGTTGTGATGGGGTTACTCACATAATTTCCTCTTCGGGGATTAAAGACAATAATTAGGATGAAAAGAGGGGGCATAACAGGGGGTGATGGATAAGTGAGGATGTTCAGTACTAGGTCCACAAAGATACCACAGGAACTGACTGCAGGAAGTATTTTTAAAATGAGAAAATGTGTGTCACTGAATGTCACTGTCCTCTGGCACAGCTGAAGAGTCAAGTAAAGATGAGGTGGGAAGAAAAGGGAGAAGAAAAACTCCATTCTCTGTACTAAGTAGCAGGAATGTTCACTAAGGTGATCTGGTGAGCCAGGCAGCACAGCTCAGGTCACGAGAGAATAGTCAGAGTGACAGAGCCTTTGGTCCTCTTTAGGATGGCCACTGCTTCCTCGTGGGTCACTCCTTCCAGACTCTGCCCGTTGACAGCAATTATCTGATCACCCCTTTTCAGGCGCCCATCTTCAGCTGCAGCTCCCTGAAATGACAAAGAAAAGTTACTGGTCTCCAGAGAACACTGCCTTCCCACTAATGGATATATACTCCCAAGGAAGTTCAAAGGCTCAATATATGTCAACAAATCTGTAATAGTATTCTCTATGATAATAAAAGAACTAAAAGACAAATGGAGACTTACGGATTCCATAATGGCTTAATATTATTATGGAGTAAGAAATGATGAATTTGAGTAATCCAGAGAAATGTGGGAAGATTTGTATGGACCGATACAAAATGAAATAAGCAGAAACAAAAGATTACTCAGAACAATGATTTCAACAACATAAATGAAAACATCACAATAAAGAAACAGCTCTCTAAGTAAAGGAAAAACCACTGAAAATCGTAGAGAACAGATAATGAAACTTTCTCAAGGTGGTGAGGGAGAAACACCACTTGAGGAAGAATGTTATATACAATGTGAGATGCTATCAGGTGTTTTGCATAATTACTTTTCTTTGTTAAAAGGTGAGGTTTGGGGACAGCTAGGTAGTACAATGGATAGAACACCAGTCATGGAGTCAGGAGGACCCAGAGTTCAAATCCAGCCTCAGACACTTGACACTTACTTGCTGTATGACCCTGGGTAGGTCACCTAACCCCAATTGCCTCAAAAAAAAAAGTGAGGTTCAATCAGGAGAAAGGAGGGGTTTTGTGTACATTGGAAGTTGACCCCCTCAAAGATTGTGATGAAAAGACAAAATGCATTGATCCAAAATTCCCCCCACTGCCTTACAGTTGTACAACATTGAAGACCTAAGCCAGAGTGTAATTTTACTATATTATACCCACATTATTTTCAGTGGCCCTGATAATGGTATATATGCTACTAAAAGGGAAAAAAACCCAAAACATCTTTTACTAAAAATTAAAGCTCATATACCAGTGAAAATTAAAGCTAGAATGTCGTGGTATTTTAATAGGATGAAGAGAACATCTGGTCCAATCCCCTCATTTACCAGATAAGGAAACTGAGGCTCAAAGAATTGGAGTGATTTGCCTAAGGATACACGGTCACACAGACATTACAAAGCCTTGAACTGAAACCTTCCAGCTCCAAGTCTGATACTCCTTCCCTTTTATATGACACCACTTAAGAAATACGATTCTT
Source organism: Bettongia penicillata ogilbyi (assembly GCA_023548195.1). NCBI lineage: Eukaryota > Metazoa > Chordata > Mammalia > Diprotodontia > Potoroidae > Bettongia > Bettongia penicillata. Next base: position 233,383 of record JAJHZJ010000425.1, read on the forward strand.
CATAGAAAGAGGAATTCCTTTTCTTTTCCCTGCAAGGGAACTGGAGTTAAGTGACTTGCCCAGGGTCACACTGCTAGCCAAGTGTCAAATGTCTGAGATTGGATTCCTTTTGATAGAAATTAACACCACTGTAGGACAACAGGATGACAGTTCCAGAGCAGGAAAGAACCTCAGGGAGCATGTACTCTTATCATTCATTTTACAAATGAGAAAACTGTGGTGCAGGGAGGCTTAAGGGACTTACCTTGTAGAAAGGATTAATCAAACTAAGATTCCACAATCTGTATTAGAATCTATAAAAGAATATATAGAATTGGGTGGGAGACATTTAGCAACCCTAAAATATAAAATTCTTTCCCTTCTACCTCTGTCTTTGCTGCAAAGATCTGAATAAATATGAAGTAATAAGAAGCTCACTTTTGTGGAAAGTTAGCTAAGAAAATACTGGACATAAATCCTAAATCTAAATTTAGAGATGATTTTAATCCTTTGGGTGGTTGTGAGCAGACCTTGATTTAGCACTTTCCCGGAGTAGATAGGTAATGATGTGTAGTGGAAAGAGTGGTACCCTTGACAGTATTCAGGCAATTTGGAAGAAGGAAGAGTTTGGGGAGGAAATAGTTCAGTTTTGGACAAGTTGCATGGAAGAGCCCACTGAGGCACATTCATAGTAGGAACCATGCAATTGTGAGTAAGCTTATTAAAAATCAAGAAAACTTATGAGTAATCTATAATTAAAAACACTGTAATGTATATTCTAGTCACCTGTCTTAAATAAGTCTTGCCTAAGCTGAAGAAACACACTAATTTTTTTCAACTCTTAACTAAATATGGTTTATATTTTTAGAGGAGGGGCTAGATAGTGTAAATAGATCTGGACTATTATGCCTGAAGCTACCTTGCTTTCACATAGAGCACTTGAAGTCAGTGAAAACCATGGTAGTTTCTAAAAGAACAAAAATTAATTTCCATATGCATGTGGGGACTACAGCACTTTTGAAATCTCACGTTAAATGTTGTTAACAGATCTGACATCAGCTTCCTGGGCTATAAGGTTGTAGAATTCTAATTGGTTTTTTCTACTTAGGAAATTCTGTCCAGGTGTCTATTTAAAAAAATACTTTTCCCTTAGATTTAGAGGCTTTTTCTTCAACTTGGGCTTTGGCCTTTTATCTTTTCCTTCCCTCTCATGGCCTTTCCCAGTAGTGGATCTTTAAGACAGCAGACACGCAATTGAATGGGTAGATAGTATAATGTGAGAACATTCTGAGGGGCAAAAATAATATGATAGTTTCACTTCCTGTTTCTATTCACACTTATTTCTACTCCTAGTCCAAGCTTAGTGGTTTTGTTTATTTTTTAGGTTTATTAGACACTGTAATATAATAGTAGAATGCAACACAATCATTTTTCAAGAATCAGAGATACTTTGAGCTAAAGGACAATGGAGAAACATTCTGTGGTGGTGTCAAAAGCGGGGCATGTGGCTGTAACATATGAATATAAAGACAATCATCGAGGAAATATATGATCAGAAAAGGAAGAGAAAGTCAGTTATGTGTCAAGAGGAAGAGGGGAAGAGTAGACAGCTCGAAAGGCATAATTGCTACCTACCTAGACAAGGGGCTTTTTATGTCAACTTGCTTGTTTCTTTTTAAACATGCTTTGATAACTGTATTTCAATACAATTCGTTTCTTTTAAAATGCTCTGTATTTTTATAATCAATTAATTTTTAGTTATCAACATTCGCTTCCATAAGATCTCCCCAAGACAGCATGCAATCTGATGTAGGCTATACATACACATTCATATTAGACACATTTTCACATTAGTCATGTGACTTAGAGCCAAGGGGAGAAACTATAAAAAAAGAAACAAACAAAGAAGAGCAAATGGTATGTTTTGATCTGCATTCAGACTCCATAGTTCTTTCTCTGGCTGTGGACAGCATTTTCTATCATGAGTCTTTTGGAGTTGTTTTAGATCTTTGTATTGCTGAGAAGAGCTAAATCTATCAAAGTCGGTCATCTTAACTGTGTACAATGTTCTCCTCACCTCACTTAGCATAAGTTCATATTAAGTCTTTCCAGGTTTTTCTGAAGTCCACCTGCTCATCATTTCTTATGGAACATTTATATACTACAGTTTGTTCAGCCATCCCCATTTGAGGGGCATCCCCTCAATTTCCAATTCTTGACCACCACAAAAAGAGCTGCTATAAATATTTTGTACATGTGGGTCTTTTCCCCATTTTCAAATGATCCCTTTGGGATACAGACCTAGAATGGCATTGCTAGGTCAAAGGGTTGCACAGTTTTACAGTCCTTTGGACACAGTTCCAAATTGCTCTCCAGGATGGTTGAATAAGTTCACAACTCTATCAACAATGCATTAGTGTTCCAATTTTCCTATATCTTCTCTACCATTTATCATTTTCCTGTGTTGTCATATTAATATGGCAATCTAATAGGTATGATATGGTGCCCTTAGAGTGGTTTTGATTCGCAGTTCTCTAATCAATAGTGATTTAAAGCACTTTTTCATATGACTATAGATAGCTTTAATTTCTTCCTCTGAAAATTGCCTGTTCATGTCATTTGACCATTTATCAATTGGGAAATGACTTGTATTCTTATAAATTTGACTCAGTTCTCTATATATTTTGGAAATGAGGCCTTTATCAGAGACACTGGTTGTAAATTTTTTACCTCCAGCTTTCTGCTTCCCTTCTAATCTTGGTTTCACTAACTTTGTTCATGTAAAATCTTTTTAATTTAATGTAATTAAAATTATATGTTTTGTATTTTATAATGTTCTTTATCTCTTGTTTGGTCATAAATTCTTCCCTTCTTCATAGATCTGACAAGTAAACTATCCTTTGCTCTGCTAGTTTGTTTATAGTTTCATCTTTTATATCTAAATTGTGTATCTATTTTGACTTTATCTTGGCATACAGGATAAGATGTTGGTCTACACTTAGTTTCTGCCATACCATTTTCCATTTATCCAAGCAGTTTTTGTTAAATAGTGAATTTTTATCCCAGAAGCTGGAGTCTTTGGGGTCATCAAAAAGTAGATAACTATAGTCATTGACTACTGTGTCTTATGTAACTAACCTATTCCACTTATCTACTACTCTATTTCTTAGCCAGTACAAAGTAGTTTTGATGATTGCTGTCTTATGATGCAATTTAAGATCTGGTGCTGCTAGGCCACCTTCCCTTGATTTTCATTAATTCCCTTGACATTCTGGACCATTTGTTCTTCCAGATGAATTTTGTTATCATTTTTTCGAGCAGTATGCAATGACTTTTTTTTAGTTTGATTGGTATGGCACTGAATAAGTAAATTAATTTAGGTAGAATTGTCATTTTTATTATATGTTTGACCTACTCAAGAGCAACTGTTATTTTTCTAATTATTTAGATCTGACTTTATTTGTGTGAAAACTTTTGTATTTTATTGTATGCATTCAAAATTACTGTTCTGAAAGGGGATCTGTATGCTTCACACTGCCACAGTTGTCCCTGGAAAAACAAAAAAACACAAAACCAAAACAAAACAATACAAAACGTCAAAAGTTCCTGACTTAAAGGAAGGACTATAACATACATTGGGTAGCTTCTGTATAAAGAAGCTATGGGAGAACATAGACAAGACCCAAGATCTGTACAGTATAAGAAGGTATGGATATGTTGTGACTTGCACTGATGGAAGAAATACTCACATAATGAGATCACAATTCCCCTGTTGTCTATAAGTAAAAAGTACAAAGAGCCATTGGGTGAGAAGCTTTAAAAATGCATTATTATTAATTGCCTTTTGCAATGAGAGGCAATTATAGGCATCATGAAGTTCTCTGATGAAAATGATATAACTAAATAGAGGCATGAGAAAGTGTATGGTTTGTGTATTTCAGACTGCTAATGAAAGTGACAAAATGTAGCAAGAAAAAGTATAAAGGTCAGAAATGAAGAAACAAGGGCTCTAGTCCAAGCTCTGTCAGGAACTAATAATGACCTTGGGCAAGTCATAACTCCTTTCTATGCTTCAGTTTTCTGAACTGCAAAATGAGGAACTTGGTCTAGATGTCCTCTAAGCTCCCCTGCAGTACTAAAATTCTGATTCGATACTTTTACTCCCTGAATTAACAATTCTACCCAGAAGCCTTCCTCATTCTAGTACAGACAGGATCCTTAACTCTCAAAGCCTATTCTAATCAAGCATGAACTATGGGAGGTCCTACCAGACTGGTTTGGTCTGAGACTGTGAATCTCTCATACAAGGACCAACTTAGTTAAATGCATCAGGAGTTGGATGCTGGGCAATGAACTTTTTGTTTTCGTTGGTTTTTTTTGGTTGTAACAACTCCCTGAAATTATCTACTGAAGCATGGATAGGATACAAATTGGCTTAGAGAAGAACTCAGAGAAATGATATAATGGACCCTATCAAGTGAAACAGTAATGTGACAATAACAGAAGTTTTATTTATTTTCAGAGTTTCGCTTAATATTGCTATTTCGCTCATTTTTTTACTTACTTAGGACAGAACCTGGCATATAGTAAGAACTTAATGAAAGGATAGGGTGTCCTTAGACTAGCTGACATTTCTATGGCACTTACTATGTGACAGGCTCTACGCTAAATGTTTTACAGTTATCATTTCATTTTATCCTCATGACAAACCTAGGAGAAGGGTGACATTTTAGAGGTCACATGACTTGCCCAGGTTTACATAGCTAGGAAGTATCTGGGCCAGATTTGAATGCAAGTCTTTCAGACTCCAGACCTAGAACTCTATGATAGTTTTTTCTCTCTGGGCTTTATCTATATATAATAAAATATTTAAACCATTAAAGCTGGAAACTGTACTAAGGCTTTAAGGACACCTTGTGCCATTATGTTCTGTTTTCAATGATAAAAGGAGAGGTCCCAGTGATTAACTGAATTTTAACTACACGGCTGTAGAGTGTTTCCCTAGCATTACATCCAACTTCAATTTAGGTTCATTTCCCTTTAAATGTAACTAGACATCAAGTTGGACAAAATATTTAATAGCTCATTCCTATAGGGAGTTCCCAATGAAAAAGATCAACTGCTGGCCATTTGGCATTTACCTCAGGCCATAAACTAATAAGCCAGCTGCTGACCACTAATAATGAATGTTTAGGGGAGAATGAGATGGTTAAAATGTTGTTCTTACCTTTGCAAATACTGTTTTAACATAAATGGGTAAGTCTCCATGAGGGCTGCCATATCCTCCCACTATACTGAAACCCAGACCATCTGGTCCTCGGTCAAGAGTGATACTCTTATACTGAGGAGGGCTAAAGTAGAGAGAGAGAAAAAAAAGAGGGTTTTTAGTATGTGGCTGTGGATTTGATATATGTGGAATTATCTGACAAGAAAGTTAGTTAGTCTGCCTATAGCTGGCAGCAGGTATATTATGAGTAGTTTTCAGCTAATGTTTGCTATGCTGGAAATTCTAAATTTGCATAATCTAATGAAATCCCACTTAACACCTTAAATCTATTACTCATTTACAGTTCCCTTATACACTAAGATATTCACAGCATGTTCTCACTCAGCCCAGAAGTTTATTTGTTCTCTACTTTAGAGAGAGGGCTGCAATTTAGTGGACTATTCAAGTAATGTGATTTATATGAGCATCCTACTGTGCAGAGACAAGAACTGAGTCTAAAAGAAAATAAATGCCACTACAGCATCGAGTCATTTGCAAACACACCTCATTTATTTGTGTCATCATTTGTTGTGTGGCTCTAAGCTTCTGCATTCATGGAAAAGGAAGTTATGTAGTTGTCAATTTCAGGGCCTACTTCTAATAGGCTAGAGGACAAAAGACACAATTCGACACCTCCACCTCATGTAGCTGGTGTGGCTAGCCCACCAAGCCAAGCCTGAGGTGAGTGAATATGAGATGGCATGCTCCATTTGGCAACAGTCTTAATCCCTTCTGTTTCTACAAAAGGACAGGGATTCAATCTGTAATTTCACTAATGTAGGAAGTTCCCAGAGGCAGGTAGGTAGCATAGTGGATAGAGCACCAGGTCTGAAGTCAGAAAGTCTCATTTTCCTGAGTTTAAATTTGGCCACAGATGCTTCCTCGCTGTGTGACTCTGGGCAAGTCACTTAGCCCGGTTTGCCTCAGTTTCCTCATCTATCAAATGTGCTGGAAAAGGAAATGGCAAACCACTGTAGTATATTTACTAAGAAAACCCCAAATGGGGCGCAGTTGGACGTGACTGAAAGTCACTAAAGAATAACGAAGCAAATTCCCAGTTAAATAAATCTTTTCAAAATACATTCAAAGCTTCAACACTTTCTCTCCAACTTATTCTTAGAGAGTTGCTTAGGAAATTGAAAGCTTCAGCGACTTGCTCGGGGTTACACAGTAGAGATAGGTCAAAGGGAGGAGATGAACCCAGACTTTTTTAGTTCCCAGATCAGCTGTCTATCCACCACACCGCACTTAAGTGCTGAGTATATAGCTTTTCATTCCGTCATACTTTTTAAACAGGGCAAAGGAATTCATGATACTCTGCCCACTTAATCATCATCATTATTATTTCTTATCAGCGCTGCAGGGCATCGGGACAATCGCAGGATCAAGAACAGACGAGTGCTTGATATTGTAGGAAATATGAGTCCTGAAACCGTTCTTGCTTCTTCAGTTATTCTTCACAATTCACATTTCAAGGGCTGAACACCCTTCAATTTTACATCAACAAAAATGTATGAGCTCACCCCAAATCATCCTGAAAAATACTGTTTGATGTCAGTCCTGTAAAGGAAAGACTAGAGCCAGCTGGCCCCTGCTGTGGGCTGGTGACCACACTAACATCTCCTCCAGCAACCACCTGTATGCAAAAGAGAGGCCCAGTGAGACTCCCTGAGCTCGGGACTGATGCTGAACTCAATATCAGTCTTTTGGTCAGTGCGTTTTAAAAAATATAGTCATAAAAATTAAAGAGAATTTCCTGTTGTACAAGAGATGCTCAAAATATTATTATATAAAGTTTTAAAATTAAGATTTATTTTTTCAATTCATGAAAATTCACATTATCTGCCTTCTATCCTTCCCCCAGCTGATAAAGAAAAACAAAACTCTTGTAACCAATACATATAGTCAAGTAAAAGAAATCCCCATATTGGTCTGTCAAAAAAAAAAGTCTCAAACTGTACCCAGGGGCCATTGCCTTTCTAGCAGTGGTGGATGGCACATTCCATCTCAAGTCCTCTGGAATAATGATGGTCACTGCTTGATTAGAGTTCTTAAGCTTTCAAAGTTGTCTTCACAGTATTTTTGCTACTGTTATATACAATGTATCTACAAATTCAAAAGTCTTTTCATTTTACTTAAATGATATCTTGTAATTACTCTTTACAATTTGCTTTGGGAATCTTAGCCTCTCACTCATTCAGAAACCTAACAATAAATGAAAAGTAAAATCTTTAATATTTTTCCCCCAAAAGCATAGAACACACTATTATTACCTAGGAGAAAAAAAAAAAACGTTAAAGAAAGTAACTCTTCAGTTCTTCCCTAGAATCCTTGAATTCATACATTTAAGATGGAAATAATAAATGCAAAAATGACAGCATTAAGGCTTTAGTAGTTTGGGAGGTTTTCTTTTTGCTTTACATCCTTTATTCTCAAGCTACCCATATCCTGAAAAGTTGTTTTGGGAAAATTCTTACCTGTACTTCAATGGAGCCAGAAGCATTTTTCAGTAAGCTCACTGCTTGAGAATGAGTCATACCCTCAGTTGAAGTTCCACAAATACTTACAATCCGATCCCCAACCTTGGCAAGACGAAAAAAATAAACCATTACTACAACTAAGTTAGCACAGGTATTCCTCCAAATTCAGGTATTTGGACCTTAGGAGTTCTTAGACCAATTCCTTCTCGATTTCATTATAAATTCTAATTCCCCATTAACTAAATTTTAAAAGTACTGTAAGTTGAGAGGCAGAGAAAACCATTACAGAAGAATCAACTAAGAGAGCAACAGCTGATAGAGCAAGAATTTTGGGTTTTTTAAAAAAATTTCTTTCTTTTGGGAAAGGCATCCTAAGCGAAGAGGAATCAAAGAAAAGGGACTGTTCGTGCTGAAAGGGGCCTTAGAGGTCTTTTAGTCAATGCTCTTTCTAGATATTTATGATGTTTTGTGACAGAAATACATACAAACTAGAATTATTCTGGAATGTTTTTCTTATTCAACATTTAAGGCATAACTACATGTGCACAACTGATTTTTTATAATACCAGTTCTAAGGCATTTAGTGAAAAAGTAACTTAAACCAGACTTTTTTAGTATAGCACTTTGTATCAGAGGAAAGCAGCTTGAGCTGAGATTTCATATTACTCTCCCTTATCGTTCAGTGTTCTAGTCAAGCTTGCTACTTACATCTCTTGCCCATTTCTGTTCCTTTACAATGGCTGTCTACTACTTGGGGAAGGCTCACTTCTCAAATCTCCCTCTCAGAACCTCTAGCAGCCTTCATGCCTTAACTCAAGTGTTGGTTGGTTGTTGTCCATCTTCAAAGAAGACCAAATTGACATCACTATTTGGGATATGCACCCCAAATATTCACACGGACTATCCGTGCCCAACCTGTGGTAGAGCATTCCGAGCTCATATTTGTCGGATCAGTCACGCTTGGACACACTGAACTCAAGTGTAAGTTCCCTAAAGAAGCCTTTTCCATTTCCCCTAGTTGCAGGTTTCCTCTAACTTAGAAATTACTGTGTATTTATTTTGAATAGAAATCTGTACTTGCTTATATGTACGCATGTTTTTTCCCTCTGTAATAGAATGTGTATTTCCAGTGTGTGGCACACAGTAGGCACATTAAAAATTATTGTAAAATTTAATTTAATGAATTTGGTGGCTATTACTTCCTTCATTCTTACTGATATATTCATCTAAAGTGCCTGGATTGCTATCTGGGCTGTACATAAGATTTTAGAGCCAGGATTTATCAGGCTGAACCCCTTTGGACCAGCATTTAATCCCAAACTAAGGCACAGTTTAGGTATAACTGGAATATTCCTATAGAATGCTTTTAATTACGAGGGCCCATTTGTGGCAGTCTGGCGTTGGCAGTTTTCACGGAGTTGCCTGGATCATTTCACATACACTTAATCTACTTTTAAGAAAAAAAAAGATAACATTTTTAGCCAAACAGCAGCTCTAACAAAATCATAGTTAATTCACAGAGAGTAGGCTGCTACAGTCGACAGGTAGATCACTAGGATGTGTATCCAAAAGAAAGTATAATCTTATGATATTACATGGACCTTGGATAAAATTCATCATCTTATGCAAACTCTGTCTAATTATCACTTAATTCAGGAGGCCAAAGAGACTTTCAAACCAATATGTTCAAACTCAAGGTAAAATTTGGCACTTATTGTACATTTTATCTTGCTATAGTTTAATTAAGCCAAACACGTTAGATATATTTATAAACATAGATATTTTCCTTGTTTGCAAATTTGGAATTATTAAATAATTTTCTGCTTTTGTTAAAGTATTTTAATTAAAGTATTTTAAAGTAATTTAATTAAAGAATTCTTGTTTCACTAAAATATTCTACTTTTTACCAAAAAGACCACAGCCCCTACTTTGATTTGTAGTATCTGAATTACAGAGGTTTTGATTTGTTAACCTGAAATGAAAGTCTGAGAGAAGTTTTACAACAAATTCTCCCCCCAGAAATATGTCTGAGGACTTATACAATTAAATTACTCTGAGTTTCTGGGTCTGTGCAGCAACTCCATTTGGATGCATCATGGCAATGAATATTGGAACATCACCAAGTGGACTGCCTACGCCTCCAGCAATGCTGATTCCCAGTGAATCAGCAGGACCCTGCCAAGAGAGGAAAAATCAAATTTTCATTGCAAAAATCATGCTTCATTTGAATTCTACTGCATAATATTTCATAAGTATTTTCCTATCTTCCAGTGAAGCATGAAGAGCAGAAAGCCAGATTGAGGGCATTTATATCTTTATCTGTGGTAGAAGTCATGACCTGTTTACTGTTGATGCGAGCATTATTGCCATTAGTAACTACTAGTATTTATATGCTATTTGAAGGATTCCAAGATAATTTATAACTGCTATCTCATTGTTAGCCTACGAATACCTTTGGGAAGTAGGTAGGTAGACTGTTCTGTTCCTCCCAATCCTCATCCCTTGGACAAAAGAAATGCTGGAAGCAAAAGACTTCTGAGCAGAAAAGTGCCCGTTAGTAGAGGTGCCATGGAAGTTAAAGGGGGGAAGAGGAGGAAGAGAAAAAGTGTAGGTTCTCAAACTAAGGGACAAGAGTGAGAATGCAGTGCCAGGATCAGAAATTAGGCTCAAAGGTGGGGTGGCCAGATAAGAGAAAGGTTGAGTGACACAATTTGTAGCACTCAATTTCGTTGTGAGTACATGCATGCATATGTTATGCCTATCTTCCTTTAAATAAATTGCAGCTGGACCACAGCAGCATTACTTACTCTAAGAATGATCCCATCAAGTAGGGAAATTAATAAAAATTAAACATTTAATATACTCAGGTTTTTATAAGCAAAAGAGGAGAGTATCAAACAGTTTATCTGTCAGATCTATGAGTAAGGGAAGAACTTAAAACCAAACAAGATATAGAGAGCATTATGAAATGCAAAATGGATAATTTTGATTAAATAAAATTAAAAGTTTTTGGACAAACAAAACCAATACAACTAAAATTAGAAGGAAAGTAGAAAACTGAGAGGAAAAATTTATAACAAATTTCTCTGATAAAGGTCTCATTTCTCAAACATTTGGAGAACTGAGTCATTTATAAGAATAAACATCATTCCTTAACTGATAAATGGTCAAAGGACATGAATAGGCAGTTTTCAGACAAAGAAATCAAAGCTTTCTATAGTCGTACGAAAAAATTCTCTGAATCACTAATGATGCAAGTTATATTTAAATTAAAACAAGTCTAAGGTATCACCTCACACCCATCAGATTGCTTAATATGGCAAAAAAAGGAAAATGAAATGTTGGAGGAGATGTGGGGAAAGTGGGACATTAATGCACTGTTGGTAGAATTGTGAACTGATCCAACCATTCAGGAGAACAATTTGGAACTATGCCCGAACAACTATGCATGTCCTTTCACCTAACAATAGCACTACCAGGTCTGTATCCCAAAGAAATTTTTGGAAAAAGGAAAACAATCTATTTCTATGAAATATTTATAGCATCTCTTTTCCTGGTGACTAAGTAATAGGGAATTGAGGAGAGTCCCATCAATTGGGGAATGGCTGAACAAGTTGTGATATGATTATAATGGAATATTATTGTGATATAAGAAATGAAAAGCAGGATGATTTCAGGAAAAATGCTGGAGAGCCTTACGTAAACTGATACAAAGTGAAATGAGCAAAACCCTACACAGAAACAGCAATAGTGCACAATGGAGAACTGTGAATGATCCACATCCCAATAAACTCATGATGAAAATGTGATCTGTCTCCAGAGAAAGAATTGATATTGTTTGAATGCAAACTGAAGCATACTACTTTTCACTTTTTGTTTGCTTGTTTGTTTTCTTGCCCCTAATATGGAAATGTTTTACATGATGCCTCATGTATAATGTCTCAGGGAAGAGGGAGCTGAGGAAGGGAGAGATAGACCTGGGAACGCAGAACTTTAAAAAAAAGAAGAAAAAATGTTTTTGCATGTAATTGAGGGAAAATAAAATATTATTTAAAAAAAAAACAGATACTCTGGTTTCTCTTCTCTCCTTGATTGTTTTCATGAAGTATGTTAGTGGTCAAATTAAGAAATGTCTGTTATGAGGAGGTGCTCAGTTTGATAATAAAAGAAAAAGTAAGAGGAGGAAAGGTGGTATTTTCAGGTGTGAGATGATTCAATTTATGAGACAAAATGAAATGTGTGGACTTAACAATTTTTTAAAGAACAGATGAAAAGTTTCTCTTACACAGATTCTATCACTATAAACAAAGAAGCCTTTATGCTATACTGACTATGAATGGGTATTTTACAATACTTAATAGTTACTTTCCACAGGGAATTTTGCAATCTCTGCTTTCTACTTCTGCTCCATAAAACCAGGCCATATTGCACTAAACAAACATTTTTCCTCCCACTGGGTATCTTAAAATGGCATGATAGCTCTCCAGAAAATGGATCTCCCTGTGTCTCTCAAATGAATAGTTTATATGGCTTTCTGGTCCGATTTACCTTTTTTATTTCAACTGTTCTTAATCCTTGTATTTCCAAAGCCACTGTAAAATGAAAAAGGATGAAATAAAGTTACTGCAATGATAATGTCAATAAAATAGGCTAACCCAATCAAATGAAGTGTGGTATAAGATGAGATCAGTTCGTACTTATTTGTTTGGAAGGACCACTACGAAACTACTACCTGACATAAATCCACCCTTTTAAATACACTTTCCTATTTTAAAAGTTGGAACTCACTTTATACCACTCCCACTTTCTTTCTTCTCATTTTCACACTAACTACAATCCACTCTGAATGAGTTAGAAGTACTCTGTACAAAAGTCTCTTTACAAAGCCATGAATGCACAGCCTCGGAGATTAGAGTTATAGCTTCATATAAAACAACCTAAGGATCCAAGTATTTTACTTTTATTAATACCAAAGACATTGTAAGCCAAACAGTTTAAAAGTCCAATTTTAATGCCTTCTTGGGGTACATAGATATCTAGCCCTGGTTCTTGGATGCTGTGAAGGTGACAGCCTTTGGTAGTGCCACCTTGTCAAGCAGCAGAGTCCCTGAGTATAGAATCAAGGACATATTAAGCAACTATCATGTGAGGAACAGTAGCTAAGTATAAGTCACCAGGGTCCTGGCTAGGGTGATATGTTTTTAATTTGAGCCAGTGGAAGAAGTACCTATACCAATGAAATCATGGACCTCTGAAGTATTGAAAAAAATGAAAACTGAGACCACCATATGCTTAGTTTCACAAATTTCAGCAAGCCTCAACCAATACTCGTGGCCAAAATTCCTCTGATGCAATTTGCACATAATTTACACATGAGAAAGAAAGCATGAGTTCTCAGTTTAAAAATAAAATAATTATGGAAAAATCAGTGTTTACCATGGGACTGCCTGATATATATGTAGGATTTACTTAATGTTAATAGAAAAAAAAGTAATAAAAAAATACCAAACTGCTCAAGAAAAAATTGTAGAATGCCAATTTAATAACAGTAATGATAATACAAGCTGAGAAAGAAAAAAGCACTGTAGTTCAAGAGATCTGGGCTGAGAGTCAAGAAAATCTGGATTCAAATTCCAATTCTGACATTACTAACTGGGTGACCCCAGGCAAGCCCCTTAATTTCTGTGTTCCTAAAGTAACTCCCTAGGATTCAGCTACTTAAGTTAAAGCCTATTTCCATTTACTAAAATATACACCATCCAAATCCATCCTATTCAATCCTATTTGTGCAATAATAATAAGCTATAAATCTTGGCTGGAATAATTCTGTCCTCCATTTCTATCTATTAAAGTTCCTTTCTTCAAGGCCCAATTCAGATGCCACTTCCTTAAAGCCTCTCTTGATAATTCCATTTCTGTCTTCACTACATATTCCTTTACACATACATACCTGCCTGGTTGAAAAAAAAGATGTTTTTCAAATGTCTTACCCAGGCTTAAAACTGGGTATGTATTATATTTCTCACTCTATCTCAACCCCCGTATCAAATCAGTTGCCCAGTTCTGTGGATTCTCTGTTCACATTTATTATATATGCTCCCATCTCCTCTGACACTTCCACCACCCTGGTGCAGGGCCTCGTAACCTCATGCTTGGACTGCTGCAATAACCTCCTGGTTGGTCTCCCTGCCTTAAGTCTTGCCCCACACCATCGCATCTTCTACTGAGCTACCAAAATGATTTTCCTAAAGTGCAGGTCTGGCCATTTCACCCCTCTATTCAATAAACTTCAGTGGCTCCCTATTGTCTACAAGATTAAATACAAAATTCTTTTTGATTTTTAAAACACTTCATAACCTGACCCTTCCAAAATTTTCAATATTCTTACACCTTTCTCCCTTCTCCACACCATCCTCACCCCTACCCCATATTCTGCAATCCAGTGACACTGGACTCCTTTCTATTCCTCAATCAAGACACTCCATCTTCCTACTCTGGGCATTTTCCCTGGCTCTCCCCTGTGCCGTGAATATTACCCCTCTTCATCTCTACTCCATGGCTACTCGACTTCAGGTCTCAGCTAAAGTCCTACCTTTTGCTAATTTTTCCCAGTCTTCCTTAATCCTAGTGCCTTACCTCTTGGATTTTTTCCCAGTCTACCTATATATATCTTGTTTGTACGTAGTTATTTTACATGTCTTCATATTCAAGTGTGAGCTCTTTGAGAGTAGGGGCTGCTCCCCCCTTTCTTTGTATCCTTAGCTCACAGCTTATTGCCTGGCACTTGACTTCTTGCTGCCATTATATATTCTCTGTACCATAGTTACTTATGTGCTTATGTGTAAGATCCTTGAAAATATCTGCATCATATACATCTTTGTATTAGCAGCAGGCACTTAAATGTATACTTAGAAAATTTAAAGTTGACAAAGTGCAATCTTTACAACAAGTCCAAATACTACTGTCTCCAGGTAATCAGTTTCTACATGCTCACAGAGTTGATGTGACTTGCCCATGGTCCCACAGCTAGGAAACATCAAAACTAGGATATAAAATCATTTGCCTGATTTACCCAGTAGAACACCAGACCTATACTTTTAAAAAGCAGATTCCAAAGGATATAACTTCACAGGGTATAATTTTGGAATAGAGCAGAACACATAGAAACTTTCCACATTATTAAGATACTTTAGAGGAAGACTGTAGCTCAAGTTTAGTGGAAGAAAATCCCCCTTTAATACACAATTTAATTCAAATATGAAGTTAATCTTACAGGCATTCTTCTTTGAAACACTGTCAAATGCCTCTGATGTGTTGGATCCAGAAAGAGGGAAAGTAAAGGATGACAGACTTCCTTCACTCATCTAGAAAAAAATAAGACCTTAATTATTCTTTCAAGTTTAGAAAGTAATAAGAAAACTGCTTAATTCTAAAATCTATCTCATTGGTTTCTTTTCATGTTACATTTAAGCGATAAAGATCACACCGATAATGTTCTATTTTGAAAGATGATTTTGCCTTTACTTATGTCATTTCATTTCTGCTACTTTTTCATTGGCTAAATTTGCCAAATTACAAAGCTTATATAGATCCAAGATAAATCAGCTTTAATTTCAAAAAAGACTTTGAGAGATTCTGAAGACAATATTCACATCAAACTGGGAAAATAATAACATTTTAAGTCATGATACTTTTAGGTGATGAAATCATTATTAAAGGTCTATGTACAAAGATTTTGTGTCACTCATTTTTCAGGTTGGGGGCATATCAAAATGGTTGCTATACAGGATGATAAATAAACACACACACACACACTGCCTGTGTAAGGAGGGATCAATCTAAATGCAATTAAGAATAAGTTCGTTCATTGGGATGCCACCATTTAAACTTGAGAGAGGAAATTAATAGCAGAGGGAAAAGAGTCCAATTTAAGATAGCCCTAACAGCCTGATGTATTAAAGAGATACTTTTATTAAATAAATAACTAAATCTATTTTCCATGTATTGAGTTGAAAAAGGATTGGATAGGTTTGCTTTGGCAAGTGGGGACAGTGTCAACAGTTTGAAGTATCGGAGGCAGATTTCAACACAATTAAGATAAACTTGCCAGTCATTGCACCTAAACAAAAAAAAAAAAAAAAATGGAATGTGAGCTTTTTAGAAGCTGGAGGTATTGAAGGTGAGTCTGGGTCACTTCTCATTTCCAAGGAAGTTGAAGATGGGGTTCATGATTTAGATAGACTAGAGTACTGAGTCCTTTTCAAAGTTTGTGATTCTGTGAGTTTACTGGTGGCAAAAGCCACCATTATTTAGAAATACTTAGATTCATTTAGAAAACAAAAGTCAAACTTACCAAAAAAAATTTGAGAAAAATTGATTTTATGCATGAATAAAGGCAAAGACTGACAATAATATTGAGTTATCTACAAAATAATTCCATCTGGATTTCAGCATTGTTTTGTCCTCATCACTATTACTTCCTCTGGTTCCAGGATTATATAATGAAAATAAAATGTCGATCATTTAGAGAGTGTTGAAAGGAAAGGATTAAAAGATGTTAGATGAGAGGTTGTGGGTATGAGATAGCATATGTATGGATAGTATTGATAAGCTGCTTCATGTTATTTGTTTTTGTTATAAGGGATAACTTGAGGGTAGGGATGTGATGGTAAACAAAAAAGAACAGTAACATTTTGCAAAAGAGAGAATGAAAAATGAGAAGGCTTGTGAAATGAGTTTAGTCTCTAGAAAAAAATGAGAACTTTAACTATATTGAAATGCTAGGATAAAGATTCAAACAGTGATTTTATTAGTGTATGGAATTCCCAGGTGAGGAAACTCCCTCTACCAAGATAAGTCGACATCTTTTACGCAATTTACAATCTGGGACATTGAGAGAGTAAGTGACTTGCCCAGGGGAAACAGCCCCAAGGTATCAGAGGCAGTTTTTGAGCTCACTTCCTTCTGGCTTCAAGACCCGCTTTCTATCCATGACACTAAACTGCTTCTATTAACTTTTTAACCTTGAAGTATATAATGGAATAATGCATGTGTGGTGATCTATGTGTTGTTCATTTATACAAAGGAAACGAACTTAAATTAGAACAGGAGGAAATTAAACTGGATTATTAAGAATTTTCTGCTTTAAGGTTAATAGCATTAGAATATGCTATCATAGAATGTTTTAAAGAAATGGCAGCTAGGTTTCTTTCCAGATAGTTTTGGTGGAATCCTACTTAGAAAGACAACAGATTTTTGTGAGGATATTTAAATTTTCCTAGTGCTATGAGCCTATGTTTTATGGAGGGAAGTGTTTTCCAGCACAAACAAACAAACAAACAAAAAAAACCCAAACACTTCATATTAGATAATTATTTCTTTTGCGTATTTCATTTTTGTTGCTGCTGTATCCACTAGGCCTCAGTGTCAGGGATAACTACAAACTAGTTAACTAGTTTCCATACAAATACACGTACCATCCCGTGGTTCCCTACTACCACTAGAATAAAATATGAACTCCTTAGTCTGACATTTAAGTCTCTGTCAGAACCATCTGCAAGCAACATTCCCAGCTTTATTTCACAATATTCCAGTCATACAAGACCATAAGCTCTTCTGCAGTCTCATCCTTCCTTCTCTCTTCTCCATACTTTTACATAAGCCATCCTCCACACATGTAATGTGCCCCTTCCTCACCTCCTTTTGAACTATTTTTTCCCCTTTAATATCCAGTTCAAGTAGCACCTCACCTAGGAAAGCTTTTCTACCCACCCACCCTATCCCAGTACCATGATCCCCCTACTCAAGTATTTGGCCTGGATTTACTCTTTCCTCTTTCTACCTTTGATTATATTAACCGGAATATATATTCTATCCTGTTTATTATACAGCAAACATCTTGAAAGTTTGGAAACGTTATTATCACCTAGTGCAGCAATGATTTTTATGTAGTAGTAGTGCAACAAATGGTGGATGAATTGAATTGTTTGATGACTTGGGAAGTTTCAAATATCAAAACTGTGTCTTGGTTTCTGTAGTTTTCACTTTAGCTAACACTGTGTATTCTAATGACTGTGGCCCTAATATGTACCTAATTTTTTTTTGCTGGGTTGATGGAGTCAGTTGATATGTTGGTTAGCTTTAATGAACTGCCTCCACTTTTCCTTCCTTCCTTCCTTCCTTCCTTCCTTCCTTCCTTCCTTCCTTCCTTCCTTCCTTCCTTCCTTCCTTCCTTTCCTTCTTTCTTCCTATCTTTTATCAGATGGGATGACTCTCTGGGGAGGAGAGTGGGGAGAGATGAAGGTGATGTAAAAAGCAAAATCTATCAATATTTTTTTTTAAAATAAATAGCTAAAAATGGGTTTGGCTATAAGGTTAATAAATGGATTTTCATCAAACTCTCCTGTCTCAAAGGAAAGAAAAATAAAGTTGCTATGCTGTTCACTTGCCCCTACCAATGACCTTTTGATTCAATGTTATGTGACCCCAATGGTTTTACAATACATTTAATATGTTTGTGGTGTGCAGAGGCAGAATTCTGCTCTTTGGAATGCTATAATTACCCACCTGGCTGCTTTGGGATGTCCTCCTCTCTGAATGGAATGGACCTGTTTTGATTCTTCCAACTTCCAATCTTACTGTGCCTAGAGAACACTGAAGAACAGAACACTAAAGGATTGTTAATTTTTATGGAAGTCTTTCCATAAAATGCTACATTCAGATTTTATGTTACTTTATATTCCACGGGCTGATTTTTGAAAAGGTTGCTCCTATTAGAGTACCTTATAAGTAATGAGCTCATTGTGCAATAGAGCAGATGTAGATTGCATTTATCAAGGCAAGGGCAAATGAAGAGTTGGGCAATTATCTAGTGAAACTCATTGATCTAGACAAAAAATATGAATTGAATTAAATAACTGTGTTTCTTTGAATCCCCTTTTTTTCCCCTCAACAGCAAAGTTATTCAGTTAATTGCCCTAATTCTCCAATTCATTTTTCCTGAATAGTACAGTCACAAAAGGCATCCTTTTACGCCTACAAAAAGAAACAGAAATTTTGACTAAAAAGGGCATATTGTTAAAAAGAAAGGAAAGCATTAGAGATAAAAAAATATCTTTGAGATAAGAAATACTATAATGGGTCAGAAGAGTAATTCATGAAGTCCCATATTTCATCTTTGACCAAGAAGCCAATGCTTATTTTGTAGACATGTACAATACCTGCTGCTTATAACTTCAACTTCAAAAGACTTCAAGAAGGAAAATATGGGATATGTGACTATAATTTCTAGATCAAGTGGACCAAAAGGATCACAATTATGTCATAAAAGTTTAAAATATTAGTGATGTTTTCTAAAATTTGAGACAAATATATCAACACTTTTTATCATAAATATAATTCTGTGCTAGTTTCGTATATAGCCTACAAATATCACAAAGAAATTATATAGGAAAACTCTTTATACAGTTGTGTGGTATATTGTTGCCAGTGATACCTGTTTTTTTTAAGTTGGCCAATGAGTCATGCAAATGACAACTTGAACAAGAGTATGACTGAATAAAAAGGCAGTATTTAGTACCATGTGATTTAATCAGGGAAATGGTCTTCCATTCAGAATAGGACTAATTCATTCTGGCTTCCCTAGTCTGTTTCAACATACAGTTTCAAACCTCTAAAATATCTGACGTGCAATGAAAAGTATGAAGTATCACTCCCAAGGCGCCAGGAGAAGGTGAAAGGCTATCATAGAGAACAGAGCTCATAGGAAAGCTCTATGTGTGTGTGGTGTGGAACCATAATATGGAAAGAACAGCGCAGAGCAGAGACTAGATCTAGGCCCTGGTATGCAGGCTAGACAATATTAAATTATCTTCCTTCTCTCTATTTCTACTTGAGTCAGCTGGTGACACTGTGGACAGGATGCTTGGCCTGGAGTCAGGAAGACTCAAATCCAACCTCAGACAGTAGTCATATGACTCTGGGCAAGTCATTCAACCTTTGTCTGCCTCAATTTCCTCAACTGCAAAGAGAGGAATAATAATAGCATCTATACCTCAGGGTTGTTATCAGGATCAAATAAAGTAATATTTGTAAAAGTGCTTAGCGCATAGTAAATGATATGTAAATGTTTATTCCTCTCCCTTCCTCTCTCTTCCTTCACAAACAACAGGCTAAACTTCTATGTGTGTGCTTTTGACTTCCCTATCATCCTTGAAGAAAGAATCAGCCTCAGGGAATCAGCGAAGAAGGATGACTCAGTTGCTCTATGGGTCTCTCTCACTTCCTTACGTCTTCCTTTCTCTTCCGTTAACACAGAAAGAGAGATAGTATAGAGGAGTTGTGGGTTTAGGAAGGCAGGAGCCTTCGAGGAGTATCCCAGCTTCTCTTTAAGATTGGGCATGCTTACAGCCAGCACATATAGGCAAAAAGAAACAAGGCTTTTACTAGAATCTTTTGGAAGCTAGCTCTATCCAGATTGCCCATAAAGAATGCTGTAATGCTTAGAAAGGGCAGCCTCACTGCAACATAGCATTATGCTAACAGGCATTGGCCATTGCTAGGCATTTTCTCTTGTATTTCTGGGCATGTTTCCTTAATGCTAACAAGGACCACTCCTGGAACTCCCCCTTCATCCTTGTGCTTCCCTTCTTAGATTATCTTCCATTTATCTTATATGTATTTTGCTTGACATAGTTGTTTGCATGTGGTCTCTCTCCCCCATTATTCTGTGATCTTCTTAAAGATGGGTCTACTTTTGCTTTTCTTTGTATTCCCAGCACTTATCACTGTAGCTGGCATGAAGCACATGCTCAGTAAGTGCTTGTTTGGCCTAACTCAACAGTGGTGTGCCACACTGCTAAGGCAAATGAGGTTAGGGATACAAAGAATTTCAAATGACTTGGTTGTGATAACTATTTCCAAAGGTCAGAAAATGCCAGGGCTTTTGGAGCCATTCCTTCTTCCTTAGGGCATGATGAAGGTCTAGGTTAAGATGGCTGAGAGACCCTGATAATCTCTAAGGATTCTCTATGCCTTTCTCTTTCATTAATTCTCCCTCTTCAATTTGTCCTGTAGTGATTAGGTGATTAAGCCAATAGTCAGTTAAGTAGAATAGGGTATAATAAGGTTTCTATTTACAATCTAACCTCATCTTCTTCGTATAAGTGTGCATGTAGCTTAAATTTTGGAGTTTGATTCTTAAAAAAAGATTTCCTTATCCATCCAGTATGTCATCTTGATAAATCTGTGTGTGTTTTAAGATAAAATTTCCCTGAAAGAATTAGCATTCATGTTAGCTCTGCATCTTCTAAAAATAGCGTGTCTTTCAAAGATTGTGTGTGTGTGTGTGTGTGTGTGTGTGTGTGTGTATGTGTGGTGCTTTACTGAGGTACACTAGTCTATTGAAAACATTCTATTGCCAGGCATCTAAGCTCCAGTGAGGAAGATTGGCCTTTGGCCAAACTCTCCCCCTCCAAGACATTTCTTTAACAGATCTTGAGGATGGGAGATTTTATTTACATCATTAAGAGTCCATTTATAATACTCCCTATTACCCAATAAAATGTATACTAATATTATAGATAATTGCACCTAAGATTACCATTTTAAAACTATCGGTGAATTAAAGGATCATGTTTATTAAAGTGTGATGAGATCAGTAACTGTTAATTGCTATAGCTCACTTTTAAGTTATTTTCTTTTCCCACGGTACTATGCAGCAATGTTATTATTAACTTTAAAAATTATTACCTTTAGTAAAGCTGCAACAGCTTCCTGAGTGGCATTACGAACATCCTCCCCATTTACCATTAATATCTGGTCTCCCTGCATCAATCTTCCATCCATATCTGCAATTCCTCCTTTCACAATGTCTGACACAAATACGCCAGTATCATTTCTGAAAATACAATTTTTATTTTCAGTTCATTTTTATTAAGTCCCAATAAGGTGCATGACCCTGTTTTCAGCATAAGGAATACAAAGGCCAAGATGAAACATGACACACCCTCAAGAAATTTTTACAGAAGATCCTTGAGGGTAAAATATGGACAGGATAAAACTGGGAGAAGACAACACATGGAGTAAGAAATAAATACAAAATATTTTGAGCAAAGAGAGAAGACTGACAACTGAGGGAATTAGGGAAGGCTTTGGAGGAAGTTAGCAACTATGATATTTTTTCCTAGCTATAATGTAATGGTTATATAGTGAATGAAGCTTTGCTCCAACAAATGACTTTTTTATTTTGCTTATACCTAAAGTTAGCTCTGTTACTGTGACTTTAGGACATAATTATAGTTAAGACTTATCTTGAGGAAATACTGTTAATATTAAAATATATTTAAGGAATATAGACTAATCAGCAACAGAAATCCAATATGAAGAGCTAGAAGGAACCTTGGAGGCCTTGGAGTCCAGCACTGAATTCATTTTACAGATGAGTAAATTGAATAACCAGGAGGTCATCCTAGGCCATACGGGCAGTGACAGACAGGATTCAATCCTGGTCCCTCTCATTCCAAAGCCCACATTTTTGCTTTGCTTTTTTCCCACTGTTTCATTCTACCTCTTAACCTATAAATAAACATTTTTTAAGACCAAATGCCTGAAGTCCATTTTCTCAAAAACACAACAAAACAAAAAAAACCCAAGATATTTAAAACTGCTGACTAATTTTATTGTTTGGAAGATTTAATTTATCTATCACATAAATACAGGTCTCGAGGTGAGCATCACCTCACTTTCATTTTTCATTTTAATCACCAGTACAACTCATTTGGAGATAGCTAGCTGCTAGTGGATAGAGTGATGGGCCTGGAGTCAGGAAGACCTGAGTTAAAATTTGACCTCAGACACTCACTAGCTTGTGTTACCCTTTGCCTTAATCCACTGGAGAAGGAACAGCAAACCACTCTAATACATTTGCCAGGTTAACTCCATACGTAGACAAAGAACTGGACATGACTGAACAATGAGAGCACAGCTGATTTCCACATAGGAGACTCTTATTAAACCAGATCAACCCCTCAAAATCACCATTACCCCTCCATGGAATAAGAATAAAACTAAATCCTTGTATGTGAGTAGGTTTTCATACTCTAGTATACCAGTATTTATTAGCTATGAATCTGTTAGCATAATCTAATGGGAAGATGACTACTTGGGTCCTAGGTTCTAATCATGGATCTAGAACTAACTAGCTTTTGTTGGAGAAACCCGGTTTCTTCTCAGCCTTGGTTTCCTCACATGTAAAGTGAGCAGAGTTGGAGTAAAAGAAGAAGAGTATAGAGAAGGGTGCACATGGTAAAGTCTAAGGATCCATCTCAGACCTGGCTCTGCTGCCTTACCCTGCCTGACCTTAAGCTAAAGCATTCTCTCTCTCCAGATCTGTTTTCTCATCTATAAACTAAGGGGATTAGATTACATGGCTTCTCTCATTCCTTCAACAAAAACAGTTATAAAGTGTCTTGTAGGAGACTGAAATAATAGTTTGGTGGCACAATGGGAAGAGTGCCTGATGCAGAATCAGAGCAACCTGAGCTCAGATCTAGCCTCAGATTTTTGCTAGCTATGTGCCTCTGAACAAATCCTTTAACCTCAGTTTCCTTATCTGTAAAACCTCACCTGGGTTGTTGTGAGGATCCACTAACCTAATAACTGTAAAGCACTGAGCACAGTGCCTGGCACATAGTAGGTACTATATAAATGTTGGCTATTATTAGCTATTTATTATTCATTACCATGAGATATTACAATATCACTAAAATAATCATCACCGGACCCCTCTGAGTCCACATAGTACAGCAAAAATGGAATCAATTAGAATGAACGGAAGCTCTTAGAGAATAGGAATCGTTTCTTTCCTTTTTTTAAAATTTATATCTTCACTACCTAGAATAGTGCCTGGCAAACAGTAGGCATTTAATAAATGCTTACTGATAGACTGCATGGATTCTTTGTCAAAGGACTCAGGGTCACTTGCTAACTATGCCACTCAGTGCCTGGGTTCTAGTTTCTTTATCTGTGGAATGAAGGAGATTGTACTTAAAATGACCTCCAAATCTATAATCCTATGATCACAAGGCATGACATCTTAAGTGAGGGACATTCGTGTTCCTTGTTAAAATTAACCTATTTGCTATGAAGGGAGGTCATTCAGAAGTGGATCCCCAAGGAAACTTTGGGATGAGCATGCAGATGAGTTTCACTGGTTTTGGCTGATTTTACTGGAGTTGCAATATAAAAGACCAGAGTCACTGAGGTTTTAATTCATTTGGAAAAAGAAGTCAGAAAGTTTCTTTGGGATCACAAGGATCTGAGGTCAGGAGGAAAGCCCAGAGGGTTAAGGATTTAACATCCTAGGTTGACACTCTATAACCCCTGCTGGGGCAAATCACCATCTGGAAGGCTTTCTTTCTGTCTTCTTTGCTATAAAGTGGGAAGACAATATCTACTCAGCAGGGCTTTTCTATTTTTCTCCTTCAGATTGTTTCATGAAAATGAATTGCCCAGGAAAGGCTATTTAATTTTACAAATGCTCATTACCTTACAGGGCACCTGTGTAAAAAACCCTAAAGGGAGCACCAGAGGAGACTAGAGGAATTATGAGGTGGTCAAGGGAAGTTGTTAGCATTGCTTCCTTGGAGAACAATAAAACTCGCTATAAGTAACCATCCCTGTCATAGCTGGAGTCCTGGTCCCTCTTACAAACAGAGAGCGGAACTAGACAAATTCTCAAGGTCCTATTCAAAAATGTTGATCTCCCCACTGAAAATGCATTGCAGCAAACAGACATTTACTTAATGCATATATATTTTACCGAGTGGGAACAAAAGAGTGGATGTTAACTTCATTTTTATTGAACTCTGTGGCTATTTCTTAAGGGTAAAGTGAGTTTATAAAAGATCTAGAAAAAGGCAGGCTTTTGTGACCTCATTTACCTCATTGAATTAGTACAAAATGTTTGAGGATATTTAAAAGGAACCTTTAAATTGCTGGACCAGAGGGACTAAAGCACAACTTAACTTGGCCTATTAGCTAAGAGGCAGAGGGAGAGAGTGCAGGGCCTGGAGTTGATTCAAATGATGGGCTCAGATACTAGCTGTGTGATCCTGGGCAAGTCTGTTTGCCTCAGTTTCCTCATCCGTAAAATGAGCTGGAGAAGGAAATGGCAAACCATTCCAATCTTTGCCAAGCAACCCTTAAATGGGGTCACAAAGAATCCGATATGACTGAAAAGACTGAACAAAAAACTCAGCCCATTACTGATACTTCATTAGCATATAATACAGAAAGTATGATATGAATTTCTTAGAAGAGGTTTTTCCAAATTCTGTTTGGTCAAACTCTGGGATCTTGGACGAACCCACACTTGTGGAGAATTTTTCAAGTTGTTTTATCCTTCTGGCAACTGTGAATTTTTGTTTGGAATTCAGATTTGAGTGATTATATTTTATTTCTGAATACAATTCCCTTTTCATTTTCTTTCATTTTAGAAAAGTGTCTAGTAACTCTTAAAGTACCATACAAATGAGCGTTTTAATTATCTTTACAAGGCAGTTGTACATTTGTCACCAAGTATAATCAATAGCTTTATCCAGGAGTGAACAAACAGAAAAAGCCCTACCACTGATTTAAGTCAATGAACATTTCTTAAGAGCCTACAAATAATAAATTTTCAATTGGCACCAAATAATAGTTTGCATTTATATAGTGCTTTACAATTTTCAGTATGTTTTCCTTAAAACAACCATATGAGACAGACAGTAAAAGTATTATTGTCATCCTGATTTGTAAATGAGGTAGCTGAGGCCAGGAGAAATTGTTAAGTGACTTGCTAAAGCTTACACAATAAAAGTCAGAACTGGGTTTCAAACCCAACTTTCTCTTAACTCTAAATCCAACACAATTTTCAAAATTAAAGATGGCCTCCAGCAAAATATAGGTGGAAATATTATTTTAAGCCCCTCTCCCAACTATTATCTCCTACTTACTATTCTAATATTTGGATTTTGTCATATTTATTATTTTAGAATTCCACAAAGCAAGATAAACATAAATGTTGCTTTGATCAATTTACCTACATATTTGTCAGAATGTAATAACTTATTCAAAGTATTGTGATTCTAATAATATTAATCGAATCTATGAAATAGACAAATATTTGCATATTTCCCTGGCCCACACACAAATGTTCTTAGACTCTAGATTGTCTGAAAGCCCCCCTTCCTCAATGTAGAGAATACATTTGCCTTTTCATACCTTTTTCCAACAATACTCAATCCAAGCCCTTTTCCAGGCTTCTTTTGCAGTTCTACATTGAACATATCATACATGTCCTCCTCTTTATACTGGGCCTCATCCCTGTAGATAGTCAGGCGCACTTTCTGAGGTGTCTGTCTCAGTACATTAATGGCTTCATCATGTGTAGCATTCCTGAGATCAATTCCATTCACCTAGACCAGAATCACACATAGAGTGTGAGAAACTGGGCTGTTAAAAAGAATCAAAAACCAAACCAAAACAACCTCTTTTTTCATAACTGAGAAAGCCTTCCATATATTCTCTAAGCTCTAAATCCATACCTCTAAAATCTGATCCCCAGCCCAAAGTCTTCCATCCTTACAGGCAGCTCCTTCCTCATAAACTTCATGTATAATAATGGCGCCCTGTGGAATGAGAAGAAAAGTTGTTTTTTGATCTCCCTCCACTCCAATAAAGAAAAAAAAAAACCACAGGCTAAATTCATTGAGTAACATGGACTGAAGTATTACTGAGTAAGATCAAGTCCGTGTGTGAGAGCACCACCTTTACAAAACAATCTTATGCAAACTACTCTGAACCAGTGAGTGGAGTGATCAATTCAAGAGTCAGGGGACCTGGATTCATATCCCAGCTTGAACACTTATGATCTGTGGGACTTCTGTGCGGCCACTTCTATTTTTTGTACCTGGGGTCCTTCACCTAAAAAATAGGAATCATATTAGCTGCACATTATGTCTTACAGGGATGTCAAGGTGAAATTGCTTTGTATATTTAAAAGAAACCCAACCTTGTATAAAAATATTTGTTATTAATAGAAAGTAAAAATCCAAAACAAACTTTTCAAACTGAAACTATTAAGGCCCAACAGACATCTCTGTACTCAAAAATATTTAAGATTAATTTATAGGTATCTAAACTTAAAAAAAGATCTTCACAGGGTATATTTGAGTCATCTCAAAGATTATGAATAAAGAAAATTTATATGAGGTATGGATGACAAGAAGTTCTGAAATCTGAGCATCAAAAAACATTGCCAATCTCACAAAACCTTACTATTCCAAAGTTGTTTTTTTTTAAAATAATAAGCAATTGAAATTACCATCTAATCCAAAGAACACTAGATGCTCTATTATTTCGTAAGAACTAATGAAATGATATGGACCATAGTTCTAGAGTTAGAAAAGTAAAAGGGTGTATTTGGCCTAGTTCATACCAGATCATGAGAGCTAATTGTTAAATTTTTAGTGTGAGCATTTACCTTTCAGAATCACTGAACACTGCAAATCAGGGATTGATTTATTCTTCTCTTGATTACCCGGACTTTAGAAAGCAATGGAGAAAACGCTAAAGATGCATGCATATCTTTCTGCCCCCTCCCCGCCCCCAGAGTCAGTTAGAATTGACTTCAAAAGCCATCTAATTGAACATCTCATTTTATAGATGAGGTAATGAGGTCCAGGGAGGATCGGTGAAGTCACATCCTCTGACTCCTCAGCCAGTACTCTCATCAAAGATATGTCTAACTAGAAAAGGAAGCAGCCTGGCTGTGTAAAGAGGGAGGATAATGAACAGAAAACCCTAGTTTCATGTTATTAAAATTATCGGAGGAAGATTGGCCCCTTGAATACCAGATGGACTCTATGGAAAGACAGATGCTAGCCTGTACCTGTATTGACAGGAAGGTTCCTCTGCCAGGAGCTTCTTTTATCAATAAAACCACAGATCCAGTCACTATCCCTTTATCATTTATAATCCGAAGCAACCTTGTGAAGAAGGCACTACACTGTATAGGTATTCTTTATCTACACTTTGCAGAGGAGGAAACGTTAAATGTTAAATGATTTTTTACAGGGTTATCTAGTAAGCATTTGAACCCAGGTCGTCCTGATTCCACCCCAGCACTGTAGCCACTCTGCTTGCTTCTTTTCCTGAGGTATTTACCACCTTAAGTGCTCACCAGCAAAGTGTCTGCTCCTCCAACGATGCTCAGTCCGAGCCCAGTGCGTCCTTTGGAAATGTCAATTGTTGTTTCACAGCCAGGGATAATCGGACATGTCGCTGGGTCCGATGGGAAAGTAGCTGGGGTGGAGGACCTGCTTACGTCTTAAAATAGAGAAGATAAGCTTAACTCTATGAACAGACTGAAGAAGTCGAAACTGAGTTAAAGTTGCAAGGATTCATTGATATGTCTGCCCCTGGCAAAACCTCCTGCCAAGTTATATAATGCATTATTCAAAGTTTTGCGACTCTGTGCAATAATACAAATTGATTCTATGATGTCCATGGCCCACACACAACAAGAAGATAAATAAAAAAGCTGAGTAATCCCCAACTGCAGGGCATGAAACACCTTCAGACTCTTGGCTTGGCGACCACACCAGGATTTCGACCTTCTTTCTCTTTGTTTCTCTTCACATACATTTATGGTGTAATGTTTACTTGTCTATAGCACTTTAAGAATTATAAAGTCCTTTCTTAAATTCATATTCCTTAGGACAGAAGTGCAGTATCACTGTCACCATTTTAAAGGTGAGAAGGCTGAGGCCCTCAAAGGAACAGGAGCTGAATGACCTTGGGCCCTGAACTTCTCCATTCCTTCAGTTTTCTCATCTACAGCCCTGGGGTTAAATGACATGATCTCAAAGATCCGTTCTCGCTCCACATCTATGTTTCTGTTATCCTAAATCATATGCTGAAAATCATGCTAAGCATCATCAAACCTGGGAACTTGAAGCCAGATTCCCTTTTCTTATACCTGGGACTTGATTTAATTATAATAATTTAAAAGAAAGTCCCAAAAGCATAGCAATTCTTCCCCTTTATGTTCATTATGTAAATGAAAATTATATATTTAGTTTTATGATATTCTTTATTTAATGTTACCCAAGAACTAGTTTTAAGAAAGCCAAGCCATAATAGCTTAAGTTTAAGATAAGATGTTCTCTTTTTAGAAATTATAGAGAGACTACTTTCTTGGTTCTAAAATGGCAAAAACAGGTGTAAAGTATTTTCTTCCCTTATGCTATTTTTACATGTATGATTTAAAATTATTTCGGGAATGCTATTCTGGGAAGAGCAGAAAACTTAATGAAAGGGGAAATTTTCTAGAAAATCTTCCAACATTTTAATGAATTGGCAAATGCTTTCTATATAAAGTATTTCTTTCATCAGATACATACTATTTTGCTTTGAGATACTGTTTTGAACTATTTTTTGAATGTTTTGAACTACTGTTTCCCTAAAAAGCATTCCAAAAAAATGTGAATGTTTCAGGTTTTTTTATGCCAAAACAGATGAATCCTTTGGGGTTGTTAACATAACCAAATGGTTTCCCTACATTTCACAGTCAAGAACATGAAACAGTTTTTTAAAGTTAAGATGGTACAAATGCTTTAAAATGTGTTTCTTCGTGAATGAGAGGTTTTTATAACAAGAAAGTTTTCCTAAATAGATGCACCAACATGTGAAAGAATAGCAGTAACTTACATTTACTGCACTTTAATACAAAGTACTTCTCTCACAAGGACATTTATCTAATCTCAGTTGTATATCATAAATATTATTATAACCATTTCACAGATAAAAAAGTGACTGATAAAAACTAAATAATTTTTGGTTAGGTAAGGTATTTAGTATCTGATTGGAGACTCAAACCCATGCCTCTTAATTGCAGGTTCATTGCTTTTTCTCCTACATCAAGCTGCCCTCGTGGTCCACATGTCATGGGATCTTGATAGTGTTTAGACCATGTTATAAAGGAGAATTTAGTGTTTTCATTCAACTCCCATGATATATTCTCCCAACACTGACCTTTGCTATACCATATTCCATACCACTATTGGTCATGGTATAATGAGATTCCAATACATGATGGTATCATCTGAAGTGCAAAGAGAACAAAATGATCCTGGTTTTCTAATCTGTGGGTCACAGTTAGCTAGACTGGCATAGACTATACACTGTAGGAATTTTTTTTTTCATAATAGAAAGAATAATATGTCCAGGGGACCCAACATCTTCCCTTGAGATCACGTCCCCAAAGGGAGTGAAACAAATCTAGGAAGTTCCCCCTAAATTACATATAATGTGAAAGACATCCAATATGAAAATTTTGACCTGAAACTGTCACTCACAAGCTTGTTTTTAGAAGCACTATGTAGACTACTTGTTTCCTTACAATGATTATCAGCTTGCATTGGGATTCCTATATACATACAGACTTTTATGTCTGAGACTTGAAGCTTATATTACTATCCTTACTTCTGATAGGTTCAGGTTCTGGAGATCCAGAAGGGGGCATCACTGGAGCTTGTGAGGTATTCTTTTTTTCTCCTATGGGTGCACTGAGGGTTGATTGGACAGACTGGACTTCTGGGTCTTCTGCATTAATAGTAAGTTTTACTGTGTTCTTTGCAGTCTTCAAAAGATTTATAAACTGGTTGAATAAAACAAAATTAATGAGCAAATTATTAAACTAATGCAATTAAGACACTGACAAAAACATAGGCTTATGTTTTCTAGGACTAAGAGAAAAAAATAAAAGTATGTAATACCCAGTTTCCTCATCTCAAATGTAAATGTTGGTCTAGATGATTTCCAAGATTCCCTCTAAGCTCTCAATATTAACAGTCCCTCTATTACGCTACATTTATCTAGGTACATTCAGATCTGTGAATATATTAATAAAAATATTACTTTGGTCATAAGACTGAGAGAGGATCTTGTTAAGATACAAGGAAGTGTAATTATTTTCAAGGAAAAATAACAGTCATTCAGTCAGTCACCCATGAGTAACATGCATCTACATATACACTATACATAAATATGCATATACATGGAATCACACGTGTATATTTTGTATACATTACCAATCATACATGTACATTCATCAACACACCAGCAGACATACACATCTATGTACTTGGCTATGACTGTTTTATCAGTCACTCTCCTAATTTTATAAAGGTACCTTTTCCACAGGATAGCCCACTACAACTTCATCATCCACTGCTAAGATCTGATCTCCAACTTTAATACGTCCATCCTAGGAAGAAAAAGGAAATTTTCCGATACTTTTTTCTTGGGAGCAAAACCTTACCTCTACTCCACAATACACTACACTCTACAGCAGTCAGGATGCTAGTAAAATCTCACCTTTGCTGCTACTCCATGATCAGTTAGACTCTTTATGACAACTCCATTAAGCGTATCTTCTTCACTGATGGCAATGCCCAAACCACCTTGATCCTAGAGAAGCAAATACCAGAGAAATTGGACAATTTTAAATAAAGAATTTTAATTTTCCCTCAAAGAAATGTATGCAGGTGTAATGTCTTCTGCTTGCTATATTCAACACTTGATAATAGAGAAGTAGTTGAAAATTTATTTAAAGCCCATTTTTTAAAGAACTTAACTCTTCCCTCAAGGCTATATGATTTCCATCTTAAAATCTGATGTGTCTTCTCACATCCAACCCTTTTTGCAATTGAAGCAGAAATATCTGGTTAATTTTGAGTATAAACTCAGCTAACCAAGGACCAGCTGAGCCAATTTGAGAGAGCTTCATTCATCTCCAGGTGGTTTTACACTGGATGGTGGATTTATTTTTCAGCCATAGAAAATGATCTCCTAAATCATGGAGGGGTTGTGCTGTGCATTAGTGGAAGAAACATCCATAAAAACTCATGTATCTTTCAAAGCACTGAAACAAGTATGTTAATTAGCTAATAAATATTCATTTTTAAATCTAACCAATAATATGTGTGTAGAACTTGGAAATGTTATCTGAGACATATGCCTGATCTTCCTATATCTCTGGTATGCCTTTCAGAAAACACATCCTTTCTTTTCACTACTCCCCTTCCATCTCCTATTCTTTTCTTTATGGTCTTCCCACTCAAAATAAGAGTTAATCCAAATGCAGTCATTAATCTTATCCTCCCTGTGCTAGCAAGGTCTGAGTATCCAGAGCCTGTTTCCATGGATACTTGAGTTTCGAAGTTGCAGGGCAAGGGTGTCCCAAACTCTGAAGTACAAAGAGTCTTACTGAAAATCTGCCCGAGCCTCAGAATTGAACTTCTTTTATCTATAAGCTTCACATTTTCTTTTATCAAAACCAAAGGTTTAATAACATCAGCCTGTGATTCTCTTTACTGTTAGGTATAACAACACTAAAATAGTTTTTTGGAGTGTATCTCAATCTTACCAGAGCCAACAATACTTTTCTTTGTAATTTATGCCCAGATAAGAGACAAAAAAGTAAAAGGGAAGGATGAGACTGTTCTCAGTGCTGATTAAAACTGTATGCATGCCCTCCAGTGATCCTTTGTAAAGGTGGCAGGCGATAGGTGTGGAGCGTTGCACACACTGTCAGATGGTTGACATGCTGGCTAATTTTGCTGAATCGCTTTCTTTTGCCCCCTCTTTATTCTTCGTTGTAAGGGCAGTAGGGGTTATATTTGGAAAAGAAAGTGATGTAAAAGCAAAGAAATAATAATAAAAATCTTTTAAAAGTATATATTGGTGCTTTCCCTACTTTTGGATAAAAACTATCCTTTTAGAATGCCAAAGGAGTGCCTGACTCTCTTGTGAAAATTATTATATTTATGCATTTTCCAAGACCAATTATTTATTCCTTAACTGATTTTTGTTAGCCATTGATTAATAGGATCTCAGAGCTGGAAGCATCATGGCACCACAGGCTTAGAGCTGGAAGTCATTGTATTCAGTCCCTTTATTTCACAGATGAGACCTAGAGAAACTAAGTGCCTTGACCAGAGTTACAAAGGTAGCAAGTGTCTGAGGTGGGGTTCAAACTCATATCTTCATGACTATAAGCCCGATACTCCATTCTCCATGCAATACTGCCTTGCCTCTCAGAGTTCACCTAGTCCAATCTATATCTGAGAAAAAAAACCCTTACCTAACCCTAAACATAACCTCCCCTACTCCAGGTAAATGCTACCACCCAGATGCTGATGGGCACTCAAGGGACCAATAGGAGTAAGAGATATGGATCCCTTCTCTCATGCCAGGACCTATGGCACAAGTCCTGGATTCACTCTTCTGGCTTACATCCCACTCTACTCCACCTCTTCCCGAGGGAAGCCAGATCATGACTTTGCTCTAGCCCTCTCATTGATACCACTCTCCTCAATAGACCTTGTTCAGGCACCATTTCTCCTTCCTTATTGGTTGCACTGCTGCCCTCCAGATTCCTAAATATTGCCATCTAGTTACATTGCTACGAGTACACTAAGGTCTTTTGCCTTATCAATGATTTGTTCGATTTCGCTATAATGATCATGTGGCTTTTATAAGCTTACTAAAACTTATAATATTGTAAGACATTCCAGACGTCTGGTCACGTCCACCTGTCTGTGGTTTTCACCATTGTTCATGGTTTTGCCCTTCAAAGCCTGGAAGAACAAACCACAGCTCTCTTCTACGTGACGATCTTTCCAACACAGGAAATCAACTATCAGGCTTCCTTAAGTTTTCTTCTCTAAGTGAAACATCACCAGTTTCTTCCAAAAATCTTCCTATGGACATGGTTTCAATTCACCCAATTCTGATCTCATTCCTATGGATATGCTCATCAATAACCTCCTTTGAAATAAAGCACCTAAAATTAAATTCAACATTCCAGATTGTGGTCTGACCAACAAAGAGTACAGGAGCAACATTCTTCCTTGTTCTTTATATTACACTTCTATTTTAATGCAGCTTGGAAACTCTTCCACTGCCACATCACACTATTGAGTTATACTAAGCTGTAGTTCATTAAGCTGCCCAAGTCCTTCCTTACCACATGTACTTTTGTCTAACTACATCTCTCCAATTTTATATTCTCATAATTGGTTCCTGAACTCAAGGAAAGGATTTACTTTATCCCATTAAGTTTCTTCATAATTAGATTTGGTTCATAATTCTCACCCATGGAGATGGTTTGGGAATTCTGATTTTGTCATTCAATATGTTAGCTTTGTGTCATTTATAAAGTTCATAATTATACCACTTATGCCTTCAACTAAGTTGCTAATAAAAAATGTTGACCAGCAATGGCCAAAGAATAAGGCTACCCATAGGAGATATTCTATCAGGTTAAAATAAATTTATTATTTTTAGACTGAGTCTTTCAACCAGTTTCCAAGGGATCTAACTATATAAGTAGCAGCCCATATCTATCCATCTTGTCCATGAGGATACCATAGAGAAGTTTCCATATCTCTTGTTAAAACTCAATTACACTGTTATGGGATTCATATGACTTATAATGCTATTAAAAAAGAAAAAGAAATGAACCTTCCATAATCTGTTTTCAATAAAGGTATGATGGCTTACAGTTATCACTCAACATAATACCTTACTTTCATATCAGGGAGTAGTACTTTAGAGTTAACAACCAATAGTTTCCCCTAGGGAGCTAGGTGGCTCAATGGATAGAGCAGTTGGCCTAGAGTCAGGAAGACCTCATTTCAAATACAGCCTCAGAAACATACCAGTTGTGTGACCTTGGGCAAGCCACTTAATTTCTGTTTGCCTCAGTTTTCTCAAATGTAAAACTGGAATAATAATAGCACCTGCCTCTGAAGGTTGTGAGGATCAACTGAGATAACATTTTCAAAGTGCTCAGTACGTGGGCCGGGCACATAGTAAGTGTTGTGTAAAAGTTACTGTTGCTGGTGCTGTTTTTACATTTTCCAATTCTACTAGACATAATAGACCGCCCAGAGTTCTGAAGGAAAGAGAATCTGTTCTCTATTGCTGTTAGAGAAAAATCTCATTTTTTCTAATTTAGGGAGTTAATGACTAGTTAAATTCTTATCTAGCAGTCAAAAGAATAGACTACCTAATTCCTGCCTCAGAAAAAAAATAGGAATGTAACTGTGCTGAAGATACTACTAACAAACATCGATCATTTTCTATAGGTTTTAGATTTTTCCATACCCCTGTTCCTTTCTATTCAAATGAGTAATAGTGGCAGCTAGTAAAGGCATGAAATCATCCAGATCAGTTGTTTCTTAGCAAAAGACTGAATTGTTTTTTGGATTGTGTGTGCGTGTTGGTCCTTCTTTGCCGAAGAAGACCGTGCCATCAGAGAAATAATGACGAATTACACTTGACTTTGTCTTGAGTGAGGGAGGGCTGTGCAGGTCACCAGCCTCACTTCTCCTCCAGAGCCATCTGAATCCAGTGACCAGATATTCATCAGGATGACTGGAGATGACCCAGGATGAGGCAATTGGGGTTAAGTGACTTGCCCAAGGTCACATAGCTAGTGAGTGTCAAGTGTCTGAGGTGAGATTTGAACTCAGGTCTTCCTGACTCCTGCACTGGTGCTCTATCCACTGCACCACTTAGCTGTCCTTGGAGGTAGTATTCAAAAAGAGAAAGGAATTCTAGTTCATAATCTTGAGATCATCTTTGACTCTAATTGTCAATAACACTCCTTATTCCTTACCTTACATATCTCTTACACATATCCTATTATTTACAAGTATTGTTTCCAGATCCTCAAAAAAATTTTGTGCCTGGCCCCTCCTTTCCTCTTCCACTGCAATCAGCATAGTTTAGGCCTAAAATCCCAGGGGTGGGGAACCTGATACCTGGAGGCCACATGTGTCCCTCTAGGTTGTCATGGGCAAGCCTTTGACTGAATTCCAGTTTCACAGAACAAATCTGAAGACGAGCATCCCCTCTTTTCATGGCATGGCTAGGTAGCTCAGTGGATAGAGAACTGGGTTGAGAATGAAGAAGACTCATCTTTCTGAGTTCAAGTATGGCCTCAGAGAATAGCTTGCCTTCCTTTTCTCATCAGTAAAATGAGCTGGAGAAGTAAATGGCAATATCAAAACAAGTAGGAAATAATTAACAGAGGGAAGGCCCTAGAATTAAGAGGGATTTGGAAAGGCTTCTACAAGGTGGATTTTAATTGCAGCTTTTTTGCTGGAGAAGGAAATGATGAAAACTCCAGTATCTTTGCAAGCTGGACAGACTGAAACAAATGAACAGCTGCAAACAAACACATCCAATCTTTTCAGTCTGAAAAGGTTCAGATACAAATGGAAGGGAAGAGGCCCCTCTGCTTAACTCCAGGGGTCAGTCAGTCAGTCATTGAGCTTTTCTTTCCCATGAAACTGAAGATCTGTTAGGAACTACTTGCTATTCCTTTTAAATCTATGATAAAGTTCTCATGGACATTTTGATCCTTTTTTCCTTCCTTCTCCCTGCCCCATCCTGTCTTAGAGATGGCTACCATGAGCACAAATGCGAAGTGTGTGTGTGTGTGTGTGTGAGTGTGAGTGTGAGTGTGTGTGTGTGCATGCGCCTGTGTGTAACCATTCTAAACAGATTTCTATTTATCAGGGGAAAGACTGAACATGTGGCGTATGACTGCGTTGGAATATTACTGTGCTATAAGAAATGATGCATTTGATGATCTTAGAAAAACAAATAATGAAAAGCAAAATGAGCAAACCAAGAGAATGTGTATCCAGTAACAACAATATTGTTTTAAGAATGACTTTGAATGACTAACTCACTAAGCTTTTACTGAACACCTATGATGTGATGACCAGAACGCTAAAGGGGATGGGGGGAGAGGTTAACAGGAAAAAGATAACCCCTGCTCTCAAGGAGCTCACAGTCTAATGGGGGAGAGAAACACTCAAACAAATATGCACAAACTAGCTATACATAGAATAAATAGGAAATAATTAACAGAGGGAAGGCCCTAGAATTATGAGCGACTTGGAAAAGCTTCTTTGGAAGGTAGAATTTTAGCTGGGACTTGAAGGAGGGAGAGCATTCCAGACATGAGGACCAGCGAGAGAAAACACTTGGAGGTGAGAGAGAGAACAGCAAGGAGGCCAGGGTTACTCGATACAAGATTACATGGGGAAGGGGAGTGTAAATTGTAGGAAGACTGGGAAAGTGGAGGATAAGGATTAGATTAGAAACGATTGCCTTTGAATGCAAAAAGAGGATTTTGTACTTGACTCTAGAGGTAGTAGGGAATCACAGGAGTTTACTAAATATGGAGTTGTTGTGGTCAGATCAGTACTTTGGGGAAATTGCTTTGGTGGCTGATCAGGGGATGGACTGGGGTAGGGAGAGATTTATGTCCGGCAGACCCACCAAGAGTTTATTACAATAGTCTAGGTGTTGTGATATAATGAAGGTCTGCACCAGGGTTGTGGCAGTCAGACGAGAGAAAGGAGGTATGTTTGAAGGATGTTGCAAAGGAGAAACTGACAGGCTGTGTCAGAAGGATTGTGGCAGGGGAGGGTTTGGGGGAACAGTTTAGCTTTGACACATTGAACTTAAGGTGTCTACATGCAGTTATGGATGTATGACAGTTAGTGGGAGATGAGAAACTAAAGGTCAACAGAGAAGTTAGGGCAAGCTAGGTAAGTCTGAGAATCATCAGCATAGAGATGATAATTAAATCCACAAGAGCTGATGAGATCACTAAGTGAGGTAGTGTGGAAGAAGAGAGGAGGGCTAAGGACAGAGTCCTGTGGGACATCCATGGTTTGGATGAAGATCCAGGAAAGAAGACTGAGAAGCAGTCAGATAAGTAGGAGGAGATCCAAGAGAGATCAGTGTCCCAAAAACCTAGAGAGAAGGGCATATCAAGGAAAAGAGGGTGATCAGCGTCAAAGAATGCAGAGAAAGGAGAATGAAGACTGAGAAAAGGCAACTGGATTTGGTAATAAAATCACTCATAACTTTGGAGAGAGAAGTTTTAACAGAATGGTGAGGTCAGACTGCAGGGTTTTAAGAACAGGGTGAGATATGGATAACCCATATCAAATTACTTACCTCAGAGAGGGAAGAGGAGAGGGATGGGGAGAATTTGGAACTCAAAATTTAAAAAAATGTTAAAAAATTGTTTTTACATGTAATTTGAGAAAAAAGAAAATATTATTTTAGAAAAGAAGAATGAGAGGAGAGGAAGTGGAGGCAATTATTGTATATGGCGTCTTTAGGAGTTTTACCAGAAAGGGCAGAAAAGATATAGACTGACAGTTAATGGTTTTTTTGAGGCTGGAAAAAAATATGGACATGTTTGTAGGCAGCTGAGAAGCAGCCAATAATCAGAAATAGACTGAAGATATGTGATAGGATGGGAAAGACAGAGGGGGAAATCTGGAGGAGTTGAAGTAGAATGGGATCACTTTTGCCTGCCTATGAGAGCAGAAGTTTGGAAGGAGAAAATGATTGTGAGTCAGGTACTGAACTCCTTGAGAAAGGAAGGGGAGTACCCTGACACTTTTTCTTTATTCAATATTGGTATAAATGTTACCATTACTAGATAGTAATTGTTTCTCTTTTACCCAGGAACCCTGAGGTTCTTCCCCTCCTAGTTTGATTTTTTTTTTTAACCAATGGGGCCATCCCTTGAGTAACTACTTAAAGAATCCTATTCATTGAATGGGTGTATCTCACTGAAAGTGAGAATGGGATAAGACCTTAGCCTGAAAGAGCCAGGGTCTCCCATTGCATCCTGAGTCATCTCCAGTCATCCTGATAAATATCTGGCCACTGGACCCAGATGGCTCAGGAGAATACAGTGAGGCTGGTGACCTCGCCTAGCCCTTCCTCCCTCAAATCAAAGTCAACAGCAAGTCACATCATCATCATCATCTTGATGTCACGTCACTCTTCAAGAGCAAAGGACAAACCCAACAAAAGTTACCGGAAAGCCTGGGGCAGAGTCCTGTCAAAAGGATGGAAAACTATTCCAGTCTGAACATAACTCTTCCCAAACAGAAATGGCTTGGATATAGGTTAAGGACGAATCATACTATTTCTGGCATGCTAGTTTCCAAACACAGAATGTAATATTAGTATTATTTTTCTTTGACAACTTAATGTTTAAGTACACGGAAGGAAGAATAGTCTCATCTATTTAATATGGAAGGTATAAAATCTGGAGAGTTGGGGGCCTAGATTACTCAGAAGAGCAGTCTATAGAAATTATGAATTCTCCACTTCACTTCTGTCAGGGTAGGTACTAGTGAGTAGCAAGAATAGTTCTGAGGAAAAAAACCAAGTCTATGATAGATGACTCAAAAAAGTATAAAGTAAACATGTAAGGAGGCAAGCCAAGGTATCTAAGGATAAGGCTGCTTATGCTACAAAACAATGAGCAAGGAGGATAGGGATGTATGTACACAAAGTAATTCTTGTCTTCAGGGCAAATTCAGAAAGGAGAAACTCAGTAATAACCTGCTCACTCTGCTTGTATTTGGCTGAAATATTTGTCTGAGGAACTGGAAAAGGAAAATTCTATGTGCTTCAGTGAGCTGGTACTTGTCAATAGTGCAGGATGTACTAATAATAATTCTGACTAACATATGATTTACATGCTAATAATATCTGATATTTTAAAAATATTTAAATGTTAAATTGAAAAAAGCTAGTCTCAGAGGGATTCCTTGTTAATAAAATTTTAAGTGTCTAGATATCTCCCTATATAAGAATATATTACTTTTATATAGAATTTTAAAGTTGTAAAATATCACACGCTGGATATGCTGGAGACAGTTCTAATTAGCTTGGAAAAGAGGACTGTTACATTTCCAGCCTTAGAATTTGTACCTCAGTAATTGACTAACTTGGTAAATCAGGGCTGGATGCATTGTGTTGTTGATGGTCTAGGCTTAAGAAAGTGCTAATGATGCAGATTGAATTTAAATGTGTGCCCTGCATGTGTGTGTATACACACACATATATACACACATGCACATTCACACACATATGATGTGTATACACATATACACACGTGTGCAAATATACATGCACATGCACATACATCATGCACACATATGCATATTTCAGAGATTTTTTTTCAGTTGATTTAATTATGTCCAACTCTTGGTGACCCCATTTGGGTTTTTCTTGCAAAGATAATGGAGTAGTTTGCCATCTCCTTGTTCAGTTCATTTTATAGATGAAGAACTGAGGCAAAGAGGGTTAAGTGACTTGCCCAGGGTCACTCAGCAGGTAAGTGTGTGTGAGGCTGGATCTGAACTTAGGAAGATGAGTCTTTCAGATTCTAAGTCTGGCACTCTATCCACTGTGCCACCAATCTACCCTAAACCAGTGTGCTAAATATTTCTCAGCACACACCTGTTTTACTCTGTTAAACACTGATGATGATGCCTGATAATGACTACTATCATTTATCCAGCATGTCAAGGTTTGGAAAGTGCTTCATATACATCATCTCATTTGATCTTTGCAATGCCCCGTATTTATTTGATGACAGAAAGCAGGTAGTACAGCTATTCTCATTTTAAGTAAAAGGAAACTGAGGTTCCAGATGTTAATTGTTTGGCTCCAAATCACAACCATTCTCTTTACTTTTCATTATTTTAATTTGTAGAGGAAGTGAGGCAAAGCTAGGAAGATGCAGATTCAAATCTATCGTCTGACACAAGCCTACTAGGTGATTTTGGCCACTTTTCTCCTCAGTGTGTTAGGCTAACTCTCTAAGATGACATGTTTCAGAGAATGTGGTTTGAGAGTCTCCTTCATGCAGTAGTTCCCTGTATTAATGAAACCACAAATCCAATCATCCTTTAATGATCAGTATAAACTATACTATATGTAGTATATATTTGTACAGAGTATATACATATATATACATAACATATTTAAAATATCAATATGTGTGTGTATATATGTGTATATGTATATATACACATATATACACACACACATACATTTTCTATCTATCCATGAATCCATCGATCCATTCATCCATCCATCCATCCATCCATCCATCCATCCATCCATCCATCCATCCATCCATCCATCTATCAAACTTCACTAGATCAACACTGAACAAACTAGGGTATTAAATCTCTCAGGATTAGTAAAGGGAAGTTCTTAAGGAGTGAGAACATGGATTATTCACAAAGTTTCTTTCAATAGACTGTATAAAAGCTATCTTTTCTTCCAAACCTCTATCTCCTAAACAAAATGTGTTGTAAGTCTGCTTAAAATAAGCAACATTGAAGTGATTCACTTGTACCTAGTAGGGAAGATTCATACACACTTCCAAAATAAATAAGATATATGAGTATTGTAAAATTGTTCAGGTTATAATCCAAGCTTAATAATTCAATATTTTAAAATAGTCAACTTCTTGGAGGTTTATGGTAAAACTGAATGCATATTACCAAATACATCTAGGTTCCAAGGGCCACAGAAAATGAAAAAAAATATAAAAGCTATTTTTCAAAAAGGACAAGAATCTATTATTTGTCATCCTCTTTTCAGACAAATTAAGAAAAAGCTGCCTCTGCTTCTTCACCCCTCATTTATCAACACTTTTGCAATCTGGCTTCAAATCTCATTAATGAACTAAATTAGCATCTCTTTTTTTTGTATTTACTGTATTTATATTTAAGCTAGATATACTTATCTATGTATTTTTGTCTCCTCTATTGGGCTCTAAGTTCCTTACAATAGAGATTATTTCATTTAATGTATGCTTCTCCAGCGCCTAAGGCAGTGCCTGAAACATTACAGGTCCTTAATAAATGTTTGACTGAGTGTAATGGACTGATTTTTGGTGTCCATTTGGTTTTGGTGTCCATTTGGTTTTCCAGTAAAGTGACTTCTCTTTTAAGCTATTACTTAGAAATTATTTTGAAACACACACACACACACACACACACACTTCATGACTATTTAAAGTAGGTTTACCTTGGGAAGTTCCAGATGATGAACATTTTTAAAAGAATTGAAGTCCATTGCTGTAACAGAACTAGTAGTACTCAATTCAGTCTATAGCAGAAAAAAAGAATTTAAAAAATTCAAGTGTATTTTTAAAGAAAAAGATCCATTTTAATCAAAATTCTTCAGCGGAGTGACGTTATTGTTGTTGCTACTGTTGTTTAGCACTTGACGAAATTTACAAATAATATGTTATTTTCCAGAATGACTTGCAATCATTTTATAAAATAAATTACCTTTGAGGTTAAATGATTTTCCAAGGTTGCCTAGAATTTCTATGATGAAACTTTGTAGAAAGTCTCTAAGGCACAATTTTTTAATCTAAAAACCATAAACTTTAAAAAAATTTTGAGAATTGTCTTTCAATGTAATTGGGTTTTCTTGTGTATGTGCATAATATATATATAAAACATGTATACACATATATGTATGTATGTATGTATAAAATCACATTTAAAAACACTATTCAGAGAGGGCTACAACACATATAAAGTTAAAAATCCACACTTTAAAAACTCAAATGCTAAAACATCAGGCCCTGCCTCAGTATCCATCAACCCTTTTTTTCATTTTTTTCTCCTCAGTGAAATAAATCACCATTTAAATGCATCAGTCCGGAAACTACAGAAATGCTCCATTTTTTCCTATAGTAATAATAATAATTCCCATTAGTAAAGTACTTTTTTTTCACACTAACATCAGT
This sequence comes from Bettongia penicillata ogilbyi, assembly GCA_023548195.1. Classification (NCBI taxonomy): domain Eukaryota; kingdom Metazoa; phylum Chordata; class Mammalia; order Diprotodontia; family Potoroidae; genus Bettongia; species Bettongia penicillata. The sequence goes on from JAJHZJ010000425.1 coordinate 275,828, forward strand.
CAGCTGGTATGAAAAGCAATATGAACTCCCCCCCTCCCCCCAGTGACTTCCACTGCAGGAGCAACAAAGATGGCAGCAGGCATGGAATCACTGTCTTGTGAGAACTTAAAAGATTTAGTAAAAATTGTCTGTTCATTTGACCATGTGTCTGTTTTACTGAGTAAGTGACCCCACAGAGAGTATTCCCAGGAAGTACAAGTTTGCGCTGCACTCTGCACTGAAAGGCATTACAGATCAATAAAACGCCATGGTGTTTATGGTAATAATGGTGTTCCCCCCTTCAGACCATACACAGCACTTCTTTGTATCTCTTAACTCTTTAAGTTATTATTTGTATCTATACTATAGCTAGAAATTTGCTGTTTGTAGCTTTAATACAATTAGAAATATTTTTGTATCTATTTTCATTAGAAATATTTGTACAAATACTTCTAACTATAATATAGATACAAATAATGTATAACATGTTATACATTGTTACAATAAAATTATATATATATATATGCCATTTCTCCCTCCTAGTCGATTAGCTCTATGAAGGCAAAGTCTACCTCCTCTAGTGACATTTTTTATACTTAAGAAATGTTTTTTGAATCGAACAGAAATGAATTGAGGATCGTGGATGACAAATATTGGCCAAATAGTACATCCTGGTGTGACAAATAAGAGGCTTTTTTATTTGCTTCAATAATTGCATGAACCAAAGGTTGTGGATTAGTTTAGAGAATTTTGAATAAAATATTTTTAAACCATTAATGAATTTTGTAGTGGTGTGCAAACCAGGTAGGACAAGCAACTTGGTATCATTTTGTGACAGCAGTTGTGCATCTATGTATGTGTATGTGTTTTTGCTATGACCAGGATGATCCAGAAGCTTTTCACTTTGATCAGATAAAACAGAATTTAGCTGATTTTCCCAACTTAGCTTAGTTCTCTTGTCGGTTGACTGGTAGATTTTGCATTGTATTTGTGTGCTTTCTTGCCGCGTTTTAATTCTGCAGCATTTAAGAATGAATATTACTCAAAACAAAACAAAACAAAACAGGCAAGACCTGTAGTTCTTAAAAAGCACACTTCAGTGACAGAAATCTGACTAGTATAACTAAGGCTACATGTGGAAAACAGATTGTCAAAGGTATATTTAGGGTGATAAAAACTGTTGTTTTGTGATGAAGAATTAGTCATAATAAAGCATTACATAGTGCTTTAAAGCTTGCAAAGCACTTTACAGTTATTATGTTCACAATCATCCTAGGAAGTAGATGGTATTTTTATCCCATTTTACAGATGAGGCAACTGAGGCAGAGCACTTGCCCAAGGTCAAACAACTAGTAAGAATATGAGACCAGATCTGTACTAAGGTCTTCCTGACTCCAGACCCTAATGCTCTATCCACTGTGCCACCTGGGTGTCTCATGCATTAAAGAAAACATTGCAAAAGACTGGAAATTTAATGCTAAATCATGTAAGACAAGTAACTTCAGTAAAAAGAAAACATGCTATATATTAAAAGATTTTTAAATATGTAAAAATTAAGGTGCCTATATCAACTAACCTGATTATTTTACTTTGTTCTTATCACTTTAAGCACCTTTCCACAGAGTGCTTAAAGTCTTTTCACAAAGAAATAAAAAATGTAACTAAGATACCTCCTGATTCTGAAGAGCCTCCACAGTAGAAGGTAAACCTTCCAGTCCTTTACCAGGACAAACGGCCATTTGATTTACTGCATCTTTATTTCTAGAAAACAAAGTATAATCATACTAAGTTCAATTTAAATAACATATTCATGTACAGTAATGAGTGACAGTCCCCAAAATTGGAATCTGTGAAATTTTAATAAGTATTTTTTCATCCATACTCTAAACACAGTAGACATCTAATTAGTATTTGTGGAAAAAAAAAAGAATTTACAGTTAACTTTTTAGCTAAAACATTTGGAAAGCTAGTAGAAAAATAAGGCTTACCTGATAAAAATGATTTTTACTTTTGATGGGGCACATTTAATTATTGATGAGGCATTCTGATGACTTCTTCCATATAAAATTTGCCCATTTATCTGTATAAAACAAATATAGACCGACCTTGAAATTTAATTTCTTTAATTCATAAAATACTACTTCACAAAAGTATAACATACTATCACTTTCGATCACTCTAATGAAATAAGTGTTCTTATCATTTGATATAAATGCATATATACACAAATATATGTGCATGTGTGTGTGTGTTTAAGCATCAATTTCTGAGAGTAGAAATAAAGATCATCTCCCTCTCCTCTTTCTCCTTCTGTCTATCTCTGTCCCTCTATCTGTGTCTCTCTTCCCCCACCCCATACACAACACACAGTTTAATGGCCATGCAGTGTCTGAGATTTGTCACCATGTGCTCTAGTATCTAAGGCATCTGTCAGGCAAGCAGGAAGTCACTGGAGTTTGCTGTCTTCTATTAGCTGGTCTCTTGTGATTTGGCTCTCTCTTCAGTTAACAGGCTACTGAAATTACTCAGAGGATTTTCCTGCTGTAACTGCTGCCAGTTTCCCAGTACCTAACAGGAATCTCAGTGGTCAGAGTTCCAAATGAATCTCAGTTTGACTCATGGGCAATAGAAGTTCTAGGATGTGATTATATTTTATTTTCGTTTTTACAAAGCACATTCTTCACCACTTATCCTATGAGATATATAATGTGCGTATGTAATTCCCATTTTATAGAGTAGCAAAGGAGTCAGAGAGGTTAGGTAACTTTTACTCATGGTCATTTAGGTCAGGGCAACCTGACCTTGAATCATCAATGAGACTCTAATTTTATCTTTACAATAAAATGATGGAAATGAATTATTGCCACCTTGCATATTGGTGATTCCATCATTTGCTAGAATTTTTCTTGACTTCAGAGACACTGACACAGAGACACTATGATACCACGAAAAACTTACTTCTAGAAGTTCATCTCCAATCTGCAGTCGACCATCTTTCCCAGCTGCACCATTTGGGTCAATTCCAACTATAAAGACACTCATTCTTGATCGATCTTTGTTCCCAGCAAGACTCAGGCCCAAACCAGTTCGGCCTTTTTCCAGTTCAATCATGAAGAGTTCGCCTGCTAGAGTTCCATAGCGCTGAAGTATATTTTCTATATAAAATGCAAAGTGAGCAGGTTCCAGAAGCTAGTTATATCTGAGAATTTTGATGATCATTACTTAGTTTCAATCTTTAAATGTTACTGCCTACTTTGTATCATATACTTCATACTATTTGTTCAGTTTCCTGTCTTTTTTTTTTTTTAAAGAAACTACTTTAACTTAAACCCAAAAAAAAAGAAAGAAAAAGTTAACAGTGCTTTCTTTTGCAGCAACTTTGGCAAAATTAAAGAATCTCTCACCTTTGCCTTTTGGAATGGCTAATTTTCTTAGATGATAGGTTTTTTGGGGGGAGTGCTAAAAAGTAATTTGGATATAATTTAAGTTGGTCTTCACTATGAATATGAGTAAACTGTTATGGAGGGATATTAATCTGATTTGCTCAAGGTAGTGGAACTACTTAGTGGCAGAACCAGGGCTAAAACCCAAATTCCCTGAATTATCTGTAGAGAAGCTTATCTCAGAAGTAAATCTTGCCTTTCCTGATAGAAAACTTCTTGTTTGGTGGTCGGTTTTTCAGGAACACAGCAAAACAAACATTCTTGAGGTTGTAATCCTGAAAACAGGACTGTAAAGTAGGAGTAACACTTGAGATTCCCTTTTATTTTGCATATCAATAGAGTAAAAGTGAAATCTGAGGGTTTCTCATGTTTACAAAGTGAGAAAGGATTTCGCTTTTTGGTCGAGATTACTGCTCACTCACTAGACCCTGCTAGAGGCCCAAAGCCCACCAGAATTAGACTGTCTACCAATGATACATGCATACTAACTATAATTAATTGAAAACAATTTAATCATCAAAGGGAGACCATTTATTCTTACTTTCATGAAAGTCTCTGTAGTAAACTTTATAAATGGGAAAATCTGTATAAAGAGGATTTTAAAAAGAAAGAAAAACAAGATTCATTGCCTCAGGAATGTGTGTTGTATTCAAGCAAAACCATGAGTAATTTTCTTTTTCAGATTATTGCATTTAGAGAAACTAAAGAGGCATTTACCTGGACCCACACTTTGACAGATCTATCTCTATTTTAGCAACACTCTTTTCTAAACACCATCCCAACAGAACAACTTACTCCAGCTATAACCAAACTCATCTTCTTTGTCTCCATCTTCTGAGACTTTGCTGGAACATGACTCTTCAGTATCACTGCTCATTCCAGAAAATGTTGAAGGAGGGGGCAGACACAAGCTGGGGAGGGAAGTCTTTTCAGGCTCTGAATCCAACTGACTAGATGCCTGTGGAGAACAAGAAGAATGCAGTGAGCATGTGCAGTCTAAGGACCAGAAAACTTCACAGAATGGAAAAAAGAACAAACAACAACAGCTGTGACTTTAATGTTTCAAACACACTGAAATTAGATCGTGGAATGAACAATATAGGGGAAAGTGATGGATACAATGACGGCCAAGATTCAAAGTCTAAATGTACTTAACGCAGCAAGTACTCAAAGCCCAATTGTGTTATTTCTAAAGTCAAGAATTATTCGGTTTTGAAGACTGAAATGACTATTGTAGGAAATTAGCACAAACTTCCCCTTAAAAAATCCCTCATTCAAATTTTTTCATAAATATGCAGATGGAATGGGTGAGGTTTGAGGGGTTTGGCAGGTTCTTTCAAGAAATTAAAAGGAAGTTAACTGAGACATCCTGCTTAACTGAAATGTATACAAAATATATACCTTAGATTGACATTGAATTTTTGCATGCATTTTTCATATGCCCCTCTTATGAAGGAAATGAGTTTTGAACTCAGGATTCTCAAGTCCACAGAAGAGAAAGCATACATAAAGCACTCTCCAAACCTTTAAGCACTATGTAAATGCTATCTATCATTACTACTACTTCCTGACTCTTGTCTTTATGGAATCTTAAGATAGGATGGAACCTCAGAGAGTCAGCTAGTCCGATTTCAACTGGCCGGTTTTGCATAGAACTTCATAATTTTAGAAAAATGAGTCCAAGCCAATACACTGGAACAATGGTACCTTCAGAGGAGGGGCAAATGTGAAAATATTTACTCTAAATATAGATAAATCCAAAGCGATACACACACATATACATACCTACACATACACATGTGTGTCTATACACACACATACACACACACACACACACATATATATATATATTTATATATCACTTTGGATCTATTTATATATGTACATGTGCATAGTTATAGTTATCCAGAAGATAAGCAATCATTAAACCACTATTCAAGTCAGCAAAGAGTCTGGGTATACATTAATACATGTGCATGCCACAACTTTAACACTGGCTTCCAAAGAGAGGAAAGGACCTCAGAAATGCAAGTACTATGAGCTAAAGTTTTTCCTTGTTCATGAAGCCTTTCCTAGTGTGTCTAAAATTACACTGATCACTTTCCTTTTTTCCTCTCCTATTATACTGTTGCCTGTATTTCATCTTACTCTTCATTGTTTCTTGTACATATATGCCTGGGCAGGGATTAAAATTTATTTCTGTAGCAATCAACTTCTCTTAGTTATATAATATTTTAAGTGCATAATAGGGGCTTACTGATTTTTCATCAGCTATTCAAAAACACAGCACATGACAGAATAGTGATTGCAGCTGGACCTGTGATTTGATTAGCATGGGAACCTTCTGGATAAGGAAACTATGTCTACCAAAGCAAAACAAAACCTCTGCAATTTAGTGTTAGAGAATTCCCTACAGCAGTGGTGTCAGTGGAGGTCACTGAACAATATATAAGGATTCCTGTGAGCTGCATGTTGACTTAGCCATATATTAATAGTCTCTGTTTTAGTCTATATTTATTTATTTTGTTAAACATTTCCAATGATGTTTTAATCTGACTTGGATGGCACTGTGTTTGCCGTCTCTGGCCTAGAGTGCTGAAATTAAGTGACTTGATCTGCGACACACAAGACTGTGTGAATCTCAATCAGTACTTAAGTCCAAGTCCTCCTTTCTTCAAGGATGGCTCTCTAGCTACTAAACTGCCTCTCATGACAGTAATTAAAATAAAGACTCTCTTGAGTAATTGTGTATTTCATAGCTCATAGAAACAGAAGGGAATTTAGAGATTATCTATCCACACATTACACAGATGAAGAAAATGAAACCCAGAAAGAGGTGAATTGATTTGCCTTAGATTACACAAGTAGTATTTGGAAGAGAGTCAGAATTTGAACTCAGTTCCAGAATTCCAGAGTTCAATTCCCCAAGTCAAGTCCTTTTTTGAAGATACCAGGAAAATGATTCAAAAAAGGAGGTCAGAATTTCCAAGTACTAAAGGGTTATTATCATCATGCACATTTACTGTCCTGCCAAACTAAGTGCGGATCGCATGATGGTTCTGACCTACAAAGCCTGCTGCATAACAAAGCAGCTATAGAATGATCTTTTCCATTAACAAAATATTATCTAACCAGCCTGCATACTGTTTGACAAGTGAAGCTTTTGCCATCTTGAAAAGAAAATGTGAGGTTGCCTCCACGTCTCACCCTGGATGAGCTTTGTATTAATCTCACATGGCTCATTTGATTTAGTCAAGTTTTACTAATAATAAATTGTAGAAATGTCTGAAAATTTTGAGTTATAAAAAGATAACATTTTTTATGATAAGTAGAAATGGCAGAAAATTAAGAATTAGAAAAATTTTACCAAATAAAACAATGAGCAAACTTAAGACATAAGCTTCCCAAAACTCTAAGAGAATTTTGGCAAATCTAAAAATGCAGATTGTATGGCTCCCAATCAAATTATGGTATGACATCTTATATAAATGAGTTCCATTTAGGCTAGAATGTAGTTAGCAAACTTCTTTGCTTGGCATTCTAGGTCCTTTCCAGTCTTATCGTGATCCACTTCGCTTCATGCAATATTTGTTCCAGCTAAAAATAGACTGTACTTTCGCTTACCCTTTACCCAACAACCAAGCTTTTAACACATTTGTATCCTAGCACACATTATACCCTTTGTGTGGAATTCCCTTCCTTTTTCCATGTTGAATTCCTAACAATCCTTTCAAGTCCTGCTCATGGCAACTCCATCAAATTCCTTCCCTCATGCCTAGGTCAGAAATTGCTTTTCTTTCTTGGGCTTGACTTTGCTTTGCAACTCTGATACACGTGCTGTATAATGTTTATTGTAATTAGCTATATGTATATCTTAACTCCCACAGGATCTACAGCTTATCTAAACTTCTTATGACCTCTCGTGACTATGATAGCTGTCTGAGCATAGCAGCAACTTAATATGTATCTTCCTTGAAGACATCAGCTTGTTAAGCTAAAATAAAATCTTTCAAAAGTGTAAGGTATGGACTAACCTAAATGTTGCTGCAGCAAAATCCATGAACTCTTTAAGAGTACCCCCTGTTACCTTACTGGAAGAGTGAATGTGGTTTAACCATTTCACTAACACTGAAAAACTGACTCCCATTGAGCTTATGTAATTAGCTCAAAGTTGGCACTCTGCACATTCCTTGATAGTAATGATAATCTTTTATCATGCATATTTTACAGCTTTCAGGATAGCAGGTAAGATAGAAAACATAAGATTCTGAAAATCTTACATGCCACATGCTATACACATACATAAATTCCAAACATCAATCACAGCATACCAAGTGCAGCACATGCACTTATTCATGTAAAATCACTTGGAGACAAACCTTAAAAGGTGTGGGAGCAAAAGGGTTAGTTGGGGAACAACGCAAGGTAATTCTACCTGGATTCTGTACACCCTACAGTAACAGAAAATAATATTCCAAACGTTGTGGGTTATTGTCATCAACTTCGATTATATACATTCTTATAGTATAGAATCCCTTGCATGTTAAAGATGGATAAAAATCTGCTGCAATTCATGAAATGCTTCCTGACAGACAGAAATGGCAAATTGAACCCTTTTCATGATCAAACACCAGAATACAGTTTGGTTAATGCCTACAAAATTTTTCTAGGTTTTCTAAATTTGTCAGAATATTAATTTTCATATAGAGTCTACAAAAGTAGAATTGGTTTGCTCTTCTTGGTTCAGACATGTATCATCAGAAATGTTGTGAAGATAATAGACTCATATCCACTGTTACATGAGGAAGGGAGATGTGGACACACTACTCTGTTACTACTATAGGCAAATCTGGGAACGTAGTAGTTTTAAAATTGCAACAGCGCAAAGTTTTCATAAGTAACTTTTCATAAGTTGAACAAAATTCATTTACAAAGAACATTAACATCAAAAAACAAAAACTACACAAAAAAGATAGACACACATATAACAATCACCCTTACTGTTCAGAAGGAACATCTAAATTCAGTTGCAAAAATGAACTGAATGTAGTAAAAGGTATTCATAGACAATTTGTTTAAAAGAATATTTACATGCCCACTAGAAATGCAAAAAGGTTTTTTTTTAAAGATCAAATTTGGCAATATAAATTAAGAACACACTAAAGCAATAACAAAGCACACAGAATATTTTGAAAGAGTAATCGCCAGCCAAAGGCATTATCCAACCTTGTCAGTGCTGAGCTGCAGAGAATCAGCGAAGGGGTTAGTGCTGCTGAAACTGTACTTAGTGTGAAGGTTGGACGGCAGGGAAGACAAGGGGGCTTTCTAAAAAGAAACAGAAGAGGCCCTACGTAAAAAAGCAGTTCCCAAGTATGGCTTCAAAGCTAAAATGTAATATCTTCTATTATAAGTTGTATATGTGTGATTATATTTATCTTTTATATCTATTAATATAATTAGAATAATTAAATATTCTAAAATTAAAAGCATTTAACCTAAAAACAAAATAATTGATGCTCCTTTCACAATGTTAAGAAATGAAAATAAGGAGCTAACATGGGTCAAAACCAACTCATAAATTTAAATATGGGAACCGGTTTGTCTGAAGATGGCCCCACTCCCAAAGAATGCCTTTGCATTATTCATTGTTATTGCATCAACAAACACATAAATACACTTAGATGTTGACATATAGCTACCCCCACTATATTCTAAAGTACTGTAATAAGTACATTTGTTTCCTCAATTCAGAAAATAGAAATAATTTTATACTTCACTATACATGTATGCATTAAAAAACAAAACAAAACATTATAGTGTGCCAGTTCAAGAATCTCCACAGCTATGCCCTCTTTCCCATTTTTCATTGTACTATTATTACTTTTCTTATTTGTTAAGGTTACTTCTCTGATTCTTTCATGCTTAAAAACAAAAAAAAAAAGGAAAGAAGATAAATAATTGAAGAAAAACATTTTGTCAATTTCTGTTTTCATTTTCCTTTGCTGGGGATGGAGGGGATGAGAAAAGGGGGTTGGAAAAGTTGGAGGTGAAACTCAAAGAAGATGGGGCAAAAGGGAACAAACTTGAATACATTTCCCTGTAAGGAAATGAAAGACCTCAGGAATATCCTATGAAAGTTCCTTGCAGTATCTATTTTTTAACAATTGTCTGTAATGATCTACAAGCCAGTATTTCTAGAGACTAATAAATTGAAAGGAACTATGACTGAGCACTATAATCCAGCATTTCCATAGGGTTTTTTGGGGGGGAGGGGAGAAATTTCTTTAGTGTTAGAATATCCCCAATCCCTACTTTTCAAATTCCCTTATTCTTTTATTTCATGTATCTTCTAAGAGAGAAACTGCATACATTTAAATTTTATTTCAGCTCCTGTTAGATGTGTGTGCTATTTCTCCTCATAAAAACCTTGTTGGCAGGTGTCAAGTGTAGGCTGTGGTAGAGTTGTGTGCCACACAGCACTCTGGCATGATTGGATTCTATTGAAACATTCAGATGCAAATTTCTACTAAAACTTACGCCACAATATTCTTTCTAACTTGTTCTCTTAGCGTTTTTCCTACCATGGGAGGAAATAAATTAAAAAAAAAGGCACACAGATGTTTTTGCTCCTCTCAGATTCTACTGGACTTTTCAATAACATTTTTAATTTAAATCCTTCATTTTACCAAGTGGGAAACCATTGAATTTTGGTCTCATGGAAGACAGGGATTACCGTTTTTCAGCTTTGCGTTACCGTGCTCTAGCCCAATTCCTTGTACATGTTGGGTCATTCAGTAATACTTGTTGCCTTCAAATACCAAAAGTAATGTGGTCATTTATCAATTTAAAGAAGATAATTAGGGAGAGGGAAAAATACCTTAGGTCCAATGGTTTCATCTTTTGTAGGGAATAAGATGGTACCCGTTAGCGTTTTAGTATCTCCTTTAGCTTTGGTGCAGGGGTTCCCAATGTTTTGTTTTTGTTATTCTTGGGCAAAGTTCTCATAACAATAACAGCAAAAATGTGTTGGGAATCCCCTGGACAATTTAATGTACTATTTACGGTATTCTGCAATTATTTACTGCATAAGGCACCATTAAGGAATTGCTCCCAGGAACTCCTCAGAATGTTGTCACAAACTCCCGAAGAGTTCATGAACCAGTAAATGGGAATGATTGGTTTAAAGGAACAGATGAGAGGTAGCATGTTACAGTAACAGGAAGGCTGGATGTGGATTGGAGTGAGAATTGGTTTGGAATCTCACTGCGAGCACTTCTTTAAGGCAAGTTACCTACCACCTGAACTTTGACTTCTTTAACTGTAAAATGGGCATAAAATACCCGAAAGGACTGGCGTGAAGATAACATGACATGTGGAGTACAATGTAAATGTCAGTCATTATTGTTAATAAAATCTGAGATGCTCTGGTTCTCTGGTCTACAGTTATTACTTCATTTGTGTAAGGAACTCCTGGAGTAGAAACTTTCTCTACTGATGTAAACTGTTAAATCATATGTAACAGTTTCCTGGGGTGTGAGAAGGGAGGTGATCTGGCCATAACTGCACAAAATTGTACTCTAAATCACCCTCTTTTCCCATGAAATGTCCACTCTCCCCATGTAATGCTGTGGAAAACTTCAGAAATCATGAATATCCAGGAAATGACTATATTTATCACTAAGAAAATTCCTTAATTTTTTTTATTTGTAGGTTGTTTAGGATTTGAACTTAGTCCTGATATTAGAGTATAAAAGAACAGTGTGAACACAGATGGAATGATAGATCACTTAAAAATTCTTATTAGTATTACCTAAAGATTTATAATGGAATGGAACGGAATTCATACAGAAAAATCAATGACTGCCATTTATGCTTATATCCTCAAGGGCCATTAGGAGCAAACTGGAGGATTATTAACTGGGGGAAAAATGATGGGGTTGCAGGGGGAGAGAGAAGAGAGAAATTTGGCTCTTTTTGCACGGACTGAACCCACTTCAAATGAGAGACTGGGTCAGTGAATTCATCAGTCTGTTATGCACCATTCTGTTGTGTGTAATGCTGTAAAGCAGAGATAAAAAACCCTGCCAGATTCACTGGCAGTTATTATTTTTAGGACAATTTACAACCAGACTGATTTTATACCTATTACAAGCAGGTACCTACTGTGAAAAAAAACATATGCTAGTGAAACTCAAGTGCATTTTCTCACAGAGTTATTAGGAATAAGAATATAAACAACAGGAAGAAGAAATTTCAAAAAAAAAAGGTAAGTAAACCTCACTATAAACACATGACGAATTCTGATTAAATCAATTCTGGTGAGATCTGTCTTTAAGTCTTTCAAAAGTATGAAGCAATGTGTGGAGAGACTGAGGACTATATGGGTATTCCTAAGATATTACAACCAAAGAGAAGTACATCATGCCAAGTGGGATCCATATGGAGGTTTACCCAGAAACACAGCCAAAAATCTCATTAGCAGGTGTGGAGGGTTTTTATTCAGCTGAGCAGAAAGATTATCCATGTCAATGGAAGCATGGACCCATTCAAATATCAAAGCACTATATTGTCAGAAATAAGAATACATTTAATATCAACCGAGGATCTCTTTTATCTGTGGTGGAGAGATGTCTGTTCTTAATATATTAAGAAGCTCTGATTGGCACTGAGAGAAATATTTATGAAGCTCTGAAGGTAATCCTGTGAATTACTAATCAGCAGGTTATATTATTGTCTCAAATGTAGAAGTTAGGAACTAAAAAAAACAGCTTTAACATCATTTAAACAAGCTATTCCAATGTTATCTTGCTGTATCTATGTTTAACACAACAAATGGAAGCATGAATGTATCAAGATTTATAATTATTTAAACAAGCTGAAAAGCATTTATATGGAATGCATTATGATGCTACCCTACCATTTGGTAAATTTTCTCAATTGAACAGATAATTATTATCTAACAATAAACAACTGGATAATTATGAATTGCAGATGTGAAGATAGCTACTTAGAGTTGGAACTACTAAATTAATTTCTTACAGTCAACCCAGCCCAGAGCTACACCTGTCCTGACAACAAAAGAAAGAATTAGTCAGAGGAATTTTTGTTTATCACTTGGGCCTCTGAATATTAACAATTTAACTTTCCATATCACATTGCACAACCTATTTGGTGGCGTTTTTCTATATAACTAACCAACAGGCCCAATGTTCAGGAAAAGACTAGTATTCAGATCCCTTTCTATCACATAATTTGATTGGAAGAATTTTGCATTTTAATTTTAAGTGACTTAATAAAGATTTTTAAACTTATTTTAAATTGTGTATAATATACCTCAGAGAAATGATTACTTCTCTCTGACATTAACAAGCAATTAATACATGGGGTGTGTGTGTGTGTGTGTGTGTGTGTGTGTGTGTGTGTGTGTGTGGAACAAGGGGAAAGAATCCAGGGGTTTTTTTCCGCGTTTCTATTTCCTCATTCAAAGTTCAAACTCTCCAGGGCACTTCTGACCCTGCCCAAAGAATTCACCACACACAAACCATCTTATCCAGGTGGAATTCTTACCCCACCATTGTTCATAGATCATTGACTGAGTGGAGGACAGATCCTTTCACCTGGATCAAGTTTTCTTGAACTTTTTTCCAAAGTTATATCCCCAGTTCCTCATTAGAATAAGTCCACTTATCATTATAATATGCATCCTCTCATTAATTGTTAACCAATCAGAATTGAGTTCTGGCCATTGGGAATACCCACTCTTCCAAGGGTATTTAAATGTCAAGTGGCCTACATGATTTGTCTTTTAATTACCCAGAAATCATATCTCTTAGACTTTTCAGTATATCACATCCATAACTGAAGCCAACTATGAGAAAATTCCAAAAACAAATTAAATCTAAAATAAACATATGCTATCATAAACTGCTGGCCTAATGCTCATTATAAAGTTTCTAATGTTTAGAGATAGCATTTGATTCATTAACATTTAAAAAAAAAAATCATTTACCTGAGATGACTGATGGTAAAATGGGTTAGTAGGTTTCTGCCCACAGAGAGCAGATGCTGATGTAGTGCTAGACATAGACTCTGGCTAGGAAACAAAAGTTATGAAACCACTAGTCAATAGACATGCAGTTTACACAGAATTCATATTGAGGAAGTTTAGTTTTAAGTGGTGCACACAGATACAGAAAGGCTCATTCCCATGTGATCATAGGTTTTGATTAGCATAGAAGTTCATTTAGAGAACAGAATTATGAAAGTACAGTGCTCTCTAGCGCTTGTTAAGATTTGATCTTCAGTAATCATTTCTCTACTGTTATGCTGCTCTTTTCTTTAACAAATTTTCCTTAAATCCTTTGAGACCATAGCAGATTCACAAAATAGTCTGAAGTATATCTCTAGGGCCATCAATGCATCTTGTTGATAGACTTTTCCAATAGAACTTTTCAAGTTTGTATAACTGAAATTAGAAATGATTTTTGACATGGATTCTGCATTGCAAATTAAAAAACAAACTTGCAACAAGTCTCTTGGAGATTTCAAGAATCGCTGTCTTTGTTGGCATAGACAATTGAACACTTCATTAAATTCTGAATCAAGGAAGAGTTTCATATGCCTCTTCTACACTTTGCAGATGCTTACCCTGGTTCTGTTTATAATGCTCTGTACCATAAAGAGCACAGGGTTGCCTGCTTTCCGTATGGCTTCCACAGCTTGTTCATGGCTTGCATCTCGGAGGTCCATTCCATCCACCTGCAATGGAAGGCCTCAGCTTAACGTTATAAGAAGCTAATGTGAAATGGAGCATTTTGTAGGTCTCAGGAGTGAGAAACGTTTACCAGGAGGGCGTCAGGAATATCTGTTCAAGACTGGGAAAGTATTTTGGCACTAAAACCAGCTTTGTTGAGAATTTGGCTGGGTCTATGCAGCTGCCATAAGAAATTCAGGACTTCCAACAAATCTGATTGACAAAAAGGAACTGAGAATTCTTTATTTTTCTTAATATTGTTAAGGTGTTTCTTAAATAATGAACATATCAGTATCACTTAAGAAATGATGTAAAGAAACTCAACAGTTATATAACTTTTATTGTGAAAACGTTTTAACTTTTTTCTTTACCACTTAAAGATGGTACTTTAATATATATATATATATATATACTTCTTGTGGAGTAATGAAGATTATTTCCCCTTCTTTTTTCAGTCATTCTCTTTTTCTTATTCAATGTACAGTTCCTCTGATAAAGAAAAATCTATTCTAGTACCCAGGCATACTCAATGTTGTGTAGTAAGGTTAGTTTTGCAAAAAGAGCTTTTTTGCAATAGACATGATAGGTGTTGGAAGCCAAGGAACGTGCTTGTTGTTAGTAATTTTTACACAAATAGCCTTAAAATAAAAGTTAAAGTTATATTTTGTCGAATATAATGACTTGTCTGATCCTCGTACCAAATGACAGAAAATTGAGAAAATAAAAAGAAACAGTCCAAAGGCCAAATGCTAATCCTGGTGGGAAAATAGAGGATTGTAATCATGGTTCCATCATCTCCAGTGATTACAGTTGTGGTATATGCTAATTCCAAACAGCAAAGTCAAGGTCAACAGGGACAATTCTGGAAAGGAAAAAAATATGAGCAATATGCATAGAATATCATTGTCTTAGGAATGTGAATCATCTCCATTTACACTCGAAAATCGCTGCCAGGAAAGTGGTCTGATTACCTAATTGTGCATCTTTCAGTGAACATCAACAAGCCTTTAAACTTCTTGTAGAACTCCCATTCTTAACAGATCAGGATTTCTTAATAGAAATATGCCACTGACTGTCATAGTTAAGCATATAAAAGTGCCTTATTCTCTAACTGCAAGGGACTAATGGGATTCCCTCTTTAGAATGTCCATTCAGACAATATTTTGCCAAAATGGAAAGTTGCTCCCCTCTGAGGGAGAAGCTTTCAATACAATGTCCTTTCTGGTTGGGTCAAGGAACTTTACTGTAAAGAACACATGGAGGAACTCACTCTGCGATAGCATAATTAAAAAAAAAAGAATATTCTTAGACTCCTAAGACTTTTTTGAAAGGTGAT
This sequence comes from Bettongia penicillata ogilbyi, assembly GCA_023548195.1. NCBI lineage: Eukaryota > Metazoa > Chordata > Mammalia > Diprotodontia > Potoroidae > Bettongia > Bettongia penicillata. The sequence continues at coordinate 291,339 of JAJHZJ010000425.1, forward strand.
CAGTAGGCTTTCTAATGACAGGTAGGTGACTGTGAATTACTGAGAAGGGAAGTATCATCAAATAGAAAGAAACATCAAATAGAAAATCCAATCTGTATGATAACAAAATTTAAAGAAGAAAAGGAAGGGAGCTATCTATCCTCTCTTCCTGGTAGATGAACACAGGGTGGGTGACTTGCACAAGATCAGACAACGGGAATGTTTAGACATGGGTCTTTCTAAGTCTGAGACTAACTATCAATCACAGTAGCCTGCCTGTCACAGCTGAGGGTCTTATTACTGGGAAATCACATATTTGTTCAGGATCATACAGCTATTAAATGCCATAGATACAACTTGAACTCGGGTTGTCCTGACAATGTCGTTACCTGATTCTCTCTTTTGGGGATAATTTAAATTTATGTCTATATGTACAAAATACATATTTATGAAAGGCGGTGTTGCATAGTGGGTAGAATTATGGACTTGGAGTCAAAAAAACACAGATACAATATCTTGCCCCTGACCCTTATTATTTAAGTGACAGGAGACAAGTCATATTAACCTCTCAGTGCTTAAAGCAACTCCCTAGGGTTTATCTACTAAATAAGAGGCTCTTAGATTAGTTCCCACCCTTAGAGTTGTCCATACTGACAAAATCACACATTTTAGTATACATACATATACATATATACAGATATATATATTAAAACATAGACATGTTTGCATATGCTAAATTAAAGCTTTTGGCAACTATGTAAAACATGGATGATGGAAAATTTTTCCTCTAGTGTAAAAGGGGAATTAACTATATCACAGGAATGATCTACTAAGCCAAAAAAATTAACCTGAAAAAGAAAAGTGTTAATAAAATCTTTCTCAATTTATACAAAAAAATTTATCAATTTTAAATCAACAAATTTATAGTTGCTTGTAAGAAGCTTTGTAAACAAATATCAGTGTTTCTTTTTTCCTTCAGAAAGTTCATGAATGAGTCTCCTATGAATAAAAACACCACTAAATACATACAAGCATTTTTTAAATTGTAGAGGAAATTTTCTCATTTACTCAGACTGGGCTCCACTATAATGTTTGAAAAATAGTGAAAACTCTTTTCTCTTAGAAAATAAAATAAAACATTCAGTGCAGGAAAATGACATTGTCGGATACCTCTACTATCCTATCTCCAGTTTTTAAGGTTCCATTTTTGCCAGCTGGGCTATCTTCCAGAACATGTTTAATGAAGATACCCCTCATCACTTCACCGTTACTTAGTCGACTTCCCATCCCACGTCCACCAACAATGCTGATGCCCAGGGATTTGTTTGGTTCTCTCCACAGCTCAACCCTACCAAAAACAAAAAGAAGCAAAGGTTCTGTATTCATGTTAGTTTTGCAACAGTCACTTGTCCAACTTCCTGAAACAACCATTTATGTGTAATGAATTCTTTCTTTTCCTAAATATTTATTTCCTACATTTGTCAGATATTCTGAACTTGCTTACAAAGATGTGCAAATATATGCAAGGAACATAAATGTTTCCACTAAAGTTTTATCCTAGTGCTGGAGGAGCACTGGTTTCTTAAAAGCTATATCAGCAAAGCATACTTTTGAGCACTTCTTAACAGGCTTGAAAGACTTTGAATATAGGTTTGGCAAAGACGTTTATTTCCTTCATCTGAGGACAAGTCCGGTGAAGTTAGGAGAGTCTCATCATTACATTAATAGTATAGAGGATGAATTTCTCAGCCAAAGCAGTTCGCTCAGTCAGGTATAGAAAGTTGTGAGCAGTATTTGTGGAAGGAATACCTCGTTCAGTACAGCAATGGGGGTCACAGAGAGTGAAAGAACTTGCCCACAAAAGCAGATTTTGTGTGCGTGTGCGTGTGTGCTTGCGTGTGTGTGTGTGTGTGTGTGTGTGTAGGGGTGCTGGAGGAGGGAATAAGGAAGTGCAGAGAGAAGCATCAACCAGGCAAACTTGAGGCTCTCCAAGAAAAACCATAATCATTTGTGAGTACACAATTGTAAAGAAAAAGCCTTTCACTTTCACCTGTATTCAGATTTGCATGTAAGGAAAATGATGTCAAGTGTGAGGAGAGTTAAGAAGAGCTCTAACTTCCCTAAGGTTGGTAAACCCCACATTAGAATGACATAATTCCCATTTCTCCAGGGTTTAAAGGTTGCAAAGGGCTTCCCTCACAAAGAGGGGAGGTCTGTGGTGGGGCTAAAGAAACAAACTCCTTTGTTCAGTGAGTATTCATCTCCTGGGTTTCACTAAAGGCTTTTCTGCCTCCTCTTTTTTTTTTCTCTCTAACCTGTTGGTATCTCAGTTAAAGTTTATTTGAAATTATTTAAAATTTCATTGCAGATGACTCAAAACTCTACACATCTAGAACTTCCTGAACTGTCTCTCCTGAACTCTATTCCTAAATCTCCAACTGCCTGCAAGTTTCCAATCATTTTTACCCCAGTAACCACTTTCTGTCTCTTGGGAATGAGTTCCAGAATTGCATTCCTTCTCTACTTTCTGAAGGATAAAATTATCACTGAGACAAATTAAATAATTGGTTTCTTTCTTTTGGGCAGAGAGAGCCCAAACGGATGTTTGGATACATGAAGTTTCCCATCAACTACTAGATCGAAGTCTCTATATCAGAATTGTGATTCCCCACTCCTCACCTATTTTCTACCTGTCCAGGTGATCTGTAATCTATTTCAATAGCACTACCATTTCTGCTTCTCCCTCCACTGATTTATTCCCAAGTACTTTCCACCATGTTCCACATTTCCATATTTTTAAAATAAACATCACAACTTGCTAACCACCTTCTCTCTATTCTTGATCCTCTTCCTGCTATCTCCTCTTTGATGACATCCTACTCATTCCTGAAATCCCAGTCCAAAGGCCCCTTAAGAAAACTTTCCCAGATTCTCATCTCCCCATTACTTCTTCCTGTGACCTTGCATAATACTGTCATGCCCCTCTAATGCATTTGTCAAGTGACAATGCACATCACACCTGGCTGTGCTTATGCACAAGATATAACTGACTACAGTGTAAGGTCAATGATGACTTAATATAACATGCCTAAGCACAGCCCTCTGAACATAATAACCACTAAATAAAAAAATCCTTAAATTGGTTTTATACTTTCTTTCTAGCTCGTCTGATATTTTCAATTTTTTTAAAAGAAGCATATGTGTCAATTATTTAGTCAAAACTTACTGGATTATCGGATATTATTGGATATTTATTGGATAAGATGAAGTTCTTAGTTCTGTTTGGCCAATGGCCCATGCAGATACTTTGTTACATCTAGGGCACTGCTCAAATTAACAGTCATATTTTGATTATTTAGGAGAAACTGTAAGGCATTTTTTTCTTTTTATCCCTTAATCATAGGCTGTCCTATGCTCTTATTCAACCACTTTGTGTATTATCTCCTCTACTGCATTAAAAACTCTTTGAGTTCAGGGACAGCTGTCAGTCTTACTTTTTTTCTTTTATGCTCCAAAGCACTAATCAATATTCTAGATACATATTTGGTATTCAACCAATTCTTATACAATTAAATTAAATTTAGTGGAGTCAGAGCAGATGGCAAAGTAAAGGCAGGGACTCACCTGAGCTCTCCTCCACACCCATCCAAATACCTTTAAATAATGAGTCTAAACAAATTCTAGAGCAGCAAAACCCACAAAAAGAGGGGGTGAAACAATTTTTCAGCCCAAGACAACTTAGAAGGTTGATAAGAAAGGGTTATGAGTGTGAGCACAGGGTGTGAGCACAGAGCAGGCCCCAGCAAACCAGGGGCCAGTCTTGAAGTGACTGAATCAATACAGCAGTGGCAGTTTCCAAACCTCTTAGTCCACAGATGATAAGAGGAACAGACAATGGGTCAGAAGGAGATTTACAGGGGTCCCTTTGCTGGCAGCAGGAGAAGAATTCTTTTGCATTGCTTATACTTGGATCTAGGCTGCAGTTCTGGGTCTAATCTCAGTGTGAGGAGGAGCACTAGCACAGTGGAGCTTGTGGCCATGGGGATCAGGGACCCTGGTCACAGTCCCAGAGTTGAAAAGAGTGCTTATGGAGCCACACAAACCACGGCCTAGTACACGAAAGTAGCAAACACACCTCTTCCTAGATCATACCACCTTGGAGGATCTGAAAACTTACAGGTCCTCAGAATACCTCTGAAAACAGCTGCATAAAAAGCCCTAAAGCTTGGGACTATGTCCCATCCACTTGGGAAGCAAAGTCCCATAACATAGAGCTAAAAGTTGAGAAATTGACTAGAAAATGAGCAAACAACAGAAAAAATTCTGGCCATAGACAGTTAGCATGGTGACAAGGAAGTTCAAAACACACACTCAGAAGAAGACAACAAAGTCAAAATACCTGCAAACAAAGCTACAAAGAAAAATATGAACTGGTCTCAAGGCACAGAAGAGCTCAAAAAGGATTTTAAAAATCAAGTAAGAAAAGTAGAGGAAAAATTGGGAAGAGAAATAAGAGTGATTCAAGAAAATCATGAAAAAAAGAATCAACAGCTTGCTAAAGGATGCACAAAAAATACTGAAGACAATAACACCTTAAAAATGGAACAGGCCAACTGGTAAAAGTGATACCAAAACTCAATGAAGAGAACTCCTTAAAAAGTAGAATTGGTCAAACAGAAAGGAAAATACAAAAGGCCACTGAAGAAAATAATTCCTTAAAGATTAGAATTAGGCAAGTGGAAGCTAATGACTTTATGAGACACCAAGAAATAAGCAAACGAAATCAAAAGAATGAAAAGAAATAGAAGAAAATGTGAAATATTTCATTGGAAAAACAACTGACCTGGATAAAAGATCCAGGAGAGATAATTTAAGAATTATTGGACTATCTGAAAGTCATGATTGAAAGAGGAGAGTAAGCATGATCTTTCAAGGAAAACTGCCCTGATATTTTAGAACCAGAGGATAAAATAGAAATGGAAAGTCTCCACTGATCACCTCCTGAAAGAGATTCAAAAATGAAATCTCCCAGGAATATCATAGCCAAATTCTAGACTTCCCTGATCAAGGACAAAATACTGCAAGCAGCCAAAAAGAAACAATTCAAATATCATGAATCCACAGTCAACACAATTTCTATTTAAAAGGACTGGAGGGCTTGGAATATGATGGAAGGCAAAAGAGATGGGATTATAACCAAGAATCACCTACCTAGCAAAACTGAGTATAATTTTGCAGGGGAGGGAAATGGAAATAGAGGACTTTTAAGCATTCCTGATGAAAAGACCAGAACTGAATAGAAAATAAGAATTTCAAAGACAAGATACAAAAGAAGCATAAAAAGGTAAATAAGAAAGAGAAATCATAAGCAATTCAATGAAGTTAAACTGTTTATATTCCTACATAGGAAAATGATATTTATAATTCCTAAAAACTTTCTCATTATCAGTGTAGTTAGAAGGAGTATACATAGAAAGCAGAGGTGTGAGCTGCATGTGATGGTATGATTATCTAAAAAAAATAAAATTAAGGGATGAGAAAGAAAAATGCACTGGGAGAAGGGGAAACAGAGAGATAGAATTGCTAGATTATTTGACATAAAAGAGGCCTGAAAGATTTTCCAGTGGAAGGTGAAATGGTGAAGTGAGGAAGGTTGGACATGAACCTTACTCTCATCAGAATTGGCTCAAAGAGGGAACAATATCCATACTCTGTTGAATGCAGAAATCTATCTTACCATACAGGAAAGTACAAAAGGAAGAGAATAAGAGAAGAGGTTAGGGAGTTGATAGAAGTGAGGGCAGTTTAGGGGATGTAAAAGTCAGAATGGACAAGGTAAAAGGAGAGAGAGAGAGTAGGGTAAACAGAGAGGAAATAGGATCAAGGGAAATACATAGTTGGTAATCAATACAATGAAGAAAAATTTTATCAAGTTTTTCTAATAAATACTTCATTTCTCAAACATATGAAACACTGAATTAAATTTATAGCAGTAAGAGCCTCTCCTCAATTGACAAATAGTCAAAGGATATGAACAGGAAGTTTGTAGACAAAGTAATCAAATCTGTCTATAGTTATATGAAAAAATGCTCTAAATCACTATTGATGAGAGAAATGCAAATTGAAACAACTCTGAGCTACTACCGCACAACTGACAGATTGGCTAATATGATAGAAAAGGACAATGTCAAATGTTGGAGGGGATGTGAGAAAATTAAAGCACTAATGTACTATTGGTAAAGTTGTATATTGAGACAACCATTCTGGAAAGCAATTTGGAACTATGTCTAAAGGACTATAAAACTACGCATACCCTTTGACCAAGCAATACCACTCCTGGGTCAGTATCCCAAAAAGATAAAAAAAAAAAACTCAAAAGGGAAAGGAACTATTGTAGAAAAATATTTATAGCAACTCTTTTGGTGATGGCAAGGAATTGGAAATTGAAGTGATGTCCACCAACTGGGGAATGCCTGAGCAAGTTGTATATGATTGTGATGGAATACCATTATGTTTTAAGAAATGATGAGCAGAATGATCTCAGAAAAACCTGAAAAGACTTATATGAGCTGATGCAAAGTGAAATAAGCAGAACATGGAGAACATTGTACATAGTAACAGCAACATTGTCTGATGATTTACTATGAATAACTTAGCTATTTTCAGCAAAACAGCATCCAAGACAATTCTGTAGGACTTATGATGGAAGATGCTGTCTATCTCCAGAGAGAACTGGTAGAGCCTGAATACAGACCAAAGATACATTTTCTTTACTTTACTTTTCTTGGCTTTTTGCCTGTGTTTTCTTTCACTGAATGACTGACTTGAAAACATGTTTTGAATGACTACACATGCATAACTTATGTCAAATTGTTTGCCTTCTCAATGGGGGTGGGAGGGACAGAATTTGTAAATCAAAATTTGAAAAAAGAAAAATGTTAAAATTGTTTTTACATGTAACTGGGAAAAATAAAGTCTTAATTAAGATTAAAAAATAAATTAAATTTAGTGAATTAAACCGAATCAGCTGAATCCTAAGCTAATCTGTAAGAGCTTTTATTGCATTCCATAACCACATTTGCTAAATAAAAGAGTCAAAAAAGCTTTTGGAAGTCAACAGAAAGATGTCACTGCTGGCATTTAGTGAAATAGAGTATGCCCTGAATTTGGAATCTGAGAATCTGGGTTAAAAGACTGACTCTGTCACTTATTATCAGTGTGACCTTGGACAAGTCACTTAACCACTTAACAACTCTCTGTCTCAGTTTTTTCATTTGTTAAATGAGGAGGTTTGACTAGATGACTTCTTTTGTCCCTCTTATTCCAATTCTAAATATAAAGTCATATGATTCATTTCTGTAGCCTTTTCACTCCTCTTTCTCTAAGAGCAATTAAGGCAATTAGAGAGATAGATAGATAGATAGAGAGATACAAAGATAGATACATAGATAGTAGATAGGTAGGTAGACAGATAGAAGCATTTTAAAGTATTTACTATGTAGTCAAGCACTATAAGTTCATGATCTATTATTCTATTATTAAAGCTGTTCCTAATTTATAGGAAGCAGCTTGTTAATAGATTTTTAGTATATTTCTCCTCACCCCAATATCTGAGTAGTTAGTCAAATGAAACATGAATCCCACCCAATTCAATTTTTAAGACTATCAGAAAAAACAAAAATCTATCATTTAGGTGGCATTTTTTTAAATCATAGAGATACAAATTTATACATAGCAATGGTTTGGGGAGATGAGCAAAGAAATCTAAATAAGGTTTCTAACTTTGAAATAGTCCTCACACTTAGTCTAAAATTCTTTTCCCTAAAAAATTAGTTCTAGCTAATGTCTTTTGTCATGATGTCATGACCAGACCATTCATTCTGGTCCTCAGTAACCTTCCCAGTTCTGCACTCCATTTTTCTGCATGTCTTCCAATTCTTTCCTCCCAATCCCATCTCCTGAGTCTTGCTCATTAGTGCAGCCCTGAAGAAGTCAAGAAATGAAGCTATAAAAAGCAAAGCTAATGTTAGCTCACATATTACCAAGACTAGGTTTTCAGTCATCTCAATATAATAAAACTAAATCTTTCAGTTCACATATTTATTCAGGAGATATAATCTGGCATAGTTACAAGAGGGCTAATAACTTGAGTTCATTTAAATTCTGCTTTGGACACATACTGAACTCAATATTCTTTTCCTCAATCCCTTCCCCCTTCCTAACTTCCCTATGATTTTTGAAGGTACCACCTACCAGCTGACATGCAGGCTAACAAACTAGCTATCAGTTCCTGACTCCTCCCTCTCTCTAACCCCCAATATCCTATTTGTTACCAAGACCTATCATCTCTCACATGTGTTCCCTTCTCTCCTCTGACACTGTCATCACTCTATTGTGGGCCCTCATTACCCCACACTTGGACTACTGCAGTAGCCTGCTGCCCCATCTGCTTGTTTCAAGTCTCCCTCCAGCAATCTTAAGTAAGAAAGTGATTTTCTTGAAGCATAAGACTGATCATGTTGTCCCCCACCCTACTCAATAAACTCCAATGATGGGGGGAGGAGCCAAGATGGCAGAGTAGAAAGACTCACATATGCTAGCTCCGAACCCACAGCCCATAAATTTTCTGTAAAAAGAACTCCCCACAAATTCTGGAGCAGTGCAAGCCATGCAGAAACACAGTGGAAGAGATTTCCGTTCCAGAGAGTCCTGAAAAACCAATCTCAAAGGTCTGTTGCACACCGGACAGAGGAGCCCACCCTTGCGCTGCCCTGGCTGCATGGCCCCAGAGGAGCAGATCTGAGCAGGCTTCAGGGACGGAAACTCCGGTGGTCACGAAGGTCCCTCCACCCACAGGCGCTCCAGGTCAGTAAGAGAGACTTCTGGGCTGGACGAGAGGGGAGCGGGGTGTCTCCGTGACTTGGGCCCCCTCAGGAGGCAGCGGCAGAGGCAGCAGCGGGGGCAGCAGTACTTTACTGAAGATCTCTGCATAAACTTCCTGAGGGAATTGAGCCTGGGAGGCGGCCTTGTTCCCACCTGAGCACCAGAACTTAAGCTCACATTGAATAGCAGCCCCACCCGCCACGGAAAGCCCCAAGGCTTGGAAGCAGCATTTGAATCTCAGACCCCAAGCACTAGCTGGGTGGATCTAGGCAGGGGTGGAGAGGAATCTCAGAAGTCAAGTAATTGGCTGGGAAAATGCCCAGAAAAGGGAATAAAAATAAGACCATAGAAAGCTACTTTCTTGGGGGAGAGATGATGTTTCCTCCTTTCATTTCCGATGGGGAGGAACAATGCTTGCCATCAGGGAAAGACGTGGAGGTTGGAGCCTCTCTATCCAAGACATCCAAGGTGGATGTATGGTGGGCTCAGGCCATGGAAGAGCTCCAAAAGGATTTTGAAAATCAAGTTAGACAGGTGGAGGAAAAACTGGGAAGAGAAATGAGAGAGATGCAAGAAAAGCATGAAAAAAGGGTCAATACCTTGGTAAAGGAGACCCAAAAAAATGCTGAAGAAAATAACACCTTGAAAAATAGGCTCACTCAATTGGCAAAAGAGGTTCAAAAAGTTTCAAAAGGAGAATTAGCCAAATGGAAAAAGAGGTTCAAAAGCTCACTGAAGAAAATAGTTCTCTCAAAATTAGAATGGAGCAGATAGAGGCTAATGACTTTCTGAGAAACCAAGAAATCACCAAACAAAACCAAAAGAATGAAAAAATGGAAGAGAATGTGAAATATCTCATTGGAAAAACAACTGACCTGGAAAATAGATCCAGGAGAGACAATTTAAAAATTATGGGACTACCTGAAAGCCATGATCAAAAAAAGAGCCTAGAAATCATCTTTCATGAAATTATCAAGGAAAACTGCCCTGAGATTCTAGAACCAGAGGGCAAAATAAGTATTGAAGGAATCCATCAATCACCGCCTGAAAGAGATCCAAAAAGAGAAACTCCTAGGAACATTGTGGCCAAATGCCAGAATTCTCAGGTCAAGGAGAAAATATTGCAAGCAGCTAGAAAGAAACAGTTCCAGTATTGTGGAAATACATTCAGGATAAAACAAGATCTAGCAGCTTCTACATTAAGGGATCGAAGGGCATGGAATAGGATATTCCAGAAGTCAAAGGAACTAGGACTCAAACCAAGAATCACCTACCCAGCAAAACTGAGTATAATACTTCAGGGGAAAATATGGTCTTTCAATGAAACAGAGGACTTTCAAGCATTCTTGATGAAAAGACCAGAGCTGAAAAGAAAATTTGACTTTCAAACACAAGAATGAGAAGAAGCATGAAAAAGTAAACAGCAAAGAGAAGTCATAAGGGACTTACCAAAAGTGAACTGTTTACATTCCTACATGGAAAGACAATATTTGTAGCTCTTAAAACTTTTCAGTATCTGGGTAGCTGGTGGGACCACACACACACATACACACACACATGCACACATACATGTACATGTGTGCGCATGCACACACATACACACGTGCATGCACATACAGAGACAGAGAGCACAGAGTGAACTGAATAGTATGGGACCATATCTTAAAAGAAATTAAGGTAAATGGTGAGAGAGAAATGTAGTGGGAGGAAAGAGGGTGAAATGGAATGGGGTAAATTATATCTCATTCAAGAGCAAGCAGGAGACTTCTTAATGGAGGGAAAAAGAGGAGAGCTGAGAAAAAAACATGAAGTTTACCCTCATCATATTCCACTAAAGGAAGAATAAAATGCACACTCATTTTGGTATGAAAACCTATCTTATAGTACAGGAAAGTGGGGGAGAAGGAGATAAGCAGGGTGGGGGGGATGATGGAAGGGAGGGCAATGGGAGGAGGGAGAAATTTGAAGTCAATACTCGGGGAGGGACAGGATCAAAAGACAGAATAGAAACAATGGGGGGCAGGATAGGATGGAGGGAAATAGTTAGTCTTACACAACACAACTGTTATCGAAGCCATTCGCAAAACTACACAGATATGGCCTATGTTGAATTGCCTGCCTTCCCAAAGGGAAGGGAAGGATGGGGTGGGGAGGGAGGGATGGGGAGAATTTGGAACTCAAAGTTTTAGGAACAACTGTTTAGTATTGTTCTTGCTACTAGGAGATAAGAAATACAGTTAATGGGGAATAGAATGTCATCTGTCCCTACAGGACAAAAGAGAAAATGGGGACAAGAGAAGGGAGGGATGATAGAAGAGAGGGCAGATTGGTGATAGGGAAAATTAGAATGCTCGGTGTATTGGGGTGGGGGGAGGGGATAAATGGGGGAGAAAATTTGGAACCCACAATTTTGTGAAAATGAATGTAAAAAGTTAAATAAATAAATTTATGTTTAAAAAAAATAAACTCCAATGACTCTCTGTTAACTTCAGGATCACATATAAAATCTTCTGTTTGGCATTCAAAATCTTTCATAATCTAGTCTCCTCTCCTCTACTATTCCAATTTGCTTAGATCTTATTGCCCCGCCATAATCTGCAATCCAGTGACACTGACCTCCTTGCTATTTCTTGAACAAGATTCTCCACCTTGAAACTGAGCATGTTCACTTTTCCTCCATGCCTGGAATGTTCTCCCTTTTCATCCCCACTTCCTAACTTCCTTCAAGTCCCAGCTAAAATCTCACCTTTTATTAGAACCTTTTCCTAAGCTTTCTTAATCTCAATACCTCCCTTCTGTTAATTATTCATGTATGTCATAAATATAGTTTGTATGTAGTTGTTTGTATATCTTCCCCCTTAGATTATGAGCTCCTCAAGGGAAGGGATTGTAGTTTGCTTTTTTATCCGTACTGTTTAGAACAATGCCTGGGACATAGTAGGTAGGTACATAATAAATATTTATTGACTGATTGATTTGTAGATTTTATTTTAATTTGTTACTTATTCTTTTATTAGCTCCATAAAGACAGGTATCAAGTATTATTTAAACTTGGGCATTTTCCAATACCAATCATGGTGCTCTATCAGTCCTACTATAGGACTGATTTATTTATTATAAATATATGCAGAACAAATGAATGGATGGATGAAAGAATGATTATACCTTTGTGGCACATTGTTACATATTTAATATGCTTTTTTATACAAAATTGATCCAGCTAAACCAATGGACATCAAAGTACCCAGAGTGTGTGTATGAGAAGATACTATTGTATTTAAGTAATCTGAAATCACACATGGAATCTTTTTTTTTTCAGTTTATGAAATGAAGGTATTTTCTATTATAACAAATAATCATAAAAAATGTGCTGCCCAGATCCATTAAGTATATGTCCCCAAATTCCACCAAAGATGTTTCTCTATCAGAAACAACACTCACCTCCTTGGCTGACTCCAATTACTATTGTAGGCTGCATTCTGAAGTTCACTTTCTTCTCCCTCTCCTTCCTCACGTTCTGGAAGTTCTGGGATTTCTCTGTGAAAGAATGATGCACTGAGTACTTTAAAATACTTGTAAAAAAACACACATAGACTTCTTACCACCGTTTCATCTGTTTCAGCATGAGCCTAAGACCTAAGGAAGAACTGTTTGTTTCAGCACTCTGAAGCTCCCACTCACTCAACTCCTCTGCTACATTAACTGCAGTCAAAAGCAAGAAATGATGATAAGAAGGTTTGGTCATAAGTATGGTTAAAAAACACAGGATAAATCTCTAAGACCAGAGTTCTTATTCTGGGTCTGTGAACTTGTTTATTTGCTTTAAAAAATATTCTTTTGATAACTGTATTTCAATAAAATTGGTTGCTTTTATTCTATGTAAAAATATTATTCCAAGAAGGGGTTTATAGTTCTCACTAGACTGCCAAAGACATCCATGATACAAGTTAAAAATCCCTGCTGTAAGAACAAATGTGGATCGTGCAAAAATCTACCTCTCTCCTAATGCAATGAAAAATATCATCTGAGTTTTAAAGGAAAAATGATTTCTTCATTCCTTCATTTATTCGGCAAATATTTACTCAAGGCTTACTTAGAAAAAGCACAGTGCTTGGCCCTCTGGAAGGTGGGAACACAAAAGCATGCAAAGTATGCTTCCTGTCCTCAAGGAGCTTACCATCTACAAATCAATGGTTTCGAGTTACTCATTCTCATAGATTGGTTCAACAAAAGCTTTGAGGAAAAATAAATAAACGATAAGCTTTAAAAACAAGTGTTTTTCCTTTAACTATAAGAGAAAAACAGAAGATGCTTATGGCACAGCTGTGGCCCATCTGGTTACCAGACACATGCTACACTTCCTTACATAGGAAGTTTATTAGAATACAGACTGTGTTTGGATTTTCCCCCTTTCCATGTCTGCTGCAATTTTGCTTTAACCAAATGGTAACTATAACAAAACATATCTGGATCTCTGATTGGCAGTAAATACAATAGATAACAGCAAGGGAATGTTTGCTTTTTTTTTTCTAAAGAGAAAACATAGCTTGTGTCACTTTAAAATTACATTTAAAGTTTATTGAAATATAGTATACCAGGGAAGTATTTACAGTAGCTGGAAACCTGCTGAAAAACAGTACAGCCTCAAAGTGACCCATTTTTATAGCTGCACTGATGCTCAAATAAGTCAGTGCAGAGTAAAATAAAGTTGAAGCAATAGGAAGGTATAGTGGAAGCAACACTGGACTGAGTATCAGAAAAGTCAGATCTACCATTTAGTACTTGTAGTACCTCAGGCAAGTTACTTAATAATTTGGGGTTTCAGTCTCCTCATCTATCAAATGGACAGGTTGGAATTGATCAGGAGTCCTTAACTTGGGGTCTGTAAACTTGATTTCTTAAAAATTACATATTATGATAACTGTATTTCCATATAATAGAATTCCTTTAAAATCCTATCAATTTTGCCTAAGGCATTTAAAAACATTATTGTGAGAAGGGGTATATAGACTTCACCAAGCTGCCTAAGGGATCCTTTAAAAAAAGGTAAAATATCCCTGGCCCAAATATTTTTTAAGTACCTCTTAAGCTGTGATACTCTTTGAGTCTATAAAAGGGTATAATCAGAATCAATCCTTTAAATAATTGGTTAAAATCTAATAGCATACAAAAGACATATAAAGACTTTTATAAAGAAAACAAAATTAGCATTATGAAATACAGAGGAAAAAAGGATTAAAAGAGGAAAAACTTGCCTAAGCTATTCTGGAATGTTAATCTTATAAAAAGGATGTATTTGGATTTTCTTTTTCTTTAATTGTATTGTAAAGTTTCAGTGTAATAATATTTTTTTTTTCAGATTTAGAATTTAGGAAATAGTGGAAGTGGTTTTTGTTGCTTTAGATGTCTCATAAACAAGACTTTTTGTATGTTCATGTATAAAGAAAATGTAAACAAAGTTATATTCAATTTGAAAATTTTGAGTAGTTAAAAAAATGTTTCTGTATTTTTTTGGTGTAGTGCCACTGCGAAACTTCAAGGAAGAGTATTATATTAGCTAAACTGTTCAGTTAATTAAGAAATCCATAAATCTTTTGTTCTCAGTGACATTTGTAATTATAAATAAATTGACTTATAAAAGTTGGCATCTCTCTAAAAATCTTAACAGATATTTAAATATAAACAGAAATATTCTCTTTTGACATAAAAAAGAAATAATTTATAAAAAAAGGAATCTCATCAAGTCTTCTATTTTACTAGCAGCAAATAGGTTTTACCTTAGAGTAGCAACCAGAACAGATGATTATGTTATTAAGCAATGTATTATCTTTTTTTTATTGCTGGTACTTTTTGGGTTCACAGTATATTTTCTATATTTTTCTATATTTTCTAGACTAAACATTTCCTTAGTATCAGGACCCTTGTAAAAAAATGGTCCTAATGCTGCTGCTCGAAGGCCTCTATGTCAATGGCATTTTACAAAAGTTTAGTTGTTCAACTGTGCCCAACTCTTCATAACTCTGTTTGGGGAATTCTTGGCAAAGATACAGGAGTAGTTTGCTATTTCTCTGGCTCATTTTACAGATGAGGAAACTGAGGCAAAAAGGTTAAGTGACTTGCCCAAGGTCACACAACTAGTAAGTATCAGAAACCAGATTTGAACTCAAGAAGAGTAGTCTTCCTGACATCAGGCCTGGTACTCTATCCACTCCACCACCTTGCTGTCCATGCAGAAGTTTACAGAGTTTTAAAAATCTGCTTGAAGACTATAAAAGTAAATTTTAGAAAAGGTGTTCATATTTGGAAAATATAGAGCTCATGCTTCTAGCTCTGTCCCTTATATATAAATAAGCTCTAGGACTTGAATGCTAGCACAGATATGAATGGAAATCAGCATAGTCTATTCCTCTCTACTCTCCATCACTTCTTACAATACTATTCCCCTTTTTTTTAAAAAAAAATATTTTTAGTTTTTAACATTCAGTTCTTTAAGTTTTCCATTTTCTCATCCTCCCTCTAACCTCCATCCCCAAGGCAGCATGCAATGTGATATGGCTCTACACATACATTCCTATTAAACACATTTTCATATTAGTCATTTCAATCCTTTTCTTGTTACTTCGTAAGCAAAAGATTGAGCTCAGCCACAGTCTTCAGTTTTAACAAACTCTTTTGGTGCAGTTACTAATGAGTTATTTCGATTACCTGGCAGTATAAGATGAAAACATATCCAGTGATATTGCTTCCCCAGAGTGGTGTCCTAAAGTTGCTCTGTACTCTTCCAAAAGCTCTGCAGGCACATAGGTAACCCTGGAAAACAAGAGGTTACACTGAAGTAAAAAGGGGTATCAAAGATGAGTAGAATGTTGAGGAAAAAATAAGAGAACCTTCCAGAAGGGCAATAAGGCAATGTTACTATCCTTGTAAGTCATGTTCATAGAAAAGTTAACTATCCTTCGTAGCACATTATGCTAAAAAGTGTAATATACTAAAACAAACCAAATTAGGAAAGTGTCTGAAAATCTATGGTTTATTTGTAATTAAAGTAAACAATTGTTTTAAAAGGCGGTTCCCCCATGCTTTGAAGGCATTCTTTCCTCACTCCTGCCTATTAGAAACTACTCCTTGATCTTTTCTAGTAAGCCCTCCCTGACCAATTTCACCCTCTTCAAATTTAGGGACTGCATTTTTCTGGCTCTTCTCTTGCCCTTATCACATTCTGCATTGTGTCATATTGATGTAAATGTAGTGTACTACACCCAAAATGGACCGTAAACTCATGGAAGGCACTTATCATTCTTATTATTTTCACCTTTGGTATCTCCAGTACTGAGCGGAGACAGGCCCATACCGGCACTTGAAAAAAATGTGTGCTGAATGTAGCTGAATTGGTAGCATGGGCACATGAAATAATGTCCTAGAAAACGTCACTTACTACTCTCATGTCCTCTGAGTGAAGGCAACTGTCAGCTTTATACAGTTTGGCTTGGGTCTTCAACTCAAAACGATTTATCCAATAACCTCTAAGTTGACGAATATGACAGCTTTTTATCAATCCTCTTTTTCTTAATTTTTGGTCATCAGTTGATTCTACTCCTCTCTCACCTGGGATTTTATTTTTATTTTATTGCTTTCTTTTAGCTCTCCTATCTATCTGACTATCCTTTGGTCTAGTCTGATAGATTATTATCTGTATCATGCCCCCATAGTGGCTATCCCATGCTTTTTCCTTGGCCTCCTTCTATTCTGGCTCAACACTCGTTAACTTAGTGACCTCATCAACTCTCAAGAATTTAATGATCATCTCTATGTAAATGACTGACATATCTATATATCCAGCCCTACAACTTCTCTTGAATTGTAGTCCTGTATCACCAACTATCTATTGAACACTCTTAATTAAACGCCCTGTAGGTATCTCAAACTCATCATGTCCAAAAGAGAATTCATTATCTTTTTCCCAAAATTCACTCTTCTCCCAAACTTCCCTATTTCTGTCAATGGTACTACCTAAATTTGCATCCACAGAGTGCTCCCTCATCCTACATACCCAATCAGTTCCAAAATCAGTTTCTACCTCCATTTCTCAAGTGTATCCCCTTCTCTCCACTGATAAATCTACCACCTCAGTTGAAGTCCTCAAAAACACTCCTCTGGACTATATCCTCTTAATTTAGTCTCCCTCTTTCATTCCAGCTTTCACACAGATGACAAAGTGATTTTTCTAAAGTGCAGATGACCATTTTGTTCCTTTATTAAAAATTATTTTTCACAAAACAAATATTTTTATAAACATTTCCATAATGTAGCATAATTAAACAATATGACTATACATGAAACTGCAAATATTTATTAATAAATTCAAGTGATTCTCTGTTATTCTAATATCAAATGTCAACCCCATTGATTAACATTCAAAGCCATTCTCAATCTGGCCCCAACCTCCATTTCTAGCCTCACTACATATTATTCTCCTTCATGTACTGTAAGTTCTAGTTAAACTGACCTTCTGACTATTTCAAATACCTCTCTCCATTTCCTTAGTACAGACTCTTCCACATACCTAGAATGTCCTGTATTGTACCTCACCTTGGCCTCATATAATCCTTGGAATAATTCCGAACTCAGTTCTAGCACCACTTTCTCGATACACCAAATGGCCAGGTCCTCCTAGCCTAAATCAACTTGTATCTAATTTGTACCTATATATGCATATATCATCTCTCTGATAGCATGTAAGTTCCTTAAAGACTGGGTTTGTTTCACCTGTGTCTTTTTATATCCAGCATAGTGCATAGCACATAGGAGATATTTCATAAATGCTTGTTGACTGAATATCATTTAGGGAACGTTAGTTTTCATTTTGTGTTGCAGGAACCTAAGTGGCCAAATCTTCCCATTGAAAGTTCAAAGGAAACCACAATAGTAGTAGTAGGTGATCAATAAATGTTGAAATTTATAGCAGTTCCCAAATGATAATAAGGTTTACAATGATTACTTGGTATTGGAAATAGGAAAAGCCATGTAAAGCATCAAACTCCTCTGCACCTGTCCAGGTTTCAGGCCACATCAAATTTGGCCGCCCACTGCACTAGCCTTGCCTATCCAGGGCTAGCTACTGTTACTCCTTCTGGATATCTAAATCAGTCCCCTCAATGAGCAAGCACTATGAAGGGCTGCATAAAAACCCTGCCCAATGGTGAACCTCACACTCTGAAACAGGACATCAAATTGTATAAACTATGTCAAAAATATCTCTTTCTTTTTCACAAGCTTCTCCTAATGACATTTAGAAAAGTTAACTTGACATTTAAAAAACAAACGTTCATTTGTTCATTCACTGAATGTTCCCAGAGTAACAACTGCATTGTGTTAGGTATTGCCTCCAGTTGCTTTGTGGATTGCTCAGTATCCCACTGTGGTCAAAGTACTTGGCTTTTGCCCGACTGTTACTTGGTGCACCATACTCTGAGCTCCCTAGTTGGAACTTGAGCTATAGATCAATGAATAATGGGGCAAGTTAAAGATATTAAAGGAGATCAAACTGTGTATTCAGGTAACTAAAGTGTACTTATGGACCAACAATGGCATAATGCAAAGATTGTAAATAATGTGAAAAATGCCTACAAAACCAACTTGAGGGTGATATTTACATGAAAATTCAGTATTTTCTGGCAGGACTGAGGATTATCTTTTTATGCTACTCAAGTGACCTAGTTCATCAATTGAAGAAATTACATAGTTTTATGTGGGGGACTCTATGCCCCTTTACCCTTCAATGCCCATCACTAGTTCCTGTTAATTAGCATTCTATCCCAAAACACTAAGGTACTATGTAGATAGACTCTTACCCAAGATACAGCAACCCTATGGAAACACTTCCTTTGTATACATTTTTTTGCTAGGTGTTATACATTAGTCAATGAGAGAGGAAACACAATTTACTGAATTTAGTTTCAACCTGGAATTCAGGAGACCTAAAACATTCTGGACACAAATTTAGTAAGTGTTTGATCTAGGGCATGGTAATTAATTTTCTTATGGCATTTTAAGGGGGCATGCCATATGCTAGACAAATTAGAGAGCAAGGAGAGGGCAGTACACTCCTAAAGTCAAAATATGGAGACCAACAAGTATGATAATGTGAATACAAAGGTCAGGCTATGTTAATATCACAGTACATTCAGGCTGATAACGTTCAAGGGACTAAGATGAATGGGGATGTTATTATAGAGGTAGAGATTGAAGCAGGGAAGCAAAGGTACAAGTAGTAAGACAGAAGGAGCGCTGGATTATTTCTCTAACTTGACCCAACTCCCCAGAGCATTAGTCTTTAATGGGGGACCCAGTTCCCATCCCGAAATGACCTTTCTGGGTATTCCCTAGGTTCTATCTGACTAGCAAGGCCATGGATTTTGACATTAACCACTACGTTCATCTAATATTCAGATTAATAATAGATAGGCACTTGCCTCACAAAAATGCTTTATGAAATAATAAGGAAGCACTGAAACTCTTCAGAAGAAATAATAAAAATGTGAATGGTAAGCCCCATGAAGGCAGAATTTCCCATCTCCCCCAAAATCTAGCACGCTGCATTACATAATTCTTCCCTCTCCCCAAAAAAATCTTTGGTGGGGAAAGGGAATAGGCAATTCAGAGCAGTGATTGCATAAGTTTTGGGAAGTCCCAATATGGAAACATTCTCAAAAAGAGATTTGAAATTCATTTATAACTAAGAGATTTGCCTAGGCCATCAATAGTTTAGGTCATTTGCCCATAGCCACACAGCTAGTATATTGGAGGCAGTCTCTACCCTCACTCCATCATGTTGCCTCTCATTATGGTATATTTGTTGAATGAACGAATGCCAAGGAATCCATAATGTTAAACATGGGGGAAATGAATACTTAAACTAAGGGCCTAAAGTATTTGTATGTGATAGGTGACAGTTCTAAAAATTTCATCAACTATCTAAATCACAATAAAGAAATCTTGAAGAAAAATCTAGGAAAGTAATGAGGAAAGAACATGAGAACCCAATGGAAAGAAAATAAAACCCAATGAAACATTTTTAATTTATCTAAGAGATACAAGTACTTCCGTACAAGTACTGTGTAAAGAGCTTTATTCTAGATCCTTTTCTCATTTTCCTCCTTTGACCAATAAAAAGCTCTCCAGTCACCGGCCAGACAGAAACCTCAGGGGTAAAGGCAGTTTCGTAAGTATTTATCCAAGCGAAGAGAACCAGCAACACCACATCCCCATAACACAAGGGTGCATGCAGTGCAACGAGAGCGCCGAACACACACTTGGCCACAGTCACACAAAACATCTTCTAAACCACCAACAAAGAAAACTGAAACTGGGTTATGGACCACATATGGAACACATTGAAGACAACTTATCTGATGGCCAGTGTTTATATACATACATACATACATATAGATAGATAGATAGATAGATACACTTAAAAATAAACTAACCTTCAGTAATTAATGCAGGGACAAAAAAAACCCCCACCAATAATAACATTAGTGCCATAGAGAATGTGACACGGAGATTAATCCAGATACTGTGATAGAACTCACGGATAGGATTATCCTCTTAGAAAACAAGTTTGAAAGCTCAACGTTTAGAAAATACAGTTTTTCAAATGGGCTAACAATCATCAGTCTGAAAATGCAGCAACCATTTTCCAGCCCTGCTGGAATTTATGCTTAAATTTGAATAAGTAAAAAACCCTGAAATGTATATGCTGAATCTATATCTGGATGCATCCCTGCTTTTGGATGTTATAAAAGCATGAAATGGTTTCACAGACAAATTGCAACATATAGCAATAATGAGCTTTTGAATCGCCAATACTCACACATAAAAGGGGGCCTGATCATCAGCAGGTGCTGGAGAAGATCTAGAATGTGAAGCATACGATGCAGCATCTTTTTACAATGGTGTTAACAAATGTCAGTGTCTTGTGCTGAATGTGAGATGCATACATATGTAGTTAAAAGTGTGTGCTCCTGTTCCTCCCCCCTCTTTCTACCTCCCTCCCATCTACACCTCCCCCGGAAAGCATCTGCTCTTTACTGGTGTCTATAGCAGTGATTATTAACAAGCATGGAAAAATGTAACTGCAATCAATCTTTTATTCCTTGATCAGGAATTCATCCCACACTTTAGGTTAAGGCAGGTGAATTCTGATTCAGCTCAGTAATTATCTGGCAGATGTTACTAGCAGCTGCTGCTAGGCGCAAAACCCTGGCTATTATTACAGAAATATAAGGGCTCCTGGCAAGGTGGAGTGAGAAGTGAAAACAGAATGCATTCTGGTGAGGCTACACATCTGGTTTTCCCCAGAAAATAATGAAACCTGGAACTTAAATAGGCTGTTCTTGAACTCTTAAAACTCAAATACACACACACACACACACACACACACACGCACATTGTTTGCCATGTACTGTGACTTTCAAGAATACTAAAGCATTTTTCCAATCAACATAAAACCTTTCCTAAAATCAAGCAACTTTATCCCTCATTTTGGGGAATGCCTTTTTTTCTTTTAGATCTACTCTAAACAAGTTATCCATAATTCAACAAAAAGTATCCCATCCTCCTCTCCCCACATTTTTCCTTCCTTGTAGGAAGAAAATCTAATCTCAGTTCTCAACACAGTTGGAAATCTGAAACCGAAATTGAAACCTCAATGGTCCAGAAGTGAGGCTTCTGCTCTAGAATGGTAGAAGACAAGAGAATGTTGTTTCCCTTGGGAGGGTCAAATGGGATCCAAGGGAAATTAGGTTCTAGCTTCATGCAAGGCCAGTGGCCAGGGAAGAACAGTAAGGACAAATGCCCTCTCTCCCAACACTGTGAAAGCTGACCAAAGGGGTTGAATGCTGGCTTTTCTTTTCTTAGCATCCATTCTAGTGTGGGCTATAAGGGAAGTGTGTGTGTGTGTGTATGTGTGTGTGTGTGTATGTACACAGATGCATATGTATGTGTAAGGGCAGCTAGGTGGTACAGTGAATAAAGCACCAGTGCAGGAGTCAGGAGGACCTGAGTTCAAATCTCACCTCAGACACTTGACACTCACTAGCTGTGTGACCTTGGGCATGTTACTTAACCCCAACTGCCTCATCCTGGGTCATCTCCAGTCATGCTGATCTGGTCACTGGATTCAGATGGCTCTGGAGGAGAAGTGAGACTGGTGACCTGCACAGCTCTCCCTCACTCAAAACAAAGTCAAGTGCAAATCATGTCATTATTTCTCTGATGGCATGGTCTTCTTTGGCAATGAAGGATGAATACACATGTATGTATACATGTAAATATATACACACATGTATATATACATATACATATGCATACACATACATATATACATATATGTTGCACACACACATACACATATATATATATCCTTCCTGCTTCATATTTTTTGCTAAACAGCAAGACTTGGTGGCAAGTATGTGTGATTCCCCCCTCAATAAGATTAGCACACTTTTTCTTTAATTTTTGGAATTTACTTGCCAGACCCCCTCTCTAAATGCACTTGACAGTCAGAGTGAAGCTGTCTTCCATTTGAAATTAACAGATTCTGGTGAGGAATTAAAGGAAGAAACAACAGAGAGTAGCAGCAATTTCAGTTGTAGAGAAAGGATAGAATTCACTTCAGTTCTTTTAAGCCGCCAACAGGAACAGACCAAAGCATGTCATACCAAATTACATTCACAATGGCGCTATTCACACAAAAGTTTACAAATGCTGCAAAGTACTAGAACCGTGAGGATAGTAGGTATTGAGCTCCAATTCAAGTATCTCCGAAAAAGGGAAAGTAATCTGTATTAGCTCCACAGCAAAAAACTTAAAAGTCATAATACAGCAAAGGAAAAGATTCAGTCTTCACCTTCTCCAAATATTACATCAGAAATAAACTATACAAATTAATATTTTCCAGTAAGTATTATCCCTTTATATCCCACTTATTTTTTGAAGAAAAATCAATGATAATATAAAAGAATACTGAAAAGACATGGTTTTTTTATTAGTATATACTTAGATAGCATTTGTAATTTTCACTTAAGCTTACTTACATTGTGGTTAAGATTATTAAAGTTACATGACCTGATTTTTATATTAAGGATTAATTAAGACATGCAAATATTGAAAAACCATTAATGAAGTTAAGGAAAGAGGCTTGGTTGTATAATAATACCTCTTTTGTATATAACCAGCAGAGTCAACCAGAAAAATGTCATAAGACATATGTCTGCTTTTTATTGAAAGGAGAATGAAAACCAGATTGCAATTGTGGCTTTTCTTTATGAAAATTCAACATGCTTTCTTTGTAGGAGAACCAGTAATATAAAATGCATGTCAGTAAAATAATGTGCAGTGCACAAAACCAGTTACACAAAGTAATCCTAACTTCAGTTCCAGATGAACATCATGCTTGGGTGCTTATGAACATCAGATCTGGCACTATTATATTCCTATACAGGAATGGAAAGTGTAGGATCACGGGGTTTTCAGCTATAAGGAGAGGGGGGCCAAGACCTAAAGAAAGGTAACTTGAAAGAGGCAGTAAGTAGCAGACACAGAGTTCAAACTCAGATTCTCTGACTCCACGACCTTGTTCATAATAACTAAATAAGCCCTCCTTTCATGAAAGAAAACAAACCATCCCCTTAGAAATTGTAGTTATAAAATAATAAGACTGATTTTGTAGGTGGCTTAAGGAATCAGGGTCAGTACTTTATAGGTACACATCATATGACTGATTTAGTCAAACTAAAAAACTAAACATTTTGTCATCCTCTAAGAGTACTGATTTTTTAGGAATATCCATCTAGAGCTAGAAAGTACATCATAGCTCATTTAATTTACCACCTTCTTTTGAGAGAAAAGGAAAATAAGACCGATTTTTGTTTGCGTATTTGCTTCATTTTCTCTAAAGTGACCTGCCAAAGTCACATAGGGAATGGCAGAGCCAGAGATGATTGGGCACACTAGAGAGTTTTCAGTGGGGAATAGGGAGATTCTTCCAGGCCAATTGTTGAGACTCTCTAGTCAAGCTGTTTAGCCCTGAAACTTCCTTTAGCATTCTACAATACATGGGTGTCTAATAATTAGTCTGGATGTTCGTCTCAGTGGTCCCCTCACTTCTGGAATTTACTGAGGACTCAGACAATCACCAAGTCCTCCAGTGGTTTTCACAGTAACAAGGTTAGGGGTAGAAAGGTCATGGGCAACATATTCCCAATTTACAACTAAAGTTAAAGAAAAAACAGCAGTATTTAAATGTAAATAGCTATTATTATGCAGAAAGAGAAATAATAAAAAAATTTTCTATGTTTTTCTTTGCTACAGGAAGTATTCAGTGTGGTGTATGGGGTATACAGAAATGACTATAAAAACAAGACAAAACCCTTAAAATATACAACTTATTAAGTTGTTAATATTAAATAAATATTATATTATGGAAAAGATTTATAACTCAAAGAAAACTGAAAAGCATAAATTGTAATTATTCTAGATCCTTTAATTTTATTGGTCATATAGGCCTTGATGCCTTTAACTGTTCTCAAAACTCCTTCCCACCTATTACTTACTTTATGTCAGGTCCAGTGAGAGAATGTCTCCTTAACATGGCTCTTGCTTGGGCACTAGTTAGATTGCTGGTAGATTCTTCATTAATGGATAAGATACAATCCCCTACACCGATCCGGCCATCACGACTGATAGCTCCACCATGTATGATACTTCGAACTATCATTCCTGAGCCATCTTTGTTAGAACTTACTGTCATCCCTATGAAGAAACAGAAATAAGGAATTTTGTTGTGTACATAAGTTTTCAATATTTTAGTTAAATGGGAACTATAGACAACAGAACAAACTGGTTTTTGTTAGGTTATTTAAAGCCAATTGGTAAAAAAAAGTCACCCAACTACAAGGGGAAGGAATTAATTTAATTTTTTGAAAATTAAATTACTTTTAAATTAATTTAATCCCAAATTAAATTTATTTTAATTTAATTTTAAGTGAAGTTTACTAAAGATAAAATGTTCAATATTCACAATTTTAAAAATTAAATGGGTCTGTATCACAGAATAGATCAGTTAATAAAATATCCAGTCCTCTGACTATCAAATCAAGAAGATAACACTATTCAAACACCATCCCCTAGGTTATTTTTCTGTCTGCTTTGAGAAATTTTCACTGATCCAACTATAATATGAGCTAAAGCAGTATCCAGGTTCATCTGCAATGAAACCTCCTACAGCAAGCCATTTCTAACTGGCTGACACAAGGACTGTCACAGGACTCAAATCTTCTGTTATTTACTCCTTTCTTTTTATTTTCACCACCCCCCAGCAGAATGCAAATTTCTCAAAGGCAAGCTTAACTCTCCCCTAGCACAGTGTTTTGCATGTAGAAGGTTTATTAAATGCTTAGTGAAGTTGTTTAGTTGAAATGTGCACCACAAGGCCTGGCTGGGCTCACAGATGCAATGATAATAACTCATGTGATGTAACTCTTCAAGGTTTACAATGCACTTTCTCAAAATAACACTGAGGTATCCATCAGTAACATATTTCCATTTTACGAAAAAAAAAGGAAACTAAGAGAGGGTTACAATGACTTGTTCAAGGTTATACTACCGAAGAGTGGGGGGCCAGATTCAAACATGAGTGCCCAGCACTCTTTCTCAGTCCTATTACATGCCACTGCTCTCCTAACTAGTTAAGGGTGTCATGGAGAGAGCCACGCAAAAGGCTAAAGCCAGCTGACCTGTGTAGGTGTTGGGCTAAAGACAGCAACCAACCAATGAGCAATTACTTATTAAGCACTTGTTTTATACCAGGCATCCTGCTAGATGCCAGAGATACAAAAAGTCCAAATCAGCCCCTTCACTCTTGAGTTTATAACATAATGGGGAAGAAAACATGCAGATTCAGTTGGTATGTGCAAGACACATACCAATGTGATGGAACCTTATTGGAGGAGAAGGTTCCAGGAGCTGAGAGGACCAGGAAAGGCCTCTTTGCTGCTAATATTGTAGTTTTTAAATTTGTTTTTATTTTTTTAAGGAATCTTGAAAGAAGTTGGGGATTCTATATGGAGGAGAGGAGAGAGGACATTCTAGGCTTGGGGCAGTCCGCATCCTGTGTAAGAAGTGACAGCCAAGTAAGCTGGATTCTAGAGTACATGGTAGGAAAGAAAAATAAGAAGCCAGAAAGGCAGGGAAGGACTGGGCTGTAAAGTGCTTTAAATAACAAACAAAAGGTTTTCTATTTGATCCTAGAGGTAGCAAGGAGCCCCTGGATTTACTGAGTAAACTGACTGACATGGTCAGACCCATGCTTCACGAAAATAACTTATGACTGTGTGGAAGAGAGATTGGGGGGGAGAGCCCTGAGGCTGGGAGGCTAACGACAAACCCATCCAACTGGGTCCCAGCATGTGTGTTATGGATTATGTTATGTCAGTATCTGAAGTTCAGCCAACATGATGTTTTCAAACCCTGCCTCTAACTCAGCTGCTCATGAGGTTAAGACATGTCAGCCCTACAACGATGGTCAATTACTGTGTATCCAAGCCTTAATTCTCTTCCTCACGCCAGTCCATTCCACGTATGACTGCCAAAGTCATTTTTTAAAGCACAGATCTGACTCTGTGACTCTCCTACTTAACTCCCTGTTGCCTCTCTGATAAGTATTAAAACTACTTTGTTTAGCGTTTAAAAATCCTACACTTCCTGGCCCCAGCACACCTTTCCAGTCTGGATAGGTGTTACTCCTCCTCTCACAATCTCTGATCTAGCCAAGCTAGTCTCTCTGTTGATTATACATGATATTCTGTCTCCCATCTCTATGCCTTTGCGCTGGCTGTTTCCTATGATGGGATGCCCTCCCTCCTCATTTCCACTTCCTGGCTTCCTTGGATGCCTTCAAGTCTTAGTTAAATTCCTGTCCTCTCTGGGAAACCTTTCCCAATCTACCTTAATTCTGATACTTTCCCTCTATAGACTAGCTCCAATCTATTCTGTAAATACCTTGTTTGTACATACTTCTTTGCATTGCTGTCTCCCCCATTAGAAGGGAAGCACCTTGAAATCAGGGGCTGTCATTTGTCTTTTTATCACTAGTGCTTAGTGAAGTGCCTGGTACGTATACAGGCTTACAGCATAAAATAAACAAACAAACAAAAAAAACCTCTTTCATTATCCTGATCCCATGTATCTAAATTAAAAATTTTCAAAAGCATAGTTTGTACCACTTACTAAGACTTTCTCACACTTAATTCTTGACTTTAACCTGACTTTCACTTTCTCTGGATCTCCTCTCTTGAAGGTGACTTACAAAAATTTAAGGGTCTTTTCTCCCCCTTCCTCCCATGCTGGGATACAGGCTCAAAATCTCTGCAAATTATTAACTCCTATACAGCATATCTTTCTGTTTTGTAAATTATTTTATTTTTGATTTATGGAATAAAACAAGTGAATCTGCTATGCATAATTTACTATTATTCCTTTCAAATATATAACAAAATTACCAAGTCATTTTTTTCCTTTTTTTCTACCCTCTTCTCACCCTTCACCCTAGATATCATTAGTCACAAACAGGCAAATATGTAAATTATTCTATATGTACTTCTTTCTCTGTTCTCATTACCACAGAATAACCTTTCAGTGACTAAGGTCTGTTGATAATCTCTGTAATGTTTCTCAATTCCAAATGTTCATTAATATTTAAGTTCTTATTATGTCTTTCCTAGACTATTACAGCACCTTCCTAACCAATCTCTAGGCAGCCTCTAGACAGTTCCTTCCCTTCTAAAACAAAATGCATCTGACTGCTGGCAAATTTTAATTTCATGAATGCACTGTTCTCATTAGCAGTACTCTGCACACAGTAAGTATTAGATAAATAGTTGATAAATTAATGAATGATGTCATTACCTTTTTTCAAAACTTTTCATGACTCCTCACTAAAATAAATAAAATCTGAATTCTTTAGCTTGGCTTTTAAGGGTCTCGTGTACCATAGCAACAATTTACCACTTGGTCTGCTCTCACACTCACCAAACAGATCTGGCATTTTTCAGACTTTGTACTTTTGAACATTCTACTCTTTCTGCCTGGAGTTCTCTCTCCCTCCACCTCCCACCCACCCCATCATATTCTGTGCCTACTGAAATAATACCCATTTCTTCAGGGATCAGATGGTCACCATAAAGTATTGCTATATAAAATAACAATAGGTAGCACCTATATAAAGCTTACTATGGGTCAGGCATTGTGTTAAGCTCTTTACAAATAAGCTTATTTGATCCACAACAACTCTGGGAGGTAGGTGCTATTATAATCCTCATTTTTACAGATAAGGAAACTAAGGCAGAGGTTAAATGACGTGGCCAGGGCTACTCAGCTAGTGTAAGACAAGATTTGAACTCAGGTCTTTCTGACTTCAGGTCCAATGCTTCATCAACTGTGCGTGCCACTTAGCTGTTTTTAACCACCCATAAGTGATTTCCTGTTTTTTTCACCCACGTATCTAGCATTATGTCTTGTATAGCATGTGTAGAATAAATGAATAATGAACAGAGGTAGGTAAATTCAACAAAGATACTCCCACAAGCAATCACAGATCCAGCAATACATTTTCTAATATCATTTAATTTTCCTGAAATAATAGTATTCTTTTTTATCTAGACCTGTGATTTCAGCAGTGTGGGGAACTTTTGGTGTGAAAATTGCTTTCCCCAATGCTTGGATGTGTGCATATTCGTCCTTCGTTGCCAAAGAAGTCCATGCCAGCAGAGAAATCATGATATCACTTGAACCTGACTTTGTCTGAGTGAGGGAGGGCTGTGCAGGTCACCAGCCTCACCTCCTCCAGAGCCACTTGAATCCAATGATCAGGGTTAAGTGACTTACCCAAGGTCACACAGCTAGTGAGTGTCAAGTGTCTGAGGTGACATTTGAACTCAGGTCTTCCTGACTCCTGCACTGGTGCTCTATCCACTGCACCACCTTCCCCATGCAGATTTGATGGAGATGGACAATTTGTCTGAAATTTACAGTCAGACAATGACCCAGGGCATTGGCAACTTAAAAGCTTTGCCACATTATCATATAGCAACTATGTATCAGCAATAGGTCTTGAACCCAGGTGTTTCTTGCTCCAATGCTGGTCCATCATGATTATATCTATTGTTCGTTTCAAGTGAGTGTTGAAAAGTACAGACGGGAATAAACAATTAACCTAAGCTATAGAAACATCTTCATTATTTTTTAATTGAAGCAATTTTTCTATAGCAAAAGAATTTAATAGGATATATATCAAAGATCTCTAAGTTTTCTTTGTAACCATTTTACCTTATTTGCTGTTCAGAAAAGCATACTTTTTAATGAGTTTTTTTTCTAAGTGAAATAATGGGAAAATTCTCTAAGCAGAGCATTCCACTCAAGCCTTAACTGTCTGTTATTATAAAGAGACTATTTTAATCCTCCCCATCAGGTTCCAGTTAAAGTAAACTAATAAAGAGGACAAAGCCCTGCAAGTATCATGTACCTCTAAGCCAGGCTGTATATAATAAGCAGTACAACAGGATTTAGAAAACCTCACTTCTTGTTTCAGCTGTAACATTTATTAGCTGACTGAGCTTTGGTCAAGTTCCTTACTTTCTCTGGCCTTCAGTTTCCTTACTTGTGAAATGACAAAGTAGGATGAGATGGTTGCAGTGGCCCCATCCAGCACAAATACCCTACGAATGCTGAATTTATTTATAGCATACATTTCTATGCCTTCCAATCATTTCTCAATTCTTTGACATTGTGCTGTTGACTCTACTTAACTGAAATTGTTCTATCCAAGATGGAGAATGATGTCATAACTGGCTAAATCCAATAACCTCCCCACCACCGCCTCCCCCGGTCCTCATCATTTTTACCTATGTGCTGCTTTTGACATTGTTGACCACTCCTTCCTCTTGCATAATCTCCTCCCTTGGGTTTGTGGGATACTGCTCTATCTTCGTTTTCCTCCTACGTGTCTAATTACTTGTTCTTAGGCTCCAAGCTGATACATCATCCTCTTTCCACAAAATAATTACAGTCATCCCTCAAGGTTTGGTCCTGAGCTGTCTTCTCTTCTCTCTATATATTCTTTCCTTTAGGGATTTAATCAGCTCCCACGGTTTAAATTGTCATTTTCTTTGCAGATGTCTTCCAAACCTACATATCCAGGTCTTAATCTCTCTCCTAAACTTCATTCCTAAATTACCAACTAACTGCTGGAAATCTCTACTTGGATGTCCTCAAAGCATCTCAACCACAAGTCCAAAGAGTAACTCCATGCATTTTCCCCAAACCCATTCCGTTTTCAAACTTCCTCATTTCTACTGATACCACCACCATCTTCCAGTCCCCCAAGTTGTCCGCCTTAGGACCAAAACGTCTTTAACCATTCCCCCTCAGTCTTCATTTGGTTTCTGGTCATATTTATTCTACTTCTACATCCATCCCGGACATGCTGTTTTCACCACACATAAAAAGCTCAATCCCAGTTCAGGCTCTTATTTCTCACCAAAACACCTCTCCTAATTGGCTTTCCTAACATTATTCACATTCCTTTCCAATCTCCCCTTCACAAAGATGTCAAATGGATATTCCTAAATGTCAGAACTGACCCTGTTGTTACTCTCTAAATCCCCAGGTCTGTACCTAGCTGTACCTCAAAATCACCAACAAATCCCTATTACCATACAAAATTCTCAGCCTACCATTTGAAGCACTCTACAGTACGACTCCCACTTACTTTTCCTGTGTTATTTCATATCATTCCCTGTGAGGCATCCTCCATCAGGTCAAGCTGCTAGCTGTTCTTCATAGACAACATTCTGTCTCCTGCCTCCATGACTCTGCACCAGGGGTCCTCCATCTCCAGCCATTTTCTCTTCATCTATGCCTCATTGAATTCCTTGCTTCCTTCAAAGAACTCGCCTCTAACACAAAGCCATTTCTTATTCTCACAGTCATTAGCTCTCTTTCCATGTTGAAATTATTTTGTTCATAATTTTTAGTTATTTATATATGTACACATTGTACCTACCATCCAAATGTAAGATCCTTAAGGACAGATACTAATTAGTTTTATCCTTATACCTCCATCAGCTAACACAAAGCATCATATAGTAGGTACTTAACAGCTATTTTCAAATTATTGAATTTACGATTAATTTAATGAATGAATAGCATAACAGAAAAAATAAAAATGAAAATATGGGCCTCAAAAACAAACTATAGTTTAGGCCTGGATAAACAAGGAATTATAAAAGTGTGAAAAGAGAGTTCATTCTCACCAGGTAGTTTATTTGATATTTAACAATAAAACTACTGATGCTTCAAAGGCTTCCCCTACATTAAGAAGAACAATGATATTTTTTACCTTTTACTGTTTTTCAAGTGCTTAATCATCCTGGTATAAATTATTTAATCAAACGTGAAAGCTAGAGTAGAAAGACTCACGTATGCTAGCTCTGAATCCACAGCCCATAAATTTCCTGTAAGAAGAACTTCCCACAAATTCTGGATCACTGCAAGGTGCACAGAAACACATTGGAAGAGATTTCTGTTCCAGAGAGACCTGGAGAGCGGTCCCCAGGGGTCCGTCATGCCCCGGAAAGCAGAGCCCACCCCTATGCTGCCCTGGCCATGTGGTCCCAGAGAAGCAGATCCGAACAGGCTTCAGGGACGGAATCTCCGGCCGACGGGAAGGTCCCTCCGCCCACAGACACTACAGGTCAGTGAGAGAGACGTCTGAGCTGGCCAAGAGGGGAGTGGGGTGTCTCCGTGGCTCGGGCCCCCTCGGGAGGAAGCGGCAGAGGGAGCAGCAGAGGCAGCAGTCACCCGGGAATCCCCGAGAAGCAGGCAGAAGTTCAGGTCTCTGCATAAACCCCCTGAGGGAGCTGAGCCTGGGAGGCGGCCCTGCCCTGACCGGAGCACCAGAACTTAAGCTCACATTGAATAGCAGCGCCACCCGCCACGGATAGGCCTGAGACTGGGAAGCAGCATTTGAATCTCAGACCCCAAGCACTAGCTGGGCAGATCTAGGCAGGGGTGGAGAGGAATCTCAGAAGTCAAGTAACTGGCTGGGAAAATGCCCAGAAAAGGGAAGAAAAATAAGACCATAGAAAGGTACTTTCTTGGGGGACAGATGATGTTCCCTCCTTTCATTTCTGATAGGGAGGAACAATGCTTGCCATCAGGGAAAGACGTGGAGGTTGGAGCCTCTCTATCCCAGACATCCAAGGTGGATGTCCGGTGGGCTCAGGCCATGGAAGAGCTCAAAAAGGATTTTGAAAATCAAGTTAGACAGGTGGAGGAAAAACTGGGAAGAAAAATGAGAGAGATGCAAGAAAAGCATGAAAAACGGGTCAATACCTTTGTAAAGGAGACACAAAAAAATGCTGAAGAAAATAACACCTTGAAAAATAGGCTCACTCAATTGGCAAAAGAGGTTCAAAAAGCCAATGAGGAGAAGAATGCTTTCAAAAGCAAAAGTAGCCAAATGGAAAAAGAGGTTCAAAAGCTCACTGAAGAAAATAATTCTCTCAAAATTAGAATGGAACAGATGGAGCCTAATGACTTTCTGAGAAACCAAGAAATCATAAAACAAAACCAAAAGAATGAAAAAATGGAAGAGAATGTGAAATATCTCATTGGAAAAACAACTGACCTGGAAAATAGACCCAGAAGAGACAATTTAAAAATTCTGGGACTACCTGAAAGCCATGATCAAAAAAAGAGCCTAGACATCATCTTTCATGAAATTATCAAGGAAAACTGCCCTGAGATTCTAGAACCAGAGGGCAAAATAAGTATTGAAGGAATCCATCAATCACCGCCTGAAAGAGATCCAAAAAGAGAAACTCCTAGGAACATTGTAGCCAAATTCCAGAGTTCCCAGATCAAGGAGAAAATATTGCAAGCAGCTAGAAAGAAACAGTTCCAGTATTGTGGAAATACATTCAGGATAACACAAGATCTAGCAGCTTCCACATTAAGGGATCGAAGGGCATGGGATAGGATATTCCAGAAGTGAAAGGAACTAGGACTCAAACCAAGAATCACCTACCCAGCAAAACTGAGTATAATACTTCAGGGGAAAATATGGTCTTTCAATGAAACAGAGGACTTTCAAGCATTCTTGATGAAAAGACCAGAGCTGAAAAGAAAATTTGACTTTCAAACACAAGAATGAGAAGAAGCATAAAATAGTAAATAGCAAAGGGAAGTCATAAGGGACTTACCAAAGGTGAACTGTTTACATTCTTACATGGAAAGACAATATTTGTAACTCTTAAAACGTTTCAGTATCTGGGTAGTTGGTGGGACCACACACAGATGTACACACACACACACACTCACACACACACACATACATGTGTGCATGCACACACACATACACACAAGCATACACACACAGAGACAGAGAGCACAGAGTGAACTGAATAGTATGGGACCATATCTTAAAAGAAATTAAGGTAAATGGTGAGAGAGAAATGTAGTGGGAGGAAAGAGGGTGAAATGGAATGGGGTTAATTATATCTCATTCAAGAGGCAAGCAGGAAACTTTTCAGTGGAGGGAAAAAGAGGAAAGCTGAGAAAAAAACATGAAGTTTACCCTCATCACATTCGACTAAAGGAAGGAGTAAAATGCACACTCATTTTGGTATGAAAACCTATCTTACAGTACAGAAAAATGGGGAAGAAGGAGATAAGCAGGGAGGGAGGGATGATGGAAGGGAGGGCAATGGAAGAAAGGAGCAATTTGAGGTCAACACTCTTGGGGAGGGACAGGATCAAAAGACAGAATAGAAAAAATGGGGGGCAGAATAGGATGGAGGGAAATACAGTTGGTCTTATACAACACGACTGTTATCGAAGTCATTTGCAAAACTACACAGATATGGCCTATATTGAATTTCCTGCCTTCCCAAAGGGAATGGGTGGGGACGGAGGGATGGGGAGAATTTGGAACTCAAAGTTTTAGGAACAACTGTTTAGTGTTGTTCTTGCTACTAGGAAATAAGAAATACAGTTATGGGGAATAGAAAGTCATCTGTCCCTACAGGACAAAAGAGAAGATGGGGACAAGAGAAGGGAGGGATGACAAAAAAGAGGGCAGATTGGTGATAGGGAAAATTAGAATGTTCGGTGTATTGGGGTGGGTGGAGGGGATAAATGGGGAGATAATTTGGAACCCAAAATTTTGTGAAAATGAATGTAAAAAGTTAAATAAATAAATAAATTTTAAAAAAGTGAAAGCTAACAATGTCATGGTTTTGGTTTAAAGTGCTATTGCAAGTCACAGTTGATGACATTAAAAGAAACATAATGCCAGGTCGAAAATGAATTTGGTGGCACAGCTGCAGCTTTCAACAGTATTAAACCTTACCTGATTTAGGTTTTACTTAAAATTAAAAGGAGCTAAGCTCTGTGTGCAAAGTTGTAGCTATATTAGTGAAACACTGGGTCTCAAAATGGAAAGGGAGTTCAAATGATAAAAAGGAAAATATATATTAAAACACAAAACAAAATGGCTTGTTACTGTTGGCAGCTATCACTCCTGAAGTAGGCATGAATAAAGGTGATGGATGAAGGCTTTAGCAGAGAGTCAGGCAAAAAGTAGATAGCTCAGTTAGAATTCATTCATCATCACCGCCAGATTACCTACTCCATTTGGTATGCCCCTTTGTCCAAATATTCACATTTCTTCCTCCCCCTGTCCCACCCCAAATAAGGCAAGTTCTCTTTCCACAAGAAAATTCCTGGTAAGCACACAGAAGAACCAGTGCATGTCTTCTCAAGCAAAGAGATAATGCAGGTCCAGAAAGAGAACTTAAAAAGAAAGAAAGAATCCAAGAAGTGGAAGCACTATCCACATCATATCAACTTTTCTTTCAGTGTCACTGCACTCCACCTCTCCCTCTGCATGTTGATAATTTAGACTACACCTGTGACTTATCACCAGCAAAGACCTTTCTTAAATGAGCTGTGCATAATGTCCATCCTGAAAAGGCAAAGATGGATAAGTTTCTCTTCCTGGAGGATGACCTCACTTCCTGGACATCAAAGATGTTTCTCCTCCCTGCTGACTGTAACTTCCAAGTGAAGTCTTTCCATTTACTACATACAAAATGAAAATTAAATGAGGTGACATTAAATGCTAGTATAAAGAATTTGTTCTTATGAATGGGGC
Source organism: Bettongia penicillata ogilbyi (assembly GCA_023548195.1). Taxonomy (NCBI): domain Eukaryota; kingdom Metazoa; phylum Chordata; class Mammalia; order Diprotodontia; family Potoroidae; genus Bettongia; species Bettongia penicillata. Next base: position 326,473 of record JAJHZJ010000425.1, read on the forward strand.
TTTATAGTCTAGGAGATCCAGAAGGGCCAATGCTCTGATCCAGGCATTAAGATGAATATAATTGTGAATTGTGGTTCTGTTGTAAAAAACAATTATTCATTAGCTTAAAACAGATGCTATGCTTTAACTTCAAGTCTACGTATAACAAGCTATGGAGTGAGTGGGTCTCTTCTGATATTGCAAAAATCACTGCAATATGTATCTGATGAAGACCTTAGCAGAGAGTCAGTTGGTCATTGCAACAATAACAACAAATGGTTACGATACCCAAGTATTCTGGGCTCTTTCCATTCATCAATTCAAATAGGTAAGTGTTGCTTTGAGAAATTTTTGCATTATGTGTTCAAGTTATTTAAACAATGTTCTTCCAAAATACTTGACATATTAAAGCACTTACCCATAAATTCATTCTACAAGCAGTAATTAAGCACTTACTTTTGCAGAGCACTGAACTATGACCCAGGCAATATTAAAAATTTTATGCAATCTAGTGCTTTACCAGAACAAAATGTTTGGTATTTTGATGAAGAGATACTCAGTAAATGTCCCCTAAATTAAACTGTTTGGTTTCCCCCTGTGCAATCCCCTTACTGCAAAAGAGGATAATCTTCCCTCTGACCCCAACTCTGCTGTGTAATCATGGATCCCGCAGCCTGCAGAATTTTGCACAAGTATACAAGCTTTCACAGAAGGAGGCCTTCTCATTCCCAATGTGACCTCTCTCATGTGTTCCACATCCTCCACCAGTAACAGGGTTGGAACAAGAGGGCAGAAGTAAGTCTGACTCCCACAAAGACAAGGTTGGGGTGCGCTTGAATTCAGAGCATTACTTGAATCCAGGTTGGATTTCAAGATCCTTTCAGCCACGAATACTGTGCTTAGGGACACTTTGATGCAATGAATTTAAAGCAACACACCTACGACACATTTTAAGGAAAAAATCCATGACAGCTTAATTTTCTCAGTGTAGGCTATTGTATCTTATTTTACAATTAAATGTACAAAGTTTAATTTATCATAAATTTGGGAACACAGGTGAAATATACTATGTTCCATTTCCACTGATAGAATATAAGATCCCTGAACATGCTTTATAATTGATTGACTAGTGTCTTAGAATTCTGGATCTCTCTTGAATGTCTAAGGACTTTAGCATCTGCTATTCATTATTTCCTACCCATCACTTCCACAACAGACAACAGACATAACTCCTATTATCAACTGCCTACTACATTAATCTACCTGCTTAATCAAACATTCAAAGCTCTCTATCAATTGACCTTTACTCTTTGCCAATCTTATTTCTCATACCTTTTTATGAAAAATTTCTACTTCAAGACAAATTTCATTTCAAATCAATAAATCATATTCAAACAATGTTCAAATCAATAAATATTAAGTACTGAGTATCTGGAAGAAGCTGGGGATATAAATTTTTTTAAAAAAGATTATTATTTACTTCCCCCAAAGAACTTGCTGGGGGTATAAAATTAAAAAAATAATTCCTTCCCCCAAAGAACTTTTTCATAAGGGAACAAAAGATGTTGATAGATAAGGATATGCGCGGTACTCTGAGGATGAAATGAGTATTAGTGACCAAGATCAGGCTCTCTGCAGGAGGTGGCACTGGAGCTGGGCAATGAACAGCACTGCAGAATCTCCCAGGCGGAGCTGAGGAGAGACTGTGCAAGATCATGAACTGTGAAAAGTTGCTGAGGTGCACAGTGGAATGTGAGTTCAGAAAAAAAAGCCAGTAACCAGTATACCTGTTGAGCTTTAACACAGAATGATGAATGACAGCTATGTGAAATAAATCTGATAATATAGTCAGCAGACATTTTTGAGAGCCTTCAATGTAAGACCGAAGACATTGTATGTAATTCTAGAAACCAGAAAGAACCAATGAGTAGAGAAACATAGAATAATGCCTTAAGAAAATTTTTTTTGCAAATGTTTGGACAATGGATTGGAAATGGAAGAGACTGAAAGGAGAGCAATTAGAAGGCTACTGAAATAGTCTAACCAAGGAGTAGTGAAAGCCTGATCCAGAATGCTGTCTCTGTGAACAGAAAGAAAACAATGATGCAAATGGTGCCTGTGGTCCAGACCAATATATACAGTTGGTTCAAAAGCCTGTAGAGTTATTAAAAATTTGTACTTGTATCACTCATTCCTAGCTTAATACATATCTCTGATTGATTGAATGATACAATTGTTATTAGGTTCAAGATAGACAGTATAAGCTTTTTTCTAATGCAGTGTTTTCAATTTTGCTTTAATTCATCTATGATCTGAGTGCAAACACAGAGAGTTGATTTTGATTTGATTCCTATATCAATAACTATTCATGTATTATTTGATAAGCTATAATTAGTCTAAACTTTAAGACTTTCTTTAAGCTCTTCCAATGTGGTAGAATGTAGGCCTGGACTCTTACCCTACTGGCACAGCCTTCAAGAACCCCGGGTCACAAGTAGCAAAAAAATAGTATTTCACAGAACACACAATAGATGCTCAACAAATGTTCATTCAATTTAATTGAAGTCTCATCTATCATGATTTTCCCTAAATATGTTATATTCATTCTCATCTCTAACTTTGCATAGATACTTTTTATTACCATCCCTTTCTCTCCACTTGGAGGATGTGTGTTCTTAACTCCTGCCAATGATTTTTGAAAATAATAGAGGACAAGTACCGTAAAATGATGAAAAGCATATGTTCCATTCTTTAAATGGGAAAATTAAATAGAATCTGCAAACTAAAAGCCAGTAATCATGACTTTTACTTCTGGACAAAAAAATTCTAGATTTTATTTGTAAAGAGCGGATTAATGAACATCTCAAAAAGGAAGCAGTGATCACAAAGTCTAGAAGAGTTTTTTTTTTAAGGAATTTTGTTGTTATTCAGTTGTTTTGATCATGCCTGACTCTTTGTGACTCTAAAGGCAGTGGTTTGTCATTTCTTTCTCCAGCTCATTTTACAAATGAGGACAGGATTAAGTAATGTGCCGAAGGTCACTCAGCTAATAAATGTCTGAGGTCAAATTTGAACTCAGGAAGATAAGTCTTCCTAACTCCAAGCCCAGAACTCTATCCACTGTGCTGTGTAGGTGCCCCATAGCTAAAGATGACCTACTTATTGAGAATAGGTTTACCAAAGTGTTGTGGTTTATGATTGTGATGAATTACTATTGTGATACAGAAAGGATGAGCAGAAGAGATAAGAAATGATGAGCAGGATGGTTTCAAAAAACCTGGGAAGATTTATATGAACAGATGCAAAATGAAGTGAACAGAATCAGTATCAACAATACTGTAATGATGATCAACTGTGAAAGACTTAGCTAATATGATAAAGATAATTCCAAATGACCCATGATGAAAAATGCTATCTCTAGAGAGAGAATTCATGAACTCTAAGTGTAGATGGAAACATTTTTAACTACATTTTTTGGGTCTTCTTGTGTGTTTTCTTTTGCAACATGGCTAATACAAAAATATGATTTATTTTGCAGTATTTACATACATAATTGATATCCTATTGCTTGCCTTCTTAAGAAACAGGGACAATGGGGAAAGGGAGAAAATTTGAAACTCAAAATTTTTTTAAATTAATATATTTTTGCATGTAATTGGGAAGCATTTAATGAAATATATATTAATATATAAATCCATATTTATATATGTATACATTATAATGAATATATTAATATATAAATGCACATTTATATATACTATAGTGATATATATACATATATGTAAACATAAAAAGGAATTGATCATATCATACTAACAATTCACTTCCTCTTTGGGCAGAATTATTAGACTGGTTGAGCTGGGAAGCACAATAGATATAGTATAACTAATTTTTAGAAAAGTATTTTACAAAATCTCTAATTTTATTTTAATAGATGGAGCGATGTAGGCTAAATAGTACAATTAAACAGGTGTGGACCTGGTTGAATGTCAGGATCCAAAGAGATGCCAGCAGTGGTTTGATGTTGTCTTGGAAGGAGTGATTGGCACTGTTTAACTTTGTTATCCAGGACTTGAATAAAAGCATAGATGGTATGCATATCAAAAGTGAACATGACAAGAAGCTGAGGAAAGCTGACATATTGGATTGCAAGGTTAGGAGTCAAAAAGACCTTGAGAGATTAGAACATTGTGTAGAACTGATTAAGATCAAATTTAATAGAGATAAATGCAATCTTACTTGGGTTAAAAAAATCAGCTTCATTAGTAGAAGACAAGCAAGGCAAATGTGTAGGCAGCAGTTCTTCTGAAAACTATGTGGGAGTATTCACAATCAATGAGTGAATACTGTGACATGGTGGTCAAGAAAGATCTCAGATCTAATGTGTTACATTAGAGGCAGCATGGAGTCCAAGATCAGTGCTGTCCTACTGTGCTTTGATTAGTGTTAGGTGTCACATTTTGAGAAGGAAATTGCTAAGCTGGAGAACATCCAGAGTAGAACCAGGCTGGTAAAGGGTATCACATTTCTGCCATATGCAAAATGATTAAGGATATAGGGAGGGGAGTACGTTTAAAGGAGAGAACCGTTAGGGAGTAAATGAAAACGATCTTCAAATATTTGACAGGGTAGCACATAAATGTGAAATTATATCACTTCCTCTTGGATTCTAAGGGCAAAATTAGGAGCAATGGATAGAAGCATCAGAGGCTTGATAGGGGGAAAACGAACATCTTAACAATTATAAGCTCTGTCAAAGTGGAATCGGCTGCCTTAGTAGAGAAAGTTCTTCCTGAATGGAGACTTACTTCAAGCAAAAACTGAGTGGCTATTTGATGGGTAGGTGTCAGAGAAGATTCTATTTAGATAGAAATTGAACTGGAAAGCCACAGTTCCTTACAACATAGAGTTTATGTGATTTTTGATCTAGGCCTTCTTCAAAATGTAGCTCAAAATATCTTTTCCATGAATTTTATACAATTGGCCTCCCTTCCCCAACCATTTACTTCTGTACCCTTACTCATATTTTCATTGCACACTATATTAATGGGTACTTTTGTTATATGCTGATCCATTCAAATATTTGTCATTTCATTTTGAGGGGTGTGTGTGTGTATGCATGTGTGTGTATGTATGAGAGACAGTCATACAGACCCAAAGGTCATATCTTCTTTTTTGTAGGCCCCCATGGCACCTAATACAGAACTCTGAAAATGATATACACTCAGTAAATTCCTCTGATGAATATAAATATCAGAAACAGATGTTAAAATGTAAGAGCAAGGCATGCAGTCTCAAAGGTTTGTTCTGGCTAAGCCATTATAATGCGATCTATTTAGCTTCAAAGCATATCTTAAACTCTGGTCCACAGAAGAGAAAGGAACTACTTTGGGAGACTGACCTAAAAAAAATAAATAAAAAAATAGGTTTTGAGAGTGCTATGGGGGCTTAAACCCAAATAACAGACTACATAACAAGGAACTTGATCATGAGAATAGAACACACCTGAACTCTAAATATATCAGTGGCAAAAATATTTTAACACAATTGTGTATTTCATTATTGAAGAACAACAGGAAGATCTGAAATTACCATTCTTACATAGCTGGTATCACTAGAGTGTGAAACAAAATGTATTTTGAAATAATTATGAATGTACATATATCAAATCATAATAGTAGCTCATATACGCAGAGTGATATTTCAGTATGTGATATATAACTTGCTTCAGAGGCTGAGTTAGGGATCTTGTTTTTAAGAACTATACTCTCAAAATGAGGCAGGAAGCTCTGATGGAAGGACTGTTTGAGATTTGGTAGCTTAACCAAAACCTCAAGACCTCCCTACAGAAACTTGAATTCACTCAGTAATTGTATTGCTTCCTTCACATATGCATATTGGAAGCCCTTGCATGAATGCTTTCAAAGGGTCAAGAAATGGAAAAGAACAAAAATACCATAGGTTGCCTAAGAACAAGGAGTTCAGAGGACCTGAGAGTCACTTTTCACCACTAGCTCATGCTGAGCAGCCTCATGAGCTGGCAGCCATTCACACTTCTAACTCTGGGCTCTTGATTCTTCACCTTTCTCTTGGTTTCTTACTACCCTTTAATACCCCCAAATCCACTCTCTGATTATACTGTTACTGTCATGGCTGTGATAGCTAAACTTCTCTTTTCTGGAAGAAGCAGGTCTATGAACGCAATAAAGAAGAAATAGAAAAACTGGATCAAATTCCTTACTTTAACCATAACCTTCTATTGCCAAATAAAAGTATTCTTTGTATGAATCTTTGTACTCTTTGTTCCAGTGTGAAGGATTGCTGTATTTGTATATTCTAGCAAACTACAAAGCCTTACGTATAGTAATGGACTTGAAACATGCAAAGTGACTAGCTAATAGATTGATTTCGCCTATAGTTACCATTTTCGATGCTATTTCCAAGAGTAGGGTTAAGTTAAATATTCAGAAGGACTCACTCTACCAAGAAATTTACATACAACTGCCAACATTTAAAGAAAGTAATAATTTAGTTTCACACATAATCTGAAATTGTAAATTACTAACTTCATGTTCCATAAATTCCATTACTGATATAATTTTTACTTCCATAAAAATGAACACCTTTAAATAATTAAGAGAAATATGTACAAGCATGAAGTAAAGTCTTCCAACAAAGTAGTTAATCATCCAGGGGGAAACAGAAGCATGAATTAACCAATTTGACCAGAATTTATACAAAAAAGTACTAATCATCTATTTTCTTAGTTTTAGAAACAAAACTGTAGACCGTTCTGTGAGCCTAATAGTACTGGCATAAATCCATAAAATGCAACCAAAGAAAATCTTTGTTTAAGATTCACTATGCATGCATATAAAACATACACACACACACACACACACACACACACACACATATACAAAGAATGGTTAGTACTGACCTAGGCTAGAATTGCCTTTTGCTATAATAATAGTCTTCTCAAATGACTCTTTGGATAAATTGTGGAATGTGGCATGTTCATCAGAAGAATCCGGGGAATCCGTTGCCATGATGGATTCTGGTTTCTGGACAGAAGAAAAACAAGACATGTGAAAGCAAAAAGAAAATTTGGAATTATGATTTAAATATGAGAGATGTTCTCTATTTTGCTCAGGTGTCATTCACCGAGACAATAACTAAAATGAGGCTATTTTCTAAAACTTAGTGAACCAATAAAGTGATTCTTATTCTGGTGCTCTGGAAAGATTGAAGGACTTAAGAGTCAGAAAACCTGAGTCAAATCCCACCCCAGCTCTTTGTGGCAAATCATTTACTTTTTGAAGGCCTCAATTTCTGCATGAAATGAAAGCAAGGCACTACAGTATCTTTTAGCTCTAAGTTTATGATCACCTAACCCTGGGTATGCAAAAAAGAAGTGCTTAGTACCCCACCCCCAAATACAACACAAAATCTGCAGCAAACAAAGGCCTTTACTTGTCCAGTAGAATCAGGAAGCATAAAGGAAGCCAGTTTTGCACTGGATAATACATCATTCCCTAGTTGAGATTCAGTCCAAATTCCTGCACGTTCACATTCAGTAAGGTTCTCAATAGTTGGTGTGGGTAGGAGATCTGTGCTGGCAAAGCTAGAAGCAGCTTCCATTCTCAAGTCCACTGAAGATATAGTTTCATCTTGTCTTTGAATAAGATCCTTATTGTACAAATCCTCACTGGACATTTGAAAGTCAAGCAGCAGACCAGAAGAATTTTCACCACTATCCTAATTAAAAAAATATCCAGAAACATGAATATAAATCAATGATTAATCAACTATGTAGTAGAGGATGGTTTTTAACACTACAGTTTTAAAGTGATTAGACAGAGATGATACAATACAATCATTAAATATTCAAGAAGTATTAGCGAACATACAGCTCTTCTCTTTGAAGCCTTCTGCTTACGGGATGCTCTTCTTTTCTTAACTTCTTTTGAATATTATATTTTTTGCAAACCATATGGAACAAAGCATATGTTCTAGTGAGTGAATCTTCTATCATGTGTTGCTTGCAAGACCTGCTAAATACTGGCCTCTTCTGAATCAGTTCTTACTTTATAGAGCCTCAGGGTATATACACAGTTTTACCCAAGGACAAAATTATTCCATAGAGAATCTTCCATGAGTTTTTTTTTTGAAAAGTTGCTAATTTATATTTCTAAGTCTCACTGCATTAACATCTTTAGATATGGATTATAATCAATACAATGGTGGCATTAGCTCCTTGAAGGCAACAACTGTTTCATTTTTGTCTTAGATATTCTGAAAGCTAGTTCAGTACTCCATACATATTAGGTGCTTAATATGTTAGTTGGGTTGAATTGAATTAAACACAGCACATTTTAACTGACTGAGACTTCCCCAAGTCAGAAAAAGATAGAATTATTTTAGTAAAGACTTTTTTTAGGTCTAATGGGGAAAAAAACACTGGCCAGTGAGTCAGGAAATCTGGATTCCATTTTGGAAAACGCCTTGGACTAGCTTTGTGACCCCAAGCACATCTATAACCTCATATTACTAGACCTCAAATTAGATGATCTCTAAAGTCTCTTCCATTCTAATGTGTGTGTGAATTCTGATATATATATATATGTACATAAATATATGTGCATTTATCTATTACTTACATTATCTCCATATATTTTTCATTGCCACCTCTTTTCTCTACACTTTTAATCATAAAACTAAAAAGTGTTTTTATTCCAACAGAGCAAAACCTCACATATGGCAGAGATTCTTAACCTGGAGGTCCATGATCTTAGATGGGAAAAAAATTGCATCTATACTTCAATATAATTAATTTCCTTTATAATCATGTTTCTCATTTTTCATTTAAAAACCTTATTCTAAGAAAGAATCCATAGGTTTTGCACCATACCATCCAAGCCAAAGGGGTCCATGACACAAACCAGGTTAAGAACTCCTAATGGAGGAAAGCAATGATTCTGAATAGTTTGAAATTCTGCATCAGGTCTCGACTTACAGCTTCTTAATTCATTTAAAAATGGCCCAAATACCAGAAATAATAAAATATAAGATAAGGATTATCTGGAGTAATGTGATTAGGTCTTGAACTTCAAATCCTACATAGTCTACACTTTAGTAACTCCACACACTCTGAGATTCAGTATCATCAGTCTCCTTTCTGTTCTTTGTACATGTCACCTCCCAGTTCTGTGTAATTTACTGGCTGTCCTCCATTGTTGGAATGAACCCCCTCTCACCTCTACCTCCTGACTTCTTTCAAGTCTCAGCGAAAGCCCTACTTTCTTCAAAATACTTTCCCAAGCCTCAATCACAGTGCCTTCTTCCTGAGATTAACTCCAATTTATCCTGTATACCTCTTGTTCATACATACTTGCATGTACATTGTCGCAACATTAAACCATGTATTCTTTGAGAGCAGAGAATGCTTTGCCTTTCTTTGTATCCCAGAACTGAGAATGGCATAGATACGCAGTAAACGCTTGTTGAAAAATTTGCTGACTTGTAACAGAGCCAGGTGGTGTAGCTGATAGAAGGCAAGTCTTGGAAGAACTCAGTTCAAATGCTACCTCATGTAACCATGGACAAGTCACTCTGAACCCTCATCTGTAAAATGGAAATAATGTAGCACCCACTTTGCTGGTCTGTCTTGATGATAAGATCAAATGATATAATGTATATAAAGCACTTTCAGTATTTTAAAGCTTTATGCATATGTCATTTGGCTCCTAGTTTTGACATTTGCTATCTAAATTAAATTTGGCCTACAATTTCATCCTCTGTAAAAAGGAGATACTAATATTTGCACAAGGGCCCTCAAAAACTTTTGTGAGATACTTTTTTATACATAAATCACAGTGTTAATATATAAATGCTACCTATTGTTATTGTTTACTAACTCCCAAAGCCATTGTAAATTGTTATATAAATAATGGAGGAAAGAATGGATATTGTAACACAGGATGAAATTCCTATAAAATAAGTTTCTGTTTCATTACTTTAAATTGTTTCACTTTGCATTCATGATGAAAAATAGGCTTATGAAAGTTAACTGATGCAACATATTTAATACCACCAAATGACTTTCAAATTATACCCTAAAAATATACCCTCAGAGAAAGACACTAAAATTTGTAGTTAGAAAAATATTAAAGAAAGCCTTACCCTAGATTAAATTTACAGCAAATTACATGCCCTCAAGCCATGTTCAGGAAAGAGTTAATATAGATACAGAGAAAAGAAAAAGCTAGTCAACACAGCAGACAACATACGCCTACTTCAGAAATGTTCATGCTGCTCAAATGCCAAATCAGTTTTATTTTTGAGTCTTATGAGCTAAAAGAAAGGCATTTTTTATAAGGGCTTCAAAAATAACCCTACAATTCTCTAACACAAATTCATCTCTAAATTAATTTATTTCAAAACTCAGTGTTTATGTGTACCTTCAAGTGAGATATTCTTATAGTCTTCCAAATAGGGGTAAAGTTGAATAAAAAGGAATTAGAATGATTAATAAATGCCCCCTCCCAATTCCCTATATTTTAAAAGTGGCATACATAAGTTAAAACTACCCATGAACATACTCTAATAGTTTAGGGTGGGTGGGGAGGGTTCGGTCAAATAGAATTTTTTTTTCAGTATTAATGAAAGAGGAGAAATAAATGGAATTCTCATAAGGAAAATAATTTCTTTAACAGAAATATTAAGAAAGAAAAAAGAACTAATAGAATAAATAAATACAATGCAGTAAAGGAGGAGAAAAAAAGGACTGCTGCAACAACTGGACCTACAGAAGCAAGAATGGAGTCATTGCCCTAAATCTCTGGAGTGTTTGGAACTCAAGAAGAGAAGATCGGCCATGTATCATTAACAAAATAAGCTAAATCAAAGAAGAATATAAGAAAATGTTATGAGTGACAGCTTAAAAAGTGGAAACCTAAGACCTGGAATTGCATAGATGAACCACTAATACTTGGGGATGGCAGAATAATAGGACAAAAATTATTTTATTGGTGTAATTGCAAAAAAATGCTCTAGTGCTCAAAATAAAACAATAGAAGTAAAATGCAGAATTTAGAGACAGACAATCTAAGAATTAACACACTCTTCAAAAAAAATCCAAAACAATATTCCAGGAAATCATGCAACAAATTTTCTGGGAATTAGACAGTAGAGTATAAATTGATAGACTTTAGTGGATCTTAATGGAGAGAAATTCTAAGTTTAGCTCACTCAGAAATATAGCCACCAAAAAATAAAAAAAATCAGAGCTTCAATGTCAAATCTACCCTCTTCCTAGCAGCCCGAAGGGCTCAATTACCGTATCAAGAAGCAGCAAGACACGTCCCATAACACTATAAAGCAAAGATAAAAAATTCATTTCATCAGATGTTTATTAAGCATCTACTGTATACAAGGTCCTGTGCTGGGTAATGGGGGGAAGGAGGGATCAAAGACAAACATTCCCCACCTTCTGAGATTTTCATTCCACTGGAAAGATAAAATATGTAGAGTAAATATAACCTATTTTAAGAGACAAAAAGCACTAACAAGTTGTAAGACCAAGAAAAGCTCCATATAGGACAGGGTGTCATCTGAGCAGGCACAGTTGAACTGAGATGGTATTCTAGACATGAGGAAAGTAATGTGAAATAGGGAGAAAAATATTAGAAAATTGGTTTGAATATAACACACATAATTAGGAGATGAAATGGAGAGCTAAATGGGCATCATATTGTGAAGAGGTTTAAATGTCAGACTGAGGAACTTGTGTTTAATCTCACATCCAACAAAGCAAGGAAGATCTTTGAGCAGGGCATCAACATGATTAGAGTGATATCTCAGAAATGTTTATTTGGCAGTTGTGTAGAGAATGGAGAAGAACGATCTAGAAACATGAAGACCAATCAGACCACAGTAAAAGACCTGAAAAGAGGTGATAAAGAAGGAAGGAAATGAACATTTATTAAGCACTTGAGGTTTTGTGCTACGTACTTTACAAATACCTCATTTGATTCTCACAATAATTCTGGGAAATAGGTGCTATTATTTTCTCCATTTTTGAGAAGTTAAATGACTTGCCTAGGGTCACACATCTATTAAGTATCTGAGATCAAATCTGAATTCAGATCTTCCAGACTCCAGGCCCACCACTTGAACCACTCCACCACCTACCTGCTTCTGGACTTAAAATCTGATAGTGGTTGATATGTGTCATCATCATCAATAGTAGTAATAGTTATAATAATATCAACAATAATCATTTACATTGATATTTTTATTTACCTGTTATGTGCCAGATGTCATGCCAAGCACTTTGCAAATATTGTCTCATTTGATCTCCACAAGAACCCAGGGAGGTAGGCGCTATTATTATTCACATTTTACAGTTAAAGAAATTGACCCAAGCAGAGGTTAAGTGACTTGCTCAAGGTCATACAGCTAATAAGTGTCTAAAGTAAAATTTGAACTCAGGTCTTCCTGAATAGGCACAGACCTGGAACCACTACACTACCTAGCTGCCTCAAAGGAAAACGGAAGGTTCCATGATATCTTGTGGAAACAAAATCAACAGGAGTTGGCACCTGATTGTAAATGAAAGTGTAAGAGAGTGAAAAGTCAAGGATCATTCCAATGATGGGAAGCTGCATGAGTGGAGCATGGTGATGCCCTGTTTTAGAAAGGAGGTCGATTTAGAGGGGAAGATAATGAGTTCTATTTTGTACAGATGTTTAAGGGTAGAAATACTGAAGAGCCATTCAGGTGCAACTATCCAGCAGGTGGCGGGCAACATGAGCATATAGTTCAAAGAAGAAATAAAGACTGGATTATAAACTGAGGTGTTATTTGCACCTTTTCCATGAAATAATATAAACATTGAATGTGAACATATCAAAATATATGTCAGCCAAGGACTCAAAGGAATGGATAGTGGAAATGCCAAAAGATCTGGGTAGCAAAGCACTAATTCATAGGATCACAGGATCAGTTTTAAAGCTGCAAAGGACCTCTGAGTTCATCTAGTTCAACCTTATCATTTTACAGATGAGTAAACTGAAACCCAGAGAGGTTAAGTGACATTCGCACTTAATTGTGTGTGGATGCCTTTAACATTTCCCTGTCAGAGCTTAATAAGTCTTACACAAATATAAAAAAGAGAAAATTATGGATTCAAATAGAAAGATAAAAAACTAGATTTGATAGAACTATGAAGACTATTAGAACGGGATTGCTTATAAAACTACACCTATTTCTCAGACTATGAAAATATGAAATGTCAAAAATAATTAAACAAAATCAAAAAAATTAATACAATTCCAGAAAGAGTAATTGAAAAAGACAGAAATTAACTCCTATTGAAAAGATTTTCAGAAAAACATACTTAAAAATGAATTTTATCATACTTTTAATAGAGAATTATCTCTATGCTATATAAACTATTTTTAAAAAGAGAAAAAAGAAAGTACTCTAAATTCCTTCTATAAAAAAAAAACACGATCCTTACTACTAAACAAGGCAGGAATAAAATTGAGAAAATTACATTATAATCATTAATGAATATTTATACAATAGGTTAAACATACCAGCAAAGTGATTATAGCAACATATAAAAAATGATCATTTTAACCAAGTTGGATTTTGGTACTTTCAGCAAGAAAAGACATCATAAAAAACCAAAAATAATTCATTCAAAACTGTACTACTTGTAACAGATCAAAGAAGGGCATAGACCTTGAAATCAATGATTGGCAAAAAGGTTGGACAAATTTTATCATGTGAAAGAAAAAGAAGGAAGGAAATTTACTGTTGTAAGGAGCAATGAACAAAACAATTTTAAAGAAGACACAGGAATGAATATGAGCTGATGCAAAGTGAAAGTAGTCAGAGTACAACATAAGCAATGACGACCACTATGTAAATGAGGACAATTTGGAAGAGTAACAAAATTCAAATTTAAAAAATGGAAAACATTGATACTTGCACATTCACATGAAAATACATGCCAATTTTTTTTTATTTTCAGAAATGGTAAATTAATGAAATATAGTGTTGAAGGTATTTCCTTAATGGTTTTACAGAGCTATTGTCAAGGACTGTACTTCGGTGTTTTAATTAATTGTGAATTCATTTAGGTCATTGTACAGCACTGTAGCAAAATCTACCAATAAAAAGCAGACCTATAGCTGAGCCACTGAAACCTGTGGGAGTAAAAACTTGTGGAACTATCGAACTTTCTTTTAAAATTCTTCAAACAAGACAGACATTGTTCCTCTTTTTTTCCAGTTTGCGTTACATGGAGGATGAGTTCTAGACTTGGAGTATGGTGGACCTGGGTTCAATTTTTTTCTCAGACACTTAGAAGCTGTGTGACCCTGGGCAAGTTACTTAATCTCTCAGTAGAATGGGAGTTATACCACCATTTTTCCTCATACAGTGGTTGTGAAGATTAAATGGGTAAATGTATGTAAAGTACTTTGCAAATCTTAAAGTATCACATAAATTTTCACTATTATTGTTAATATCTGATTTAGTACAGAAGTCTTCTTCTACACTTTTTATTGAATATTTTTATTATGAGTAAACACAGCTGCTCCAACTTTCTATTTTCGATTTCTCCTCTTCCTCTATTATCTTCCAATTTTAATGAGCTATAGAACTATACTACACATTTATTCCCTTTCCACAGACTAGATTGTCTGAATTAAAGGATGACTTTTTTTTCCTTTACAAGTTAGTAGTGATATAAGGGATATATAAAAAATAATTTCCATTATTCTGACTATAATATAAATCTGGGAAGGCAAAAGGTGGATAAAGATTGGAAGGGAAATGTTTTCTGTTAGAGGGATAGCATGGTATAGTAGGAAAATCAATAGAATTAGAATAAAAATAACTCACTTAAAAGTCCTTCCTCTGCTACTAACAGTGAGCTGGAGTATATCACTGACTAGTTTCAAGAGTTTAAAAAATAATTGGGATTTTCAAACATTACATCATACCTTCCCTTCAAATTTATCCTTCAAATGGGGTGAAAATTAAAGTGTCAATGATAGGAAATACCTTAAAGTTCGTTTGGTATGGAAAAGTAATCAATTCTAACTTCAGACATTTTGAACTTGATGTCCCAGAGACATCTCAAATTCAACATTTTCCAAATTAAACTTATCACCTTTTCCCCAAAACTTCCTCTTTTCCAAACTTCTCTGATATGGAGGACATACCATTCTCCCAGGCACCAAGGCTCATAACTTTAATGTCATCCTTGACTACTCACTTGAGCATACCCCCACATATCTAAGTCTTATCCTTTATGCCTTCAAAATATCTCTCTTATATATCCCCTTATCCCTACTTATCCAGCCACCACCCTGGTATTTTATTTCACAGCATTTTTAAAGCTATGTTAACAGCAAATTTTTTTGGTCTCCTTGCCTTAAGTCTCTTCCCACTCCCGTCTATATTCCAATTAACTGCCAAAGAGATATGACTAAAGTGTAGGTCTGACCATGTCACTCCCCTACTCAAAAAACTCTTATGACTCCCTATTTCACCCAGAATAAAATAAAAAAATTCTCTTTGGCTTTTTATTTTTTTTTGCTTCATTATTTGGCTCTTTCCTACCTTTCCAGTTCTCTAACAACTTACCCTCTACTAACTCTATGGTCCAGGGACAACAGACTTCTTGCTCTATCACACACAAGGTGATATTCTCTATGCTTTCTGATCTATGAAGTATAAATATAAAAAAATTTAATATTTAATTGAAATCTAGGATAAATGAAGTGCTGAAAACAGAGCAGCTTACTGCCCTCAATAAGTTCAAGTAATCAGGTTTAGAACATCATCTTAGGGTAGTAAAAAAATAAATAAATAAATAATAAAATAAATAATTTCATGCCTTAGCTCCACTATTTCCTCTTCTTTTCAAATAGTTGAAGAAGTGGCCTTTATCTTCAAAAAGGACAACTCTTCTGCATAATGCTGATCCTATCCTCCCTCCTGAAGGTTACTCCAACAACTATCCCCACCAACTTTCATTCTCTCTCTTTTTACAAGTTTTTCTCTCCTGTCTACAGACATGTTCAAGTCTCCCCTATCCTTTAAAGATCCTCACCAGATTCTATTACTCCTGAAATAGTTTTTTTTATCTCTTCCTTCTTTCTCAAACTCCTTGAAAAGGTCTTTTACACTCAGTCCCCCTGAATTCTCTCCTCTCACTCTCTACTAAAATGTCTGCAAGCTGATTTCTGCCCCAATAACTCAATTGAAATTGCTGTCTCCAAAACTCCCAATAAGATGACTTTTTTCAATCATTACCTTTTATTTTTCTGCAATATTTGACATTATTCACCACCCTCTTCTACTGAGTTTTGGGGCAGTGTCCTCTCTTTTTTTTCTTCCTAAAGATCTAAACATTTCTTCCTGGTATGAAACTGGTTCTGCCTTCTTTCTTTTCTCTTTTATCTCTATGCTTTCTCACTGAGTATCCTCATCAGCTCCCATGGGGTCAATTACCATTTCTATGTCTATGACTGTCAGATGTATTTATCCACAGTTGCTCCCCTGGGCTGTAGTATTCCTTCAAGAACTGCCTAGTTGACTATTCCTTCAAGAACATTAAAACAGGATGTTCCAAAGAGATTTCAAGCTCATCATGTCAAAAACAGAACTCACTGTGCTTTACCTCAAACCCAGCCCTCTTTCCCCAATATTCCTGAAGATACTACCAATCTTTCTAGCCACTCATGTTTATAGGTTCAGTGTCAAACACTCATCACTCTCACACACCTTATATATCCAAGCAATGAACAAATATTGTTATTTCTATCTCTACTTCTCTTGAATACATCATCTTTTTTCTCCAATCACTTATCTACCACTCTAGTTTAGTCCTCCATTACTATTTACATGGAGACCTGGATTATTGTAACAGTCACCTATTTGGCTTCCATGTCTTAAACCTGACTGATTAAGCACTGTCAGAAATATGTTAAAAATCATGAAGAATGGGGGAAAGAGAAAAAGAGAGAAGGAGAGACAGAGAGGAAGAGAGAGAATACATAAAGGACTGGAAAAAAGTTCATGTGCTGATTTTTTCAAGAAGTTGAAGTCTTTAACTATAAGTCAGTGGGTATGACTGAATCACGGCAAAACTCTAGAATACATTGATTAAAGGACGATTTTTAAATACAGAGAAAATAAATTAATAATCCTTAAGAACCACCATCAAAAGTAGGTCATAACATATGGACACTATTCTAAATCTGAAGGGTTATTAGACAGATTAGGAGAATTCCGTAAGTACATTCAGATTTCAGCAAGGATCTTGAGAATCTCTCATCTTGTGCTTGTAGATAAAAATGGAGAGCTGTAGGTGAATTTGTCTAGTAAAGAATAATTACTTATGAGACAATGACAATTTGGACAGACGTGGTTAGTGGAGTGAGTCAGTATTATTCAACAACATTTTCATCAATAATTTGGATGAAGGTAAAGATAAGATCTTTATTAAATCTGTAAATGAGATTTCAATATGTTGAAGTATTGAGATAAAACTGGAAGGAATAGCTAACACAATGAATGACTGAATCAAGATTCAAAAAGATCTTGAGATGCTGGAATTATGGGCTGAATCTAATAAGATGAAAATTATTAGGGGTAAATATGAAGTACTACTCAAAAAAAGACAAATGCATAAGTACAAGATGGAGAAGTCATGACAATTTATGTTTTTTTTAAATGTAAAGATTTGAGCAAACATAAATATTGTTATGAGGTAAGTAACATGGTGCCTAATATGATCTTAGATAACAACAGAAGAATATTTTTTTTTGAAAGGAGGGAAGTTGTTACTGTCATTCATCATTCATTTGAGGACCAAGAAAATCATAGGGTGATTACTTGACTAATGTATGAACTGGATTTAAGTGAGGCAGGGTACAGAATCATCAGCCTCATTTTCTCTTCCGAGTCACTGAAGTCCAACGGCATGATAAAAGTCAGGATGACTGGAGAAGGCCTGAGATGATCTTGGCATCTTGGATGTCTGACTAAGCTCTAATAGCTAATGGATACTCCATTACTTTCCTCAGCAGAATAGGCATATGAGAAAAGTATTCACATGCTTGGGGTAGACATTCCCCTAACTCACCGGAATTTTTGAGGCCTGTCAGTTACCCTCAAACTGGTTTAGCTTGTCTACCAAGATGGTTTACCAGGGTGTGACTGCTGCAAATGGTAGAGCTTCTTGGGAGTCCCAGCTGAGAGTTGGGTGACAGGTGAATAGAGGGATGAGCAGCCTTGAAAAGTGCTCCGCAAGCTCTCACACCAAAAATACAAGTCCTCCCTGAACACCTCACACAGCCTTTCAGTACTCTATCCCAGGCAGACTATATCTAGAGTATTCTGCAGAATATTTTAGAAAGATCTGCTAGAAGGAAAGGTACAGGAAATCCACAGCAGACTAATCAACATAATGAGAAAATTGGAGACCATTCTGTATAATAGTGAATTGAATGAAATTAGCATGTTTTGCCTGTACAAGGAAAGACTTGGGGAGGACATGATAACACTCTAAAGGGCTATATGATATGAAACAGGAATAAGACTTGATTTTCTTGGCATGAGGGGGAAAAACACAAAGCAGTATTTTAGGTTGCTGAAAAGCAAATTTAGGTAAAATACAAAGAAAAACTCCTTAACAATGAGACTTCACAACACCTTTTGCAGTAGCAAGGAATTGCAAACTAAGTAGAAAGATGCCCACTGACTGACAAATAGCTAAACATATTGTGATACACTGATGTAATAGAACATTATCGAATCATAAGAAAAGAAGGCTATGAAGAGAAGCACAGGAAGATTTATGTGTACTGTTGCAAAGTAATGCAAATAGAACTAGGAAAACAACATACAGAACATGAAAAAAGCAATGCAAATGGAAAGGTCAATAAATTAAAAAAAAATGAAACAACGGTCATGGTTGGCCCTAAAGAGAAGAGGAGAAATGCCCGTCCCTCACCTCTTTGTGGGAATGGGAGACAACAGTCACAGAACACTGAGTATCAACTGTGTGTTAGACTCAAATGAGGCTGGCTACATTTGCTAAACTGCTTTTCCCCCTCTCTGCATTTCTTATTTTTTTTTAAGTTTATTGTTACAAAGGATGGCTCCCCTGAGAAGAGTAGAAGATAAATGTTTGAAGATGAAGATGATATAAAAAGGAAATATAGTAATAAATTTTAAAATATAGAATGGGATGGCCTAAGAGTAAAATGATCCTCCCTCCCTCCATTGAGAACTCCAAAGTAGAGACCAGACAGTCAGTTCTCAGTGATCTTATAAATGTGACTACCCCTTAAATTAAGAGACCTCTGAATTCCTTCACAAATATGATACCCTCTTAACTAGGATAAAAAAATTTGGACTTTTTTTTCATTTATGAAACAGATTTTGGCCCAAACCCAAATATAACAATTGCCAAGATCACAATGGTTCATGAACTGTTTTACGCTCAGAAAATAATTAAATGGAATACTGGCAGAAATTTCTCAGTGGGTTTTTAAACAGTCCCATTAATATATTCTTTGCTCTTTTCTTATTTACTTATTTCAGTTGATAGGCCAGCTTGCCAAATTTCACTGCAACAAAGGAGTGAACTGCTCAGAAGAGAAGGAAAAAGAGGGAAAGATATGAAAACAGAAGACTTCGGTAAGCCAATATGTCGTACTACATACTGCCAGCATGTCCTGTAAAATAGATGCTTCTCAGTATGCAGATAGTGTAATCCTTTTAAGTAACAATTACTAAGTTAAACAATACAATCTGTCCCACTGGCATGAAGAAGTGTGTTGTGTTGTGTTGTGTTATGGATTAGGAGATTCCATTAGGAGATGAACTCAGACTCCAGCCCTAAGGCCAGTAGAGCTTGAACCTATTCCAGGAAGGATACAACCAGACAGACAGTCTCAGGTGTGGTGATACAGGAGCAGCTGCTCCATTCAAGATGAGACCTTGCAAACCAATCCAAGGAAATTGCCCAGCATCATTTGCAGGGATAACAGGTGCAGCCTGAACATGGGGGGAATATCTTTGAGAAGGCTGTGGCCAAAAATTAATGAATATCTAAAAAGGACAAAAATTTATATACATGTATATAGATACACACACCCACCAAAGGTAATAACAACTATTTTTTTGTTCTTCATGATATTTTAAAGGCGTACTTTCTTGATATTTTAATAACAGATTTGGAGATTTTTATTTCATATAGTATTATCAGATTTAGATTATAGGGACCAATCTCAAGGTCATTTTATATAATTAGACGTTGAGGAATAGGCAGGTCAAGTGATTTGCCCGGAGTCAGAAAGGTTACTGCAAATCTCGGGCCCAGCCTTCAATCCTTTGGCTTGACATCCAGTGTTTTTCCCTTTATTTTGCTGCCCTCCACAGTGTGTAGTGTTTTCAATACAATTCAACAAATAATGACCATCTGCTGAATTGAATCAGAATCCAAAACATTTCGGACCAAAAGCATGGAATAGAAGAAAACACGATTCAGTGTCTAGAACGCCATCTGCACACACAGGGCCAAGTAGGTAAATAACCTCTTTGTTCTTACTCTCCACTTTACCCACAGATTCAGAATAATTTCATTTCTTAACATCACTGTAGCTTAAAGGTAAAACAACTATAGCTATAATTTACCCTGAAAACCATTTTTATTGACTATATATCATACCATACGTGTTATGGCATACTATACAAATATAAAATACAAGACATCTATTTATTATTTGTTAAGAAATCAATTTTATAGCCATTTGTTTGTGAAATGAGTATTTCATCATTTCTTCAGAAATATGGAAACAATTGGAATTTTTCAAATTGTCTTCAAATATTTTATCCTTCTGGGTTGTGAAAAAAATCATAGCTTTGAACCCTTGTGTGCCTGTCACACTGTCTCACAGATATTAGATATAAACAGTGTGTTACTGATCTGAGAGGTATCCAATCAACGCTCCCTAATGAAATTGTGCTTTAATCTGATAATGAAGCCATGAGCAGATGGAACTGCAGAAACAGAAAGCCTCTACATTGAATTCAGCAGCCAGACATAAACATTGACCTTCAGATAATTATAATAAAGGTTTCCCCATCAATAAAATCACATTTTTTTTTTACCTTAGGAGGAGATGATGGAATAGAGAGGCTATAGTTCAGGCCACTGCTGCAGGCACTGCCATGGAGAGCTAACATTGAGGCTTGGAAGGCATCCTCGTCCTCAGGAGAGTACTGAGACTGGAAGGTAGATTCATCTGCTAAGTCTGCCTCATTTGCGTCCACCTAGCAATAAATATAATTGCATCAGTCTGAATATCTGTCTTATCACATATGTTCCCAACATTTGCCAGCTCAAGGCTAAAATGCATCCTGTTACTACTCACATTTTGAATCTTTGTTATGCACAAAATCTTTGATGTACCAAGGACTGGTTAATACAACAGAAAAAGGAAAAGCTGGCAACCAGGAGCAGAGGGTGCTGGCATTTAGTGTCACAACTATATGACTTCATTCCATTAATAACAGAGCCAATGTATTTTTTTCCACTAAAAACAATTAGCAAAAAGCTTGGATGCCACTTCCAAGTTTAAAGTAGTTCTATAGATCAAGCATAATTTGTTTTCTAATTCATGTTTTTAAAAAAGCACCATCTCTTCCTGAGATTATAATGAAACACAAGTTAAATATCTTTTTTTAAACCTTCAGTCTTAATAACTGAAAGAGTTGTATTAAAGCAACAATTTTCAAAGGTGTTATTAAGAAGCACATTGTCTAGAAACCATTAAATTTTCAGTGATTGATACAATAATCAAATTTGGTCTTTGTAAGAACCCACAGAGGGGATTGATGCTAACATCACAACAGAAAGCTTTGGATACACTTCCTAATCCAGGCCCCAGAGAAGCAAGAACATGAAGGAAGGAAGTGATATAGAAAACAAGGGCTAGGAACTCTACAAGATGGAAAACCTCTTCACTTCCATCTGCAGCTCTGCTTAGTCTGAACTCCAAGGAACAAGATGTCCTCACACTTAGTACCCCCTAGTACCTTCCTCTTTCCAGTTTCCATTTATATGATCTCTCCCCCCAACAAATTGTAACTTCCTACAGGTTAGGGACTTATCTGTATCCCCAGGGCTTAGCACAGTACCTGGAATGTAGTAAGTGCTTAATAAATGTTTATTGAATTGAATGAGTCTATGATGAATGAAGGAGAGAGTTAACTTTTCTGTGGCTGGGGGAAAGAAAAGAGTTAGGTAGTGGTGATGATGCCAGGAAGCAATGAGGAATAAAAGAAGGGAGTTTACAGGTATATAAGAATTTAGAGTGGGAAAGGACCTTAGTCCAATCCCTTCATTTTTACAAGTGAGGAAATTACATTGAGGGAGTTCATAACAGTTATTATAAAAGATCTTGGAAGAATAAGAAACTAGGTCATTTGCTATTAGTGAAGAGATCAAGGATATGGTTGGGAGTATAGCTGGTAACACCTTACCCCCAGATCTTACGAAGTATTTCATAAGAGCCTAATCCACTTAATGTTACACATTACTGTTATCTCTATTTAGTATCCTATGTTCCTGTTAGCTTGAACCCCTTGAAGGTGAGACCTATAATTTATATATACTCTACCCCCATTTCCTATCATGATGCTTTCACACAGTAAACTATGCTGTTACCATAGTTTAGGAATTTGCTTTTCACATGCATGCAATGAGGTAGGGATTATTTACCAAAACAACTATTGCTGCCCCTAGGGAACAAAGAGTTGAAGTCCCCAGGAATAATCCGTAGACTTTTTCAGTATTTTCTTCACAGATACATCAGAGGATTTCAAAAGAATCAGAGTGAATTTTTTAAAAAATAAATTTGGTGGAATTGCAGTGGCAGTTATCTCTTCCAAACTCTTATATTTCATATTTGCATAGGTGGTACTGATAGGAGAGCACCTTTTCCTCTCTTAAAGAAATCTTGAATTTCTATTTATAAACAAGTGTGCCTTGATTTCATGTAATTGGTTCCAAGAAAACACTTTAGGTGAAGCAACATTATAAGGAATTATCCTGTTATTTAGTTGTTAGTTCCATAAAAAAGAACAGAGACATGAATTTTTTGTTTCTGGTTTGGTTTGTATTTTGAGCATGAAATGGCTTAGTTCTGGGTGGACAAAAAACTAGGAATGATATATAATTACATTGTATATAATTATATATATGTTATATATGCATATAATTATAAATATAATATTACATAAAGATCTCATGAGCAGGAGATATGATGCTACAATGGGATTTGTTTACGTAGGGATAAGGGACAAGAAATGGACTTGTGACTTCATTAGAATAAGGAACTCCAGAGACAGAAAACTTTCTTTATCTCCTCTACAACTTCTAGTCTCACAGAACTTCCTACAGCAGTGAAAAGTAACTTGCACAAGGTCACATTGTCAGTATGTGACAAAGGCAGGAACCGAACTCGGATCTTTCTAGATTCAAGGGCAGTTCTCTATCTCCTATGCCATACTGCCTCTCTTATCTTTAATGGTGTTACAAGAGCATAATAGTGGCAGAAGGATGATGATTTACTGTATGCCTGTCATTTCTTCCTCAAAACCTGCTGTTTTTGATATATGATTTCATTCAATTCCATAAATATTTATTAGGTGCCTCCATGTGTGAGGTGCTATGTTGGCTGCCTAAGACATGACATACAAAGGAAGCAGCCTTAGGCACTTAGTCTACTAAGGTGACACAGCACATACACAGGTAATGCAAGCATGAGTTTAATAACAAAACAAAACAATAAGGGGAAAAAATATTCTAGGGAAAAGAATATTCTAGGAAAATTCCAGGAGGTCAAAAACACTCAAAATGGCAAGGTTTGAGGAAGGCTTTCATGGAACATCTTGCTGAGTCTTGAAGAGAGGGAAGGATTCTGAAAGGCTTAGATAAGAAGAGAACACTTTTCAACCACTAGGACCATTTATCATGTGAAATATAACAAAGAGCTTGAGAAATAGCTCGTAATTTAGCTTGGCTGGGATGCCCAGCACAGGAAAGAGGTTAGTATGAAATCGAGCAGGAAGAGCAAATGGGAGTTAGACTGGAAATTCTCCTCAAATGGCAGGAGAAGTTTATATTTTACCATAGAAACAATAAAGATGAAGGTAGGTAAGAGGCAAGGCATTCCATAATAGAATGGAGTGAGTGTATTGTTATTCTTGGGTAAAAATGCTTGAAAAATAAAGTCACTTTCTGTTTAAGTCAACTAAGCTTTGTATTTTGCAAAGGTCAAGAAATTTACAAATAGATTTATTGAAGTGAGGAAATATGTACCACAAGTGCCTAGTACATGGTAGGTTATGTGTATAATAGATGCTTTTTGAATTTGAGTTGAATTGAACTGAACCTAGAACATAACATTGGTTATGAAAAACCATTTTTAAAGCTTACTTAAATGTTACCATGGTATAATTTATTCTTGAGGAATTCCATGGTCCTTAGCAATTTCCATACTTAAAACATTTTCCTTCTTATTTCCTTTTAACTTTCTTAGGGATACAGAACCTGGAACAATTTAGAAGCAACTATTTCCCATCTTGTTTATCCTCCAAGGTCCAGTCCTGGGCTCTCTTCTTTGTTCCTTCTATTTTCTCTTCCTTAATGAGAAGTTTATTGGCTCCCCATGAATTAATGGCTCTCAGATCTCTACCTTTCTATCTACCATCGATCAATCGATCTATCATCTAATTGTGTATAGTCCTAATACCTCTTCTGAACTTGTGCAGTATCACTAACTGCCCACTAGACATCTCTATCCAATAAGATCTCAAGTTCCACATGTTCAAATCAGAACTCATTATCTTTTCCCCTAAACTTTCACCTGCTCCAAACTTCATTCTTTCCATTGCTCACACTAGCATACTGCTAATCACCTAGGTTTAATCAATCCTTGACTGTTTTTTTCCCTTAATCTCCTTTACCACAGCCAATCAATTGCTAAGCCTTTTGGTGTGACCTCCCCAATACTGATCTCATCCACCCCCTTCTCTCTGCCACTCCTCCAACTCAGGACCTCATCATCTCTTGCCAACATTACTTTAACAGCCTTTTACGTGGCTTCCTTGTTTTCTCTCTTCTCTAATACATCCTAATCAGAATCATCATTCTAAGGCAGAGATCTATATTACTCATCCACTCAAAAATATTTAAAGGAAAGATAACTTTTTTCTTTTGTCATGGGCCCTGTTATCATTCTGGTGAAGTCTACAGAGCCATTATAAAAATAACTTAAATAAATAAAATTAAATACAGAGGATCAAAAAGGAAATCAATTCTATTGAAGCACATTTCTTAAATTATTATTTTAAACAAGTTCATGGAGCTCAGGTTAAAAATTTCTGACTCAGAGACTTCCCAGTTCTCTGTAATTAAATACAAACTCCTCAGTCTCAGCATTACATATAAAGTCATCCACAGTCTGGCTACAAACTATCTTTCAAAAATACTCTCAAATTCCTGCTCTTTAAGCAGTCTGTATTCTGGACTATTACAGGGAATTCCAAGTCAGGGAATTAACTACAGAAATAACTTTCTTCTTCCCATCTCTTGCAATCATTTTATCTTAAAAATGAACATCAGTATAGACACATATAGCTGAAGAATCTAGGACTATAGTAGTTTATGCTCATATTTAAAGTAAGAAATGCCAACAGTGTGCTAAAAAACCAATGATAACATATTTAATGTATTCTAAATCTGATACCCAAAATGAATTTATCATGTATGAATGATTTAAAGAGAATATCCAAGTGCAATATAGTATGAGACACTGGACCAAATCTCTACTTAAATAAATTCACAAAATATATGCCCAAAATAGTTAGGTAGGAAGACAATCTGGTCCTAGTGCTAACTTTATCTATTTATTGTGTTTATACATTTCCTTTCTCCAAAGACAGAGTGAACAGAAAGTCTTCTACCTTAATTTTTGCACTAAAGCATCAAAATTTACTTTGATAATTATACAAAGCATGAGATTTCTCTCCCTCCCTGTCACACACCATTTTTTGACAGTCTCTTTCTCCATAATCAAAGATAGAGCAAATTCACATGATTTGGGCATGCCATATAGCATAATAAATAACTGGCTCTTCTCATAATACAATTTTGCTGATTAATCTCTACTAAGCTGCAAACATCATGACAACAGTTAAAAATGTAGCTAGTGGCATGTTAAAGAGACTGAGTGATACATAATGAAAAAAAGAAGAAAGTTAAAGAAAATCAATTTTTAAAAAACTTGATAATAAAGTAAGTTATATTATGCCTTAATGTGTTATTAATTACATTTCCCCCTCACATATCAGCAAATCAATTTTCCACATCATACACATACATATACATACACATTTTTTTTTCTACTTCACCCTCAAGAATCTAAGGGCAGGGGTGAGATGAATTGGCCAGGCTTAAAACTTTTAAAAATCAAATTAGCAAAGAATCAGCACAAGCCTACTACAGTAGTCTATTACAATGCTCAGCAAAGCAATCATTTAAGCCAAGAAAGGAATCTGAAAGAAGGCTTTGTAAATTTGGGGCACTGACCAGAGCTACCTCAGCATGGAAGAGGGCTATATCAGTCGGCCCTTCCTCCTCAAATGAGTATGCTGTGTAGAAAAAGGGATCTTCCTTAGCAGAAACATAACCTTCTTCTGGTGACAGCTGCAGAAAGAATGAAGCTTAGAGTTGGATGAACAGCCATTGAAAAGGACATGCAAAGAAAAACACGTTGGGGGAGATTTTCTTTTTTTTAAAAAAATTTCTTTTTCTGATTATGAATTTGACAAACATCAACAAATATGAACATTTCCATATACAAAGAACATAAAAAGATGATTACATATGAAATCTTGAGCATAAGTTAAATTTAACGTAGTAGTTTCGATGTTGCCTTGCTTATCTAAAGCCATTTCTTTCTGCTCTGTTCTGTGTGTTTGAGAGACTTCTTTTTTCTTTTCTTTTTCTTTAAAGTCACTATCACTACTCGCCTTCTTCCTTAGAATTCTCCCTTCTCAAAATAAAATATCCACCCCAATCCTGATTTGTAGCAAAGAACAGTAAAAAAAAAAATCAACACCTTGGTCAGGTCTGAAAACCTCTCATTCTGTACATCTAGTGTTTACACAGATTTTCAACAAGAGAAGGAAAAGAACGAGTTTAGAAAGAAAATATTCAATACGTAATTAAAAGTATTGAATTTTTATAAATATCATCCTTCACTTATTCTTGATCATAGACCATTTAACTCCAATATAATATATTATTATATCAGTTTTTAAAGTTAAATTCCATCATTTTTTTATCCTTCAGTTTTTAAACTTAAATTCCTCCACAAAAGATAATTTTTTAATTATATGAAATTAATTTAGTTCTCAACTTCATCTATTAACCCTTCTGAGTAAAGAAACAATAACTATTAAAATGGAAACAAAACAATGACTATGAAATAAGATGCTTCAGCACAGTGCAGAATCACTTAAGTAATATGACATAAGTTGGTTAAGCACAGTGCTTTGCACATGTAGGAGCAAGCACCCTGACACATCCAGGAGAGCCTAACAGTACAGCTTCTTATATCTGCTTTACTGAAAGGAAAACAACTTTTGAGGGGTCCACAATCTACTTTAATTACATTCACAAACAGAGAAAATACAACCAGAGAAATAAAGACCAGCGGACAGGCCTTCTAACTGTCTGATCATAAGCAATATGTACATCACAGATCAACAGACAGGTCCAACTGTCTGACCAGTATGTACAACATAGTTACTAAAGAGAAAAGTGCCAACATCTGGGTTTTCAAAGCCAGGGGTGGGAGTGAGGCTCCTTAATGTCTGCCCAGAGTCTCATCTGGCACATGAAGCTTCTTCCAAGCCCCCAAAGTAAAACCTCACCTCAGAGTATATATACACTTTTGAAAGCCAGGAGGCATGACCCTTGTGAGCCAGTGTTACATAAATTAACAAAAGGGGTAGACTTTTCTACAAAACAAGCTTCTCCAAATCAAGCTTTGCTTAATGGACTTCACCTGAGGCCTATTAATAGATGGGGAAGATCTTTACATGACAATACATAGTAGGTTTATAATTAATGTTTGTTGAAATGACAGTTTTTTTATTTTCACTTTTATTATTCACGAAGGACATGACTCAACAAAATGTCATTTATTTGATTTTACTCTGTGCCATGAGAGACAGTTTGAGCCAACCTGGGAAATATAATTTAACTTCTCATAGCAATAATAAAGGCTTGCATTTATATAGCATTTTAAGGTTTGCAAAGTGTTTTTACATACATTATTTTATTTAACCACCCTGTGATACAGGTGCCAGTATTATCCTCATTTACAGATTAGAAAACTGAGGAACAAAGATGTTTAATGACTTGTTCGAAATTTCATCACTAGTCAGTCTCAGAGTGCCTCTGACTCTAGCCAGCTATCCAGTACCATAATGCTTGCCTCTGTCTACCCCTTAGCAACTCTCTAACACTGCAAACTACAGAGGAGGTGTCAATCTGTGTTATGTTTGGTGTGGTTTCCATATCTGGGTTTTCATACCCCAACAAAATTATACAACCACACTAAACACACACACACATATGCACACACATACACCACTGCGCATCCTATTAAATTCTCTTTAATTAAAAACAAGACTTCTACTGTGCATATGTATCAGTATGACTACAATTAAAGGCTTAATAATTCTATTGCACCTTGGTTATTTTTGGTGAATATCTGACAAAATTAATATTCATCAGTCACTGGTACATTGGAATACATTTTCTAAATAAGTGCCTTAATGATTTCTTTTGTAACATTATTTGCTGTACTATATAATTGATTAATGTTCACAAGCACCTTATGGACAATATATGAATTATCTCCTAAATAATGGTCAGTTTGAGAAGTATCCCTTTATTGATATAGCAGTATCTTTGTCTACAGATAGTTATTTGTTCTTTAGGTTTTAAAATTGTAATATGTTTTATTAATTATTCTATTTAAACAATAGAGTAGCATTATAAAGTGATGGATAGAAAGCTGGCCTCAGTCATGAATAAGCTTAAGTTTTATCTCTGATAAACAGTTACTGCGTGTCCCTCAACAATCCACACTGCCCCTCAGAGCACTACACAAGTCTCCAAGACTCTAGGTTGCAAAGAAGGTTCCAGTACGCATTAGAAGAAGGAGTTTCCTCTTCTGGGATTTCCTTGTATTAGAGAAATTATCCTAAGTCTAGAACCCATCTTCTATTAAGTACTTTGTATGGAAATTCTCTCTATAATCTCTGTCTATATAAAGAGTATTACACACACACACACACACACACACACACACACACACACACACAAAGTTCTCTCTCTATATAGAGTATTATCTTTCCTCTTACATGTAGAACGTATTGCAGGTATACCTCACTCTAGGCAAATATAACATTTAAATATTGCTTATTTTTTGAAGAAGTCAAATTTGAGGATTCAAATTCATCTTGCTAAACAACTTTATACTTTATAAAAGAATTCTTTAAATTACCAAGCTCTCTTTCTTTCACTACTTTAAAAACTCATTATTTCACTGGCTCTTATGTGCATGTGTGTGTGTGCATGTGTGTGTGTGTGTGTGTGCATGTGTATGGTGTGTTCATGAAAACACATACACACACACATCAGCCCTCTCCTACTATCACGATATAAATTCCAAGCCTTCCCGGCGGCCATCTTTTTTATAATAAGCCTTACTAACACTAGCTTACCTAGGATATCATAAATATGGTTCAGTTTTCAAAACCAAAATGTATACCTAACTTTGCAGGATGATATCTACTGCAAAAAAGTGTGGCATATTCACTTTTGCAGCACAGTAGCAACTACACAGTTCAACAAAATCAAGGTCATAGGACCATTAGGTGAAAACTATTTCTGTCACTGGGAAAGAAGCAGATCCCAAGACTCTGGGGGAATTATCAATATTTTTCTAGCATTCACTCTGGTGTTCCCCAACATTCATTTCTATTAATTAGTACACACTAATTTTTACTCAAAAGGTTTATTTATGGAATTCTATTAGTATCCATCATTAGCAAATACATACATATATAAAATACTCACATGTGATTGGGCTTTTTGTCTGTTACTGATGGAAATTATTTCATAAATTGTTATATATAAAGGATAAATTTTCGTTGTTCAAGATAACATCTTAACATCAGAGTGAGTATATAGCCTATTTGTACTGAGAAAGAGAGACAAAATCAACATAACCCAAACTCTTACAGGGAGAGGTTTAGTAACTCCAATTCTCACGATTCCTGATGGCGCTCCTTTCAGGGCTTGCACCGCTTCTTCAAGACTGCCATTTTCCAAGTTAACATCATTGACAAACATAAGTCGGTCCCCAGGAAGAAGTCTCCCATCCTGTTCGGCAATACCACCAGGCACTAATGAGCGAATTACAATGACTGTGCGAGCAGGGTCAACTGGATCCTGATGCCAACAGTGCAAAAACATTGAGGGAGATGAAAAAAATGGTTTATTTAGAAAAACCCCTAATTTTAAGTGATAATGGCCAGATAATTATTTCAAGTATTTCTCTTAAAAAATTTTAAAAAACATTTATTAATATACTCTCTATTATCTGGAATAAAGTTACTGTAACTACGTTGCAAATTATTCATGGCTCTTTCTGATTTCTATGCCTTATATTTACATGTTACTCAAAGGATCTGTGATTTCCTTCCAAATAAGAAATGCCCTCATAGGATCACAAATTTAGAACTGAATGGACCTTGGAGGTTTTTACGTTCAATTCTGTTATTTTACAGATGAACAGATAGAGGCCTAATAAGGGTAAGAGTATTGCCCAGGGTCACAAAAATTATAGAAATCAGAGGCAGAATTAGAATTCAGGTCTTCCTGAATCCAAATACCAGTTCTGCATCCATTATGTTATCTAGCTGTCCAATCAACAGACTGCAATTTTCTTATCACCTCCGGGTTTCTCTGGCTTTCTTCCCGACTGTGCTCAAACCACACCTTCTGCTAGAGGGCTTTTCCAGTCCCCTCTACTGTTACTGCCTTCCCTATGAGATTACTTTCCCTTTATACTGCCTGTATTGCATGTGATTTTTTTTTTTTTTTTTTGCTTCTTGTCTCATCTATTAGAATGTGGGATCCTTGAGTGCAGGAACTGTGTCTTCACTTTTCTTTATATTCCAGCAATTAGCACATAGTTGGCATTTAATAAATGCTTATGAATTGATTGGATAAGATTTAGGGAACTGCTTGCAGCATACGTTGATTAGTAAAATGTCTTGACAGGGTCAAAATATAAGTAAGGGTCTGAGGCAAAATATGAACCCAGGTCTTTCAAAATTCAAGTTCAGCACTCCATCCACTAAAGTATCTTGCTTTATACGTAGCGATAAATTATAAATGTTTGCAGCAAACAAGACCTCAGCAAGGCTATACTATAATATTAGTGTTAGGTCGTAGAAACACGTACATATTTTTATATAAATGGCATGGTTAAATCAAAATACCTAAAATACCCAAAGGCTATCCACCTTTCCTGTGCTATGTATCATGGTTCTGCGCTGTTAATTTCAGGAAAGAAACCATATGGCACTTAACAGGGAACACCAGTGAAATTCCGAGTCAAGTGATCAGGCATGGATTAGCAAAGTGAGAGCAGAAAGGTCTGTTAGGTGCAAGTACGGTATATGCCCAACTAGATGAAGTGGGAATAACTAGGTCAGACAGGGGCAGAGAAGGTCTAAGGTCAGTAATGAAGGAGGGAGGCACAGAGGGGTCAAGGGGGAAAGCAGCATGGAATCCAGGTATATTCGGACCATGGGTGACCTGGGAATCAAAGAAGTGGCACATAACTTTGTTCCAAAGAGGATAAATTTTAATTTTAACTTCTATGGCATTTAGCAAAGCAAATGCTCTAACTGGCACACCAGAACTTTTGAGTCTGGCTAAAAATGAAAGTCCTTCATTCATGGCAAATTGAGGCACAAATGATCTGTTTACTTTCTCCCCATCCCAGGAAAAGCACATGTGGCTAAGGACTTGGCGGGGAGGAGGGGGCTAACCGAAAATTCTGAGCACCTTGAAAATATTTCTTAAGTGTTCAAGCTGAAACATACTGCAAAACACACACACACACACAACACACACACACACACACACACACACACAGCTTCAAAATTTCTGGATCTGAAAACTGATGAGGGGCTATGCCCCGGCTGTTAGACTCAGGAACACTATGCCATATGCTGAATCATAAATGCTATTTTGCCTATGACGGTACTTTAAAACCATTACTGCAACTACCCAGTGAAAATAATAGTTTCATTTTTAAAAGTACTTTCATAAAATAAAGGTGAAAAGGAACCACAAAAATAGTAACTAGCAATGCAATAATGGTGCAAGACTCTCACCGGCGGCAGGATTTAGAAACTAAGGCAGCATTGAAACTTGCACCTTATATGACTTTATGGTGTCATCTAAGCTGGCTGTGTCATTTGGCATTAATTAATGAAGAGTTACTGTTGCAGACTATCAGATAGATTTCCCCATTCAGGCAATTTAATGGCAAAATATAAGATTTGAAGTACGGTCATCAATCTACTCAAACTTATGAAACTAATAACTTAATATAGATATTTATGTGGATATAAATATATAGATATGTTATACCAAATGACGAACACATCACTCATGCAGAAGAAAGATTAATTAACAGATTAATATTTCACTTTTCAAGTATGAATATAGACCAAAGTATAGCACACAGAACTCAAATTTTTGCACAAATTCACTTAAATGAACTCTACAAAATACATATTAATAAAATAAAATTAATTTCTGATATTCCTATTAATACAAAGTATATTCTTCCTTGATTTTATCAAGAGTTAAATCATAAAATAAATACTTGTTATGTCAATGTATTCTCTCCCCTATTAAGAGAAATTCTTTTAGAAAACAATACTCTTAGTCAATAATAATACAATTACTATTTTGAAATATTCACAGAAAGACAACTTAAATTTGCTGCTGTCTATAGCACCTAACAAAATATTATATACTTTTAGCTTCTCTTTGGTCTCAAAGGCATAATCTGATCATGGAAATTACCTTCAAAAAAAAGCAGACTGATTCTGTTGAAATGAGTATATGTTACCTGATAGTCTAATATGCTAAAACCAAGTCCTACGCTCCCCTTTTCCAGCTCAATATGCTGAATGTTGGTTTCCCACATTGCCAACGATGATCCTTGCACCTCTTCTGTATTCTGACCCACATCAGTCATGTCAAAAGCAGTGTCCTCTGTCTCTGATGAGCCAATGAATTCACCGAGGTCTACATGAGGCTGGAGAAAAGAACAGAGGGCTCTTATTTCAGAAACACAAGATCAAGAGATAAATTGGATCCACAGGAAAAGAGAAAATCCAAGACCTCTGAGAGAGAAAAAACATACGTAAAGGAAAAATCACCAGAGTGTCAGCTAATGTTTTGGCACTTTTAGAATCATGAGAGCAATTAATAAAAATAATCCATTTTTTAAAAAGAGGGATAGAAGTCTAAGCTGTTAAGTATTAATGCTACAAAGAGTTCAGTGACATTTTAATATACAAATGTGAAAAAATTCAGAAGAAACTAGATTGATACGTAAGTCATAAAGTATGTAGAAAATAATTTTTACATGCTATTTTGTATTTTAGTGCATCATTTTACCAAATACACAGTAAAATGATGGTTTTCTTCCAATAATATGAGTTCAATATTTCAGCACTTCAATGGACCTATGATGTCCTTGAAGTGGGTTAATTCCTTGCTTTGTTAAAAATAGCAGCATATTCATATGTGGTAATCCTATATGATTTTTGTCTATATTCTCCTTTAGATACTCTACAAAGAATCAATCTAAAGTGTAAGAAATCTTTTTCTAGCTGGATGTCACTGTAGTTCACAGGTACAGAATCACAATTATAAAGCTGAGTGGGACCTTAGACATTATCTAATCAAACCCCCTCAGTTTACTGATAAGGAAACTGAGGCTTGGAGAGATTAATTGTCTTCTCCAAGCTTACACAGGTAAGTGATGGGGTCTAAACCTCTGACCAGTAGCGAACAGATCCTGTGACTTTTCAAAATATCAAATGCAACTTCAGTCTGAGTACATAAGCTCTAAGGGCTGGTCTTCTGAAGCTTCCCCCTTATGCTAGAACACTCTTTGAAATTTTCTATATAATCTCAATAGGATGAGTATCTAAAATGCATTTTCTCCTCTTAGATACTACTTGAAGGAGAAGCAAATTATAACACAAATCATAGTCTCCATCTTTCAACTTTAAAAATTGCTTCAACTGCTCTTTCAAAGATTAGATGGTCTCTATTTTCTTACATTTTTTCTAATGAAATAAAATGTATACAAAGGAAGAGTATTGTGTATAATATAGAAATTTGTTCATATTATGGTGGCTTGAATTCAAGATTTCTATATTTTAAAGATATAAATTCTGCAGTATAAGATAAATTACTGGGATAAGGCTCACATGCATACAATAACGAACAAGTCAGAACTCAAACCACACAATCAAGAATTCAACTCAATAAACATTTATTAAGTATTTACTCAGTAGCCTATTAGACTCTGAATCATGTGAAGCACATGAGAATAAGTCGAATACCTTTTCTGTCAAATGGATGTCAGAGAGATTCAACCTCTCCAATTCATCCTGGTTTACAGGTAAAGCAAGTGGACGACAGCAAACCATTGTCACTTGTATAGGAAGTTCTTTTAAAATATTCACCACATCTTTGTGATTTTCACCAAGCAAAGTTATTCCATTCACCTGTTCAAAAGGAGAAAAAAAAGATACAGATAAATATGCTACAATAGCCCATGGACAAATGTCTTAACATCAAATAAAGTATATTATTTCACAAATTAAATATTATTTTATTGCATCGTATATGCAACATATACACAAATGATTTCATATTTATCCAAGATCTATGATAATTAGAAATTGTCCACCACTGTTTCCTCTCTGTCAGCTGGAGCTTAGATTACTTTGGTCAAGGTTGGTACACTGCAACCTAATTCAAATTCACATAAAAATATATGAGGAGATTCTTTGGTTGATTTAAATTTCTGAGAGATTACCTGTCATTACAAAATAAAAAGTCAAAGGGAAAAGCTGTACTATAACATCATCAGCTCTTACCTCCCTTTTATCCACATTTCTTCTGCCAGATTAAGAATCTCAGAGTCAAAATGAGGAAGACAGATATTATCACAAGACTTCAGGGTGAAAGAAACTTTATCATTTAGTTCAGCTCTATCATTGTACATATAAGGAAACTGAAGTTCAGAGAGCTGAAATTATTTACTCAAAGTTAGGTACGCAATAGGCTGTAAAGAGACTACACAGGTACTCTCTAAATTAAATAATATCTCTGAAAGGAAAGGTAAAAGTTGGCAGGAAGATGAAAAGGGGATTTAGAGATGGAATGATAATAAGGGGTAGAGGTACTAAAAGTTTATTAAATTTTCTTGAACATAAAATGTTGGGATTTAGCTCAGAAAATGAGTATATACAAGACAGAGAATTTTTTTTCTATGAGTTTCGTTTTGTAGTTTAGTCCTTAATGTGCCCTTTAAGGTAATTCTCTAAGTCTTAAAGAGTCATAAATTTAGAGAATCTCAGTTGGAAGGACCCCTAAAGGTCATCCTGAAGATAATTAAATGGCACCATGGATAGAACAGTAGACTTGGACTCAAGGAAAACCTGAGTTCAAAAATTCTGCCTCAGACAGCGACTAACAATATACAATATTAAGGAAAATCAGTTGTTCTTTCTCAGTATGTTCCCTAGCCTATAAAATGGGTGAAAGCACCTCATGAATTGTTGCAAGGATCAAATGAGATGGTATTTGCATAGCATTCTGGAAATCATAATATAAATAATGATAATTGTTAATATTCTTCTGTTTGGTACCTGAAAAGGAATTAATTCCCTATTGTTTTTTTCAGAAACTTATTTAAGGAAGGAAACAGAAACAATTTCTTACTTCCAATAGCTCATCTCCACTGAAGAGCTTCCCACTGTGTCCAACAGGCCCTTCAGGTAGAACAGATCTGATGAAATGATGTCCCACTGTTGCTTCCAAGCTTATTCCCAACCCACTGCTCTCACTGAACTTGTTCATGTGGGCAACCTGGAAAGATGGAATTTATATAGATTTTTATTTTCCCTTCTATAAATAACTGTGTTCTAAAGAAAAAGGACACCAACTAAAATTATTTAATATAATAACTGATTAACAAATGAATCAATAATAAAATTATATGTAACTATATACTACATATACACATACATACATATGTGGGTGCATACATATACATACATATATACACATGTACATGCATACAAATATGTATATATACGAATATATACATACATATATATATATATATATACATATGAAGGAGAATGAATATATAGAGGGGAGGAAACAGAGGCAGAGAGTCATCAGAATGCTGCCAAAATTATAACATTCATTTTGGAAAGGTCACTGATGTCCATATTTTTCTGGAATTAACCTTAATCAGAACCAAGTTCTGATATCAGTGGCAGTCAAAAGTGGCCAAGCATAACTTTTCCTATGGAATTACCTATGGAAGAGCTCAACTCAGAGAGCATCCATTCTGTATTACATGGAAAATTCCTTCTTGCCAGAGATATATTTTTTTAATTAACAAAAGCTAATATGATTTTTTCTTTATCTTTTCCCTAATGACACATAATCAGAAATTAAAGCACTACTTACAAAGCTCAAAGGCTCTAGAATAGGAAGAGAGCTTCGAGATCAACAAGTCCAATAACCTTATTGAGGAAAATGAGACTCAAGAGTTCAAGTGGTCTGACCAAGTTTGCACCAAGTAGGAATTTAGGTCTAATGACTACAAATTGGATGTTCTTTCCACTGCATCTCACTACCTAAATAGGACTTATTTTTTTCTAAGTAACAACCATGAAAGTCTCAGAGAAAGGTCTTGAAAGTGCTTTGTAATTATGTGCCACATTATTAGGATTGTGTTTGCTAAAACGATAATTTTCTCTCTAATCCATAGGAACTTGAACCCTACCAACAGTATCTAACCCAATACCTGATTGTCCTTGCCAAACCTTGAAGGCCTGAGAGTTATACAAAGACAAATAAAAAAAATCTTCATTTCACTCTAGTATGGAAAGAGTCAGAAAAAGTAATTCACGGTTCTAATCATTTACTATTAGAAGTCGTCCTCTGTACTAATCAAAGTTTGGAAAGTTGTTGTAGTCTGTGAAATTAGAAACTTCAGCTTTTAGGAGGATTCACTACATCCTTACTAACTCCTCCCTGTTTATTTTATTTTCTTGTTTTTAATCAACCTTTAAAAAAGAAATTAACTCTAGAGCCCAGATCAGCACTAGAAATTTTAGCCTTTCCCAAAGGCCAAGACATTTACCATTGGATTGGCACCAAATTACAAAGGATAATAATGGATGATTGTTGTTAATACTAAAAAATTCCATACTACTTAAAAGCTGTTTAGCTCTTTGCATTTCCTTATATGAAGCTGGAATATTAAATCTCTATTAAAATAATAAGTCTACTATCAAATTTACCAGATTATTCAAAAATAATGCAAAAATCAGGAGACATAAAGGTTAACATACCACTATTTCATAATTAAGCCCCATGATCCTTTGCCACTTATTCTGCAATTTTGCTTCTTGAAGCTGTCCTTCATCAACTTCTACTTCTTCTGTTAGCTGATGGTCTAAAATAATTAAAGCCATGACTTAATTGACTATAACATTTTCACATCATGAAATTTGGTACAAAGCTAACTCACTGAGCAAAATGTCCCACTTAAAGGTAGTCTCATTATAACCCTTTTGGTATCTCCACTCATGTGTTCATACCTTTTCCCATGCTGTTCCCCATAATGCTCTCTTTCTTCTTCGTAACCCAAGGTTATTTCATCCTGAGACCCAGCTCAAGTTTCTCTGAGAAACCTTTTTTGACTTAGTAAAAGATAACATTCTTGAAGGCAAGAGCTATCTGACTTTTGTATTTAAATCCTCAGTGTCTAGGGTCGTGTCTGGCTGATGGTGGTAGGTACTTAATAGTACCTGCTGACTGACTGACCCACAAACTTAACACGGTCCTGTTGATCACTCCTCCTCCCTTGGATTCTTTCAGAAGGCACATTCCAAGGCAGTCTAGATTTGGAAACTGGTCTATTAGAAAGATTATCTGCAAATGGCTCCTTCCTCCCACCCTTCATTGCCCCATTTAATTTCAGAGAAACATTAGGGCCCTTCATGACCATTAAAACTAAAAGCATTGGTTCTGGTTTCAAATAAGCAATATAAATCAAACCTTGCCCACAGGGATACTAGTTTTGTTGCCTTCCTCTGCCAACTTAACTCATCAAAGCCAAGTTCGCAGAGTCTGAATGTCTTGCCAGTACTTTCTAGTGGATTCCATTGTTTTGGTTATTGTGTTCACTTGCAGATATAGGTAATCTCACATCAGAAGCAGGTGAGGATATTCCCCCCACCCCTCAATCTGGGCCACTCTGCTCCTTAATTATAGCCCGGTTCATCTCTCTGGACATAGGTTCAGTTTCTGTGCATGTGTGTGTATTACAACCAAGAACAGACATTATTCTGAAGTCACTCTTCAATTTGGCAAAAGATCCAGATCATAATATAGGTGTCCCTTGATTCACACAACAGATAGGTCTCCAAGGATTTGTATATATAAGATATCTTTGTAAATTAAATTTTATTTTCATCTCATTAGGGAAGTTGGCTATTGAAAAGACTAAAATGATAACTTGTTTTCTATAAAGTAAATCATTATGCATTAATTTATCTTTTATAAGTTTGGATTTTTGTATTTTGGTTTTCTTAAAGCAAGAACAAGATTCAATTTTGATTAAATGTTTTCTATGGTAGAATGCAGCCAAAGGTATGAAATGGCTGCAATATCTATAGGGACCACTTAATTACTTCCCAAAATGAATGTCTGTTGTCATGTCAACATATTTATAGGGTTAACAAGTGGAAAAAACCACAATGAAATCCTTCCCCAGGCATCAGCAGATAATGCAAACAAGTAAAGCCAAGTTCGCATTTGTTTTTCCTGTTTACTATATCCTTATTGCTCTACAAAACATGGTCCTTAGTTTAATAACTCATCCTAAAGGGGAATTGTATTGTTCTACAAAAATGTTCTTTATTGGCAAGTATTTTTCTTGCTGAACTACTAACTGCTGACTCTTTAAGGTCTATTCAGTCTTTGTTTTTCTCTAAGCTAAACAACCTCATTAATTTAAGTTGGAACATAAAGAATTCAGGAAACTTTATTTTGCAACTCATGCTATTTCTAAATTGGTAATTCTAAATACATCATTTCAAAAAACTTCAGAGACAATAGTAACCAAGTTCATTTATTCATTCAAAGAAGTTCATTCTTTGCAAAACACTGGACTGGATGCTCTGGGATAGGTAGAGAGAGATTCACAACCCTTCAGGTTGCTGAGGTTGAAAATGATTGGTTTGGAGGAAGTGATCACTACTTTATAGAGTTTCTCATGCAGAAGGAGAGATATGAATAGTCTGCTCAAGTACTTGTGATTTTAGGAAAACAGATTTCAAAAAGTTTAGAAGATAGGTAGGACTAAAATCCTTCAGAGGAAGTTGGCTCATGAGTGACAGGAAACTCTTAAGAATGAATTTTTTGAAGACAAGGGAGCAATTTCTAGTAAGTAGGAAACATGAGTTGTCTGAAGAAAACAATGGGGATGCACAAGAAGTTCACAACAAATACAGAATTTTCAAAAGTTATATATAGAAGACAGAAGCAAGGGAAGGTAAGAGAAAATGAATACTAGATCATAGTATTAAAGTAATATCAAGAGTGGTAAAGCTCAGGATAAGCAAAGGTTGTCACGGGAAACCACTGTCAACAAAATGGAATTTTTTTTATATTGAGTGAAAAGAGGAAGATCTAAGAAGTGATAGAACTTCTGCTTGGGATGGTTAGGATAATGGTAACTTATAGAAAAGGAAGAGCTACTAAATTATTATTTTGTTGCTGCCCTAAATACCTAGGAAAATGACTTTTTACACCAGAAGGGATAGGACAGCAATGTCTGATAGGGAGTTGGAATCCATGATCAATAAAGAGATAGTAAGAGAACACCTAGTTGCCCTGACTCCTTTCAAATCATCTGATCCAAACGAATTACATTCCTTGGCTCCAGAAAGAAATGGCAGACATGCCTACTAAACCAATATCAGTGATCTCTCAATAATCATGGGTGTTGGTAAGCAAAGCAGAATAATTTGCTGTTTTTGTTTTAGTATAATTAAGTGCCTCTGATTGAATAATGTGATTAAAGAAAATCTTCCCCACCCATTAGTGGATGTGGGAAAATTTGTGGGAAGGCCCCTAGTTTTTGTTAATAAGGAACTGGTTCTCAAGGGTTGTGATGCCCTCTGGCTCTAAAAAGTGTATAAAGACTTTGAGATGGGGTTTTACTTTGGGGTTTAGTTTTTGGAAGAAGGTTGGTGTGCCAGATGAGACTCTGGGAAGCCCCTGGCTTTGAAAATCCAGATATTGGTGCTTCTCTCTCTGGCAACTATGTATGGACATAATAGTCAGACAATTGGATCCATCTATTGATCTATGACATATGTAAGGCCCATGTTAGACAGTTGGAAATGTATCTGTTGATCTTTGATTTCTCTGCATTTTCTCTGAAGTCCAGGGTGCTAACTTTTTTCCCCTAAGCTAAGTGAATGATACATGTGCTTGATTAAAGTGATTGTTGACCCCTTGAAAGCTGCTTTCCTTTTAGAAAAGCAGATCTAAGACCCCAGACAGCAGGCCATCCTGTGTATGACGGGGTGCTTGCTTTTACATCATGGAAAACAGGAAAGGTGTCCCAAGATAGAATAAAGGCAAATGGAGTCACCTGTTTACAAAAAAAGCAAGACAACAGAGCCCACAAACTATATACCAGTAAATCTGACTTCTATTGCTGCTAAACCAAAATAGCTTCATTAAGAGAAGTCACACCAAACTAAAATTTCCCTTTTTTTTTGACAAAGCTACTAACCTAGTAGATTAGAACAATGTAAAGAAACAGAGTTTTTTACCTGGTAACTGTGAATTTGTTTTGA
Organism: Bettongia penicillata ogilbyi; assembly: GCA_023548195.1. NCBI lineage: Eukaryota > Metazoa > Chordata > Mammalia > Diprotodontia > Potoroidae > Bettongia > Bettongia penicillata. The sequence goes on from JAJHZJ010000425.1 coordinate 367,855, forward strand.
AAATATTTAAAAACTGTATTTCAACTTAATTGGTTTCCTCTGTAATCCTTTTTTTTTTTTTAATGCATTTAAATACATTATTCTGAGAAATGGTCCATAGGTGCCACCAGAGTGCCAAAAGCATTCAGGACACAAAAATGGCTAAAAAGCCCTGAAATAGATAAAGTTTAACTAGACTTTAGCAAAACATTTGATAAGTCCTATCATATTATTCTTGTGGAAAACAAAGGAAATTATGGTTCTATGATAACACAATTTAAAAGGATTCAGAATTAGTTCAATATTCAACTTAATGAGTAGTTGCTCGTGGCAGGAGATTGCCAGTGCAGTGAAATATTTGTGGAGTACTCAGCACAATGCATGACACAGTAGGCACCATATAAAAATTTATAGCCTTCCCATTTCTTACCCTTCCCTAGTGCCCCAGATGTCTGTGCTTGCCCTAAGCAATTTTAAAAAGTTATCAATGATCTGGATAAAGGCATAATTGTCATGCTCACTAGAAGAGCAGATGACACAAAATTAAGGGGGAGAGCTATTCAAAGACAGGATCTTAAAAAAAATCTTAACAGGCTAAAACACAGGACTGGCTAAGAAGATGAAATTTAATAGGGTTAAACGTAAAGTCTTACATCTGAGTGCAAAAGAAATGCCACAAGTGGAGGATGTGGAAGGTATGGTTAGATGGCCATCTGTCTGTCATTGGGACTTTTAGTGAACTGCAAGTTCAGTTTGAGTGAACAATGACATCTGGCAGCCAAAAAAAAAAAAAAACCTAATGCAATATTGAGCTATGATAGAGAGGAACATTTGCTATAAATAAAGAGGTAACAGTCCCGTTGTATTCATTCCTGGGCAGGCTGCCTACAGAACTATGTTCTAAGGTGCCACAGTTTTAAGGACACCAATGAGCTGGTGAGCCTTCAGAAAAGGGCAACTTGAATGGTGTCCATGACTTTGAGTTCATGTTATATGATGATAGGGTGATGGAGAAGAGAAGACCCGGGGAGGTGTGAGTGTGCAGTATGGGGGGGTTGAATATAACCATTGTCTCTAAATATATTGAAGACTGTCATATGGAAGAGGAATTAAATTAATTCTAATTGGATCCAGAAGACTAGATATAGAAACAGTGGATAGAAGCTGCAAAGAGGTAAATTTAGGTGTGCTATCAGGAACATTTTCCTAACAATTAGAGCTCTCCAAAAGTAGGATGGATTATATGAGAAGACCCCATAGGAGAGCTTCAAGCAGAGGATATGTAACCACTTGCTGGGCATGTTGTAGTAGGTACTTTTGGGGGAGGGAGGGGTATGGGTTGGACTACATAGTCTCGTGATCGGTGAAATGGCTAATTTCAAGGTCAAACTTTGGGCAAGTAGAATGGGTGTAATGGATTAGGAAATTAAGGAATAAAGGTCCCAATAAGAATAGTGAGCTGATTCAGAAGACAAAGTAGTAAAGCAAGAGAATAAGAGCACATTCTGCTCATCACAATTTCTTCTATTACTGTCTAGGTCTCTCCTGTGCTGTGACCCCACCCAGCTGTGCTTCTAACTTCAACAATGCCTCTTCTGCAATCTTATCCCGGAATGATTTTTAGTTCCTGGGGCCTCCTTCCCCTAGAACATTCATCTGCCATGCTGTTCCCCTTCTCCAATTGGTAAGTTCCTCCTGAGTTTGCTTACCTCACTCCATTTTGGGAAGGGGACTATGTTAGCTAACTTCCTATCTGTGGTTCTGACTTTCCAGACTTCACTAGGTATCATCACCATCATTACCACCTCCTTTCTCCCTCCACCCTGAAACACACACAGACACACACACACACACAACATACACATACACACACACTTTAGTTCCTCTTGGTGTGTTGTCCTCCCACATTAGAATCTAAGCTCCTGGAGGGCAGAAACTTTTTTCTTCTTCCTTATATTTGTATCTCCAGGGCTTAGCACAGTGCCTGGCACACAGTAAACATTTAATAAGTGTTTGTAGCCTGCCTACATCACTCAATATTATACTCAACTGTGCTGACATCAGATAACCCCGATAGACTGTAGGTTCCTGAAGGGAAGGGATGATACTATTTTCATTTTGGTATCCCCAGTACCTAACAACCACATTGAAAGTAATGGGTACCCATTTCTTTGCAGAGGCGGAAAGCCCAGCAGTGTGGAACACTGCATACATTTTCAGATATTTTTTGATATATTGATTAGTTTCGCAGAGTTCTAAAATCTTTTTCTTCTTTTCCTTTAGAAATATTCTTTGTTATGTGGGATAACACTCTGGAAGGGGAAAGGGAAAACTGGGAGAAATTTTGGCCATGTAAAGAAAAAAGATGTCAATAAAAATTAATTTTGAAAAACAAATAAAAGGAAAGTAATTGGTACCTAATAAAAATACAATGAATTGTTCAGAACTGATCTTTCAGGGAAGGAAATTTTAAGAGTATCTGGAAGTATAGCTGTTATTAAACTGTCATTAAGTTTAGGGTTTGTCCGTGCTTATTGATGATTGAGGTATCGTAAGGATGTTAGCAAGTGTGTATACATTTACACATATGTGTGTGCACATACACAAATGTATGTAGGTATACACATATACACATTCTTGTTTCTGATATTAGAGAGAACCAGAAGCAATCTAAAACTTCACAAAGAGATGGTTCACCATCATATATGATCTACTCCAAGAACTAGTGTATGAACAGTCATTTAAGCCACTCTAGGACTAACTGTGATCCTTCCAGCCCACCCCCACAGATTATCCAGCCACCATTTCAGTGATGCAAGAGCAATGAAATATATTAATATTACATTATCATGAAACTCACTATTCCAGAACATGTGAAATCCTTTCAAAAAGTTTCATTGATTCAAGAAGATTGCTTTCCTAGGAAAGAAGTGATGTTTTCTCTCAGTTTTATACAACACGGAGAACAGAGCCAGGATAGAATAATCTCCTGGTAATAGAAGGAGCACCAAAAGAACACTGGGATGTGAAATGCATAAGTCTATGCACCAGTCTTAGCAAACTACGTAGTTGAATTGTGATGGGCTTGTTGACATAAAGATGCTCTAGAGTTTATCTAGAAATCTTTCAGGATATCACTTATATTTGCTCACCCTACTCCCTGCCAATGTATCCATAAGGGATTGAAGCAGGGCTTGCCCACAGTAGGTCCTTCATTAAATGTCTGCCATTTAAAAGATCATTGTTCAAGTGTCAACAGAAATGCTTGAAGTCCAGAGGTCCCTTTGTGAACACTAATCTACAGGAAGAAATTATCAACCCAGAAATCAAAGACATCAACTATATATTCATGCCCTATATCCATTAATCATGTTTGTATTTAAATTATATAAAAAGTATTCCTTTTCTTAAAAATCACACACAGCATTTACTAACCTGGTTCTGGGTGCTTTTCAGCTTCTTCAATTTGTAACATGCTGGTATTTGTCTCTACTGTTGGGCAAACATCATCCTTGTCATAGTTTTCTAAAAACAGAACGTGTTTAGTTTTTTGTTTTTAATACAATCATGATACATACATTTTCCAAGAGCAATGTCAATTCAGAAAACATGTACTAAGTAACTATTCTGTGCAAATTATTCTGCTAGGTTCTAGAGATGTAGAAATGAAAATGGCAGTCTTTTTTCAGCTTAAAGGATATACCACATATATATATGCACATATCAAATATGTGCATGTATGTGTATAACACATGAAAATACATGAATATATTCATATACACATATGAAAACATATGTAATTCAAAGAATGATATGGAGCAAAGAAGAAAAATAAAAAAAAATTTTAAAAAATCTATAAGATTCAGTTGGAGAACGATTAAGTAAATTTTCCAAAGAGCAACCTCGCTGTTTCTTCAAGGAAGAGGATTTCAACAGACAGAGAGGAAAGGTCTGCCGGATGGAATGCATGATGACCAGAATGTGAGAGAGGGCGGAGGGAAGATAGCAGAGAACAGCAATTTGGCTAGTGCACAAAGTGCATGAAGGAGTGAAATATTTAAATTAAAAAGACTAAAAAGATAGGGTGTACCCTACTATCTTAGCTTTTGAGAACACAATCACATCTAAAACACAATGAGGTACTAGAAAATTTTACTCTATGACACAAATAAACCTTCAAAAATGGAAGTTATTATTTATGTCTTGTAGAAAATGCCATTCTATAGTCAACTACATCACTGTGGTTCAAAGTATTCCTACTTCACCAACTTTTAAAAAAACTATAATATCATATATTTATATAATAATAGATAACATTTATACAGTGCTTCACTGCCCCCTGGCTGTTCACCTGCACTTCATCACTGTCTCCAGATAACATCATCTTCCTAAAAGATTCTATTAGTTCCAAAACTCACACCTTCAAAGCACTCCCTGCCCCTTATACACTTCCTTTCCTGTGACTACAGAGCGTGCAGAGTGAACATAGATAGTGCCTCCTACATCCTCTATTTAATGGGGGAGCCAAGGATAAAGGCCTTATATCCCACCTGACTGTAGGATTTCGTGTACCTATGCTGTGTACCCTACCTTCCCTGGCTCTGTTCCCCATCTCCTACCATTTTCATTTTTCTTTTTTAATGTGCTATCTTTCCCCATTAGACTGTGAACTCTTTCTGGGTAGGGAATGCATTTTACCTTTCTTTGTTTCTCAGTGCTTAGCACAGTGCTTGGTACAAGGGAGGTGCTTAATAAATGTTGGTGTAGTGAATAGAACACGGGACTGGGAATCAGGTTCTGAGTTTCAAACCTCAGATACTCAACTAACTATGTGACCTTGGTCAAGTCACTTAACTCTGCTTCAGTTCCTCATCTTTTAAGTGAGATGGAGAAGAAAATGGTAAACTACTCCAAGAAAACCCCAAAGGGGGTCACAAAGAATTGGACCCACTTGAAAATGACTAAACAACAACAGATCGCTTTAAGTTGGTAAACTCTTTAACATCTGACCTTCTAAACAACACTGTGAGGTAGAAGCTGTATTATCCCCATTTTACAGGTAGGGAAATAGAGGCAGAGGAAAGGTAAATAACTTTTCCAGGGTTATACATCTATTGTGTCTAAGAGGGATTCAAACACAAATCTTTTTAACTCAAAATCTCCTATTCTAATCCTCATGCCACACTTCCTGTTGCCCAGAGTCACAAGTCATGTCACAGCTGGAAACTGACCAGAGGTATCTCAAATCGATCATCCTATACTGCTTCTCATACCTTCAATAGCCTATGTGGAAAAAAGATACCACTTCTTCAACTTTAAAAGCTATGTGATTTTATCCATGTAAATATTATCTCCCAAACACAGTTGAGTAACACTTGTATACCTTCATAGATGGATTCATGAGATGCTGCAGTCAAAACATTCATCATTTGGTGGCTAACATTCTGGCAATGTACTTTTCTACAGTTAGGTCAATAGTCTTTAGAAAGAATTTTCCTTACCAGAGGCATTCTAAAAACCTTTCCAGCTTTTACTACCTTTTATCTATCAAGTTTTGTGAGTTTTTAGCTTTGAGAGCCCACAAACATCTCCATACTACACTGATAAATGGCATTTGAGTGGAAAAAAAGAAGGCTTGGGAAATGTAATTTTTATTTATTTTGTTTAAGCCTAGTCTTGAAATGAAATTATAATTAATGTGGGTTTACCTTTGTTTATATTAACACCTGGAGCAGATAAAGTAATGTCCTTTGTAACAGGAGTGTCCAAGTCCTCATCAGACCTGGCCTGAGTTTCTGATTTAGTGGTTTTTCTCATCAACACCAGTCGCACTGTTTGTCCCGTATTTCGTAAAAGCTCTACTGCTTGTTGGTTTGTAAAGCCCTGCAGATCTGTGCCATCCACCTTAGAGGAAAGGAGGTCAGATGAAGTATAAACACATCTCTTGATTCAACAAATATACTGCTAGGCACTATGAAAGATACAACAACATATAGGACATTCTTTCTTAAGAAGCTAACATTTTTGCAGGGAGAGAACATTTTAGGAAGTCTTAAAGTAAAAAGATTATTTCATTTTTTTTACTTGTATTTGAGTACTCAGAACTTACCATAGTTCCTTGCACATAATAAATGCACAATAAATGCTTTCTGATTGATTGGTTGGTAAGACATTGACAGATAACAATACAAGAGAGTGTCAGTTATTTACTATATAGTGAAAAATAAATTACTGTAGGCGGTTAAAAGAATGCAAACCAATGCTTACAATTGGGTTGTTTTTTTAATCTAAAACCAAGTCTATAGTGGCTAGAACAAAAAAAAATCAATTACCTTCCTTTCTTAATCCATAGTAACTGCCAAAATATTCCAAAATAAAAAAAAGATGAAATAGCAATTTACATATGATCTTTAATCACTATCTCATATTTTTTATTTTGAAATTATTTTATACACTATAACACTGTGAACAATGTTTATATATTTTGCAATCCTTAAGTCATTATAAATTGCTCAAATCAAAGAAAAAAGGATATAAACATATGTAGGAAAAGATTTAAATTTTCATGACACGAGCTTGTAAACCTGTGCGACTATAAAGCACAGTGAATGACATGCATAAACTCATACTGGGATATACAAACAAAACACCCACATATACAACACACATTATTTTTCAATATTTCAAGGACCTAGGATATTATCAATAAGGGTACTCTCTATTTTGACTGAAACTGCAGTCTTTCCTCTCTTTGCCAGATTATCTGTATGAATTGTGGTCAAAACAATTCTTTACTCAGTAGCCATCCCATGCATATGTAGATAGAAAATATTCAGTCAACAAGCATTTATTCAGCAACTCCTAAGCTTAGTGGACACAAAGACAAAATTATATAGGCTCTTAACTCAAGGAGCTTATAACATTCTTAAGGGAGAGATATGTACAAATATATGCATAAACAAAAACAGGTATAAAATAAATATAAGGTTATTGGGGGAGACACTAACTACTGAGGGTGGAGGTCAAGAAAGTCCCCCAGTTTCCTCTGAAGAAAATTAGAGATTCTCAGAGGTAACAGCAAGGTGGGAGCACATTCCAAGAATGGAAGACAACATTTTCAAAGGCGCAGAGGCAGGAAGGCAGTCCCCTGTCAGTCGATCAGTCAATAAACATTTATTAAGCGCCTACTCTGAGCCAGACACTGGGCTAAGCTCTGGGAATACAAAGAGAGGCAAAAGACAGTTTCTGTCCCAATCTAATTAAGGAGAGAACAAGCAAGCATGTACAAACAAGTTGTGGAGGATAAATTGGAAATAATCAACAGTGGAGAGGCACTGGAATTAAGAGGGGCAAAGGATTCCTACAGAAGGTAAGATCGTAGCCGGGATTTGAAGGAAGCCAGGAAAATGGAGAGAAGTGAGGAGGGAAACATTCCATGTATGAGGGTTAGCTAGTTCAAAGTATTCATTTATTCACTATTTTATATACACAATGTGCAAATATTTGCCAAAAAAAAAGGCATGGTAGAAATAGCACCAGATTTGCAGCAAGATGACCTGAGTTCAAATCCAGCCTCTGCTACTCGCTACCTATATAACTCAAGGTAAATCATCAAACAAGTCAGAACCTGACTGTCCTCATGTGAAAAAAGCAGGTGTCATACTACATGATTCCAACTCAAGATCCATGACCCTACTTTAATACTTGTCAAGATTTATGACTTCTTTGACAAGAGCTCTCTCTCCACCAGTATAGATCACCATCCATGACTTTATGATCTTCTTAATAAGCTATGGTATGCCATATTTCAGAAGCTGGTGACAAACCATCAATCTCTCCACACTCAGTGAGGTGGGGGCCCAGACTATATACAGAAAATGCATTGCTGTCCCCATACGTGGAGCTCTTACTGCTTTAGAGGAGCTGAGTAGTACAGTCTTTGAGAACCCAAAATTATATCCACACGCCAGTGAGGGGATTAGCTTCAAGATTATCATAATTCCCTTGAAATTATTTTTGTAAAAAAGGATCTGGCAAAAATCCAATCCTAAAGATATATATAGATATAGATATAGATAGATATAGATATAGATATTCATGATTACACAGAATTCCTTAAAATACCAAAGAGTTTAAGCTGAGAGTTTGCATGCTTTCTCCCATAGCACAGCTGCATATCAAAACAGACTGCACACCCATTTATCTGTTTAACTTCAATAATTTAAATTCATCAAATAGTCTAAGGAAAACAAAATAAGTACTTTCTCCATCATTCTTAGAAATTGTAACTCATACTTAAAACATATTATCTTCCCTCCTCCTTTCCTTTCCCCTCCTCCATATATAAAGAGGAAAGATTTAAAAAAAAAATAGTAACAAGCAGGAAAGTATCCCTAACTATTCAAGTTTTCGACCTGGCAAAGATCTTTGAAGCAGCTAGGTGGTACAATGGATAATGCTGGTCCTAGGATCAGAAATACCTCAATTCATGACCTCAGATATTTAAAAGCTGTGTGACCCTGGGCAAATCACCTCATCTCTGCCTCAGTTTCTTGAACTGCAAAATGGGGATAGATACAGTACCTACCTCTCAGGGTTGTTGTGAGGGTCAAATGAAATATACTTATAAAACAGAATAATGACTGGCACATAGCGGGCACTTAAAAATACTTCCTTCCTAAGGTAAATGCCAAGTAGAAGTAAGGTTGTGGAGCCCTGACTCCACAACTGGAGCCCAGTCGTGGCTACTCTATTTTCATATATACCAGGATATATGTAGATAGGGACTTGGCTGTGGTATCTAAATCATGGAACAATAAGATACCAGTCAATTAGTACAAAATGGATAAGAAAAGAGAGATTCATCCTATCCAATAATATCACAAACTGCTGCCAATATACAGCAACTCTTCTCTACAAATAACTTGGGATTTTTATTAGTGGGGAAATGATGGTAAAATTCTAAAAGCCCCTACCTTCCCATCACAACCAAGATGACATCAGGCTAGTTATTCTTACACTCAAAGCCTTCAAAAATACTCCACAGATCATACTAGGAAGCATTTAACTTCAAATTTAACATACTAGGGGCGGAGCCAAGATGGCGGAGTAGAAGGACGCACATTTACGAGCTCCAAGCCCACAACCCATGGAATTGAGGTAAAAGGAGATCCCCATAAATTCTGAATCTCTGCAGGGGGTGCATAAACATAGGGGAAGAGATTTCCGTTCCACTGAACCCTGGAAAGCCGTCCCTGGGGTCCATCGCAGCCCGGAAAGCGGACCCCACCCCCCACCCCTGGCCGAGACCCAGAGAAGCTGACCCGAGCAGACTTCAGAGAGGAAAGCTCCGGGGGAAGCTCCGGCAGCCGGGAAAGTCCCTCCGCCCACAGAAGCTAGAGGTCAGTAAGAAAGAAAGCTGCGATAGGGGAGGGGAGCGGAGCGCCTCCGTGACTCGGGACCCCTCGGGAGGAAGCGGCGGCAGCAGAGACGGGGGCAGGAAGCGGCGGAGGCAGAGGCATGGGCGGGCGGCTGAGGCGGGCAACGGCCCGGGACTCAGGAATCCCCCAGCAGCAGGTAGGATCTTCAATACTGAAGGTCTTTCCAACCTGAGGGAGCCGAGCAGGGGAGACGGCCCTGCCCCCACCCTGCTCTACTGCTGAACGCCTCTGAATAAAACCCCCAAGGGAGCTGAGCACAGTAGGCGGGGCCCCCCACCCCGCCCCCACCCGCTCCGTTCTAGAAAGTCTCTGCGGAAAGCCCCTGAGGGCCCAGGTTTAGGAGGCGGCCCTGCCCCCACCCCTGCGCTAGAACTAAAGCTTGGCGCGGGAAAGCGCATTTGAATCTCAGAGGCCAAGCACAAGCTGGGCGGATCCAGGCTGGGGTGGAAAGGAATCTCAGAAGTCAAGTAACTGGCTGGGAAAATGCCTAGAAAGGGGAAGAAAAATAAGACTTTAGAGAGTTTTTTCCAACAAATGCAAATGATCCCGACCTTCGGATCTGATGGGGAGGATGAGAACGTATTTTTCCCATCAGGGAAAGATGTGGAGGGCGGGGGCCTCAGTACCCCAGACACCCCAGGGGGGTGTTGGGTGGGCTCAGGCCTTGGAAGAGCTTAAAAAGGATTTTGAAAAGCAAGTTAGACAGGTGGAGGAAAGACTGGGAAGAGAAATGACAAAGATGCAAGAAGAGTATGAAAAAAAGGTCAATATCTTGGTAAAGGAGACCCAAAAAAATGCTGAGGAAATTAACACCTTGAAAAATAGGCTCACTCAATTGGCAAAAGAGGTTCAAAAAGCCAATGAGGAGAAGAATGCATTCAAAAGCAGAATGAGCCAAATGGAAAAAGAGGCTCAAAAGCTCACTGAATTTAATAGTTCTCTCAAAATTAGAATGGAACAGATGGAGTCTAATGACTTTATGAGAAACCAAGAAATCACCAAACAAAACCAAAAGAACGATAAAATGGAAGAGAATGTGAAATATCTCATGGGAAAAACAACTGACCTGGAAAACAGATCAAAGAGAGACAACTTAAAAATTATGGGACTACCTGAAAGCCATGATCAAAAAAAGAGTCTAGACATCGTCTTGCATGAAATTATCAAGGAAAACTGCCCTGACATTCTAGAACCAGAGGGCAAAATAAGTATTGAAAGAATCCATCGATCACCACCTGAAAGAGATCCAAAAAGAGAAACTCCTAGGAATATTGTGGCCAAATTCCAGAACTCCCAGCTCAAGGAAAAAATCTTGCAAGCAGCTAGAAAGAAACAATTCCAGTACTGTGGAAATACAATCAGGATAACCCAAGATCTAGCAGCTTCTACATTAAGGGATCGAAGGGCGTGGAATAGGATATTCCAGAAGGCAAAGGAACTAGGACTGAAACCAAGAATCACCTACCCAGCTAAACTGAGTATAATACTTCAAGGGAAAATATGGTCTTTCAATGAAACAGAGGACTTTCAATCATTCTTAATGAAAAGACCAGAGCTGAAAAGAAAATTTGACTTTCAAACACAAGAATGAGAGGAAGCATGCAAAAGTAAACAGCAAGGAGAAGTATTAAGGGACTTACCAGAAATGAACTGTTTGCATTCATACAGGGAAGGACAATATTTCTAACTCTTAAAACTTTTCAATATCTGGGTGGTTGGTGAGACCACACATACACATGTACACGCATGCACACACATACACACATGCATTCACATGCAGAGACAGAGAGCACAGATTGAACTGAATAGGATGGGACCATACCTTAAAAGAAATTAAGGTAAATGGTGAGAGAGAAATGTAGTGAGAGGAAAGAGGGGGAAATGGAAGGGTGTAACTATATGTCATTTAAGAGGCAAGTAGGAGATGTTTTTAGTGGAGGGAAAAAGAGGAGAGCTGAGGGAAAAAACAAACAAACAAACAAACAAACAAAAGTTTACCCTCATCACATTTGACTAAACGAAGGAGTGAAATGCACACTCATTTTGGTATGAAAACCTATCTTACAGTATAAGAAAGCGGGGGAGAAGGAGATATTGGGGGGGGGATGATGGAAGGGAGGGCAAAGGGAGGAGGGAGTAATTGAAAGTCAACACTTGGGGAGGGACAGGATCAAAGGACAGAAGAGAAACAATGAGGGGCAGGTTAGGAGGGATGGCAATTCAGTTAGTCTTACACAACACGACTATCAGGGAGGTCATTGGCAAAACTACACAGATATGGCCTATAATGAATTGCCTGCCATACCAAAGGGAATGGGTGGGGAGGGAGGGATGGGGAGAATTTGGAACTCAAAGTTTTTGGAACAATTGTTTAGTATTGTTGTTGCAACTAGGAAAGAAGACATACAGTTAATGAGGAATAGAAAGTCATCTGGCCCTACAGGAGAAAAGAGAAGATAGAGACAAGGGAAGGGAGGGGATGACAGAAGAGAGGACAGATTGGAGATAGGGAAAATTAGATTGCTTGGGGTATTGGGGTGGGGGGAGGGGAGAAAAGGGGAGAAAATTTGGAACCCAAAAATTTGTGAAAATGTATGTAAAAAGCTAAATAAATAAATAAATAAATAAAAAAATAAAAAAAAAAATAAAAAAAAAAATAAAAATTTAACATACTAATATTCGGAAGTCCTTTCTTTGATGTTTGTAGGAAAGCTTATAGTAATTTTCTTAAGCAAAGGTTAAGTTGTCTTTAACAAAGATTATTATATATCAGTCAAAAAGAATGCTATTAAAATACCACTAGTACATCTGTATCCCAAAAGAGATAAAAAAGAAAAATTATGGGGACTACATGTACAAAAATATTTATAGCAACTCTTTTCTGGGGGTAAATAATTAGAAGTTGAGCAGATGCCCATCAATAGGGGAGGGCTGAACAAGTTGTGGTATTTAATTATGATGAAATACTATCGTACTATAAAATATGATGAGCAGGATGCATCAAAAATCTGGAAAGACTTGTATGAACTGATAATGCAAAGTGAAATTTACCGTGTAAAAAGTAACAGTAATATTTTAAGATCATCAGCCATAAATGACCTAGTTACTCTCAGCACTATGATGCTCTAAATCAACTCTGAAGGACTTTTGAGGAGGAATGCTATCCATCCTCAGAGAGGGAACTGTTGGTGTCTGAGTACAATTGAAGCATATTTTTTTAAACTTTATTTTTCTTGAGTTTTTTCTTATTTATGTTTTCTTTCACAATATGACTATTACAGATGTGTTTTGCATGACTACACATGTATAACCTCTATGGAATTCCCCCCTTTTCAATGGGGGGAGAGGGGACCGAGGGAAGAAGGAAGAGAATTTGGAAGTTTTGAAGATGAATTTTAAAGACTGTTTTGCATGTGGCTGGGGAAAAATAAAATATTAAATAAAAGCTTGAAAAAAGAATGCTAGTAAAATGTCACAATTATAGAGTAATTTAAGGTTTACTATTCTTTTTTTTCTTTCATGTCAACCTAGTATTAGGTAGTAGAAGGGTTATTCCCTTTTTGCCAATGAGGAAACTGAGGCTTGGTGAGATTAAATGACTTGCTCAGAATAATGAGGTATTTCTGACCAATTTTGGATCTGAGATTCAAATATGTCTTCCACTCCATGTATTTTTTCCAGTAAACTATCTGATTCTATCTAACATTAATTAAATAAATACTTCATTGTTACAAAGAAAGTGCTAAAATTGGTGAAAAGAATGAAAAAATATTTTTTTAACTTCATAAATATGAAAAAATAAAACCACAGTGAAATGTTTATTACCTGGCACCCAAAACTCCAGTCGGTTTGAAGAGGTTGGCATTACAGCAACTCTGACAGTTAATGAACAGTCAAGTAGAGGAAATTTCAATTATGCCTACAGTCATGAAAATGCAACCTGAGCTGAGTACCTTTTAATGGCATGTTTTAAATTATCCACAAGGTGCTAATGTTTCCCCTTCAAATTGATGTAAATATGAAAAATTGGATTGCAACTAAAATAACTTTTTTTTAAATAAAAGAGATTATAACTCACTAGTAGATTAAAATGGTGACAGCTGATGAAAAACGGAGTATTTTGAATTTTGCTAAAAACCAAAGAACTTTGATGAAGATATCAAGGTAATGATTTTAAATACAGTAAGAAAACAACCTGAAAGCTTTAGCCTTTGAATCAATAATTTTATCTTTTCAGTTAAAAAGTCATGTGACTCTTTCTAAGATGTTATATAGCCTTCCATCTCAATGAGAAAGAAGCCAATGACAAGTGTAGGCAAATCTGTAGTACTTACTATAGTTCAAAATATTTCAATTTGTATATTTATATATTTCCACATGTTCACAGTTATATCTTCTCCTTATTAAAAAATTATTCAATGTGCTTCTTGAGGGCAAGGATGTTTTTCATTTGTGTTTTTGTATCAGAAGTGCTAGGGACATAGCAGGCACTTAATAAAGGCTTATAGACTGATTGATTTCTACTTCACCTGTTTGCCTATTAAATGATTCAAAGTACAGTGTTGCTAACCCAAACTAGTATGTATAAATATTTCAGAAGAAAAAAAGGAAGGGGAACAGGGAAAGAAAGCAAGCTGGTCAAGATGGGAATAGCTAAGTTTGTTGAGACCAAGCTTGAGCAGGAATTAAAAAGCAGAGTACTCACAGGATCAGAGGGGCATCTTGGGACTTGCCAACAGCTTACTAATAGGTGCAGAAAGTTAGGTGAGAAAAGAATGAATCAGACGTATTTCCAGATTAAGGTTTATTTGTCATACAAAACAGAAACACTAAGGAAAGCTATAGACAAATTGGGTGAAGGCTACCCAGTAAGCAGAATCAAGGTTCAGTGGCTTCTAAAGAGTTTCTGCTAGGAGTCACAGAGGAGAACTCCATGGAGAAGGTGGAAAGTAAGAGAGCGGAAAGCCAAAGTCTGAGGAGGAGGCACACTAGTAGCAGTTATGAGAGTAGCGGCAGCAGCAGCAGCGGCAACAGTGGCAGGGGCATCCCATCATCTTGTCTGCACCTGGAGTTGTCCCAAGATGCTTTCAGTAAATTTGTTGAAGGCGAACTTACATCCCAATACTTTAGTTACAAAATTCAGCAACTTTATCCCACTCCACAGCAGCCCACAGAACATTAAATTTGAAAGAGTAACAATAAAAAGATGGTGTATTGAACCAGGAATGTTTCTGTCTGAATTCCATAAAGAAAGACAAGGAGATAATAACAATACTAATTCTTATTTCAATAATCTCTGATTTTATTAAGCGCGGGTGCTCCGGAGATCAGTGAAGAATTCCTGCGTAGCTTATTGAACAGTCTTCTGGAGTGTTTGTAACATATTGTGCCTTACATTCTACTCCCGAGCCTTTTTGCACTGAACTAGACTATTCCTTGGAAAACAGACGTAACTCACTGCCAGGTCTGTACTACAAGCCCTTCCAGTCTTGTTGCATCTGCCAGGGTTTGCACACTCCTTCCCTAGCCTTCAAAAACCTCTCTGTCAGGCATGGTAAAGCACTGGAAAAGCACTCTAGCAAAGGAATAATAATTAGAATGCCTATTATTTACACGTCTCTTTTAATTCAATTCAACAAGTATTTATTAAGTGTCTATTACATATCAGGCACTGGAATTCCAAAAAAAAATTTTTTTAAATGGTCCCTGCCCTCAAGTAGCTTACATTCTATTGTGTAGATAAACATACTCATGGTGTATAGATAAACAGAAAATATATACAGAGAAAAATATGAAGCTGATACCAGTGGAAGGGGGAAGAACACAACCAGGAGTCATCAGGAATAGGTTATAATAGTAGGTAATATGTGAACTGGACCTTGAAGGGAAAAATGAAAAGTGTTCCAAGCACTTCATTATTTATATATTATTTTTATACATTTTATCATTTGATTCTCACACAAGTACTGTAAGGTAGGCAAGATATAGATGATTACTATCCCCATTTTACAGATTAAGAAGCTTCATCTCCAGCAGGTTAATAAGTGACTTGTCTAAGGTAATTATAGGTAGTAAGTATCAGAGCTAAGTCTCCTCACTGGCCTGCGGAATCTGGTAATTTGTTCCTATTTTTATGTCTTTGAAAGAATCCTAGAAGTTTTTAGCATAGAGAGATCATTAAATTGGATTAAGATCCCTACTGATGCTTAGGAGGATTCTTTTGAAAATTGCCCTTAACATCTGCATCCCAAAAGTTCTCTGATAAGCATCACTCACAAGGTTACTTGTTAGCAACAAAGAGTTTGATTGGATTAAAAGAAAGCAAATCTGTATCTTCTAAAAATTTTCAGTAAATACCTACAATTAAAAGATACCCTAGTACGTCCAAAACTATACACCCAACGAGTCCAAGAGAAAAAACATGACTGTCACCAAGTGGTCCAAATGAGTAACTACATGTATTTAGTTTTCCTACATCAAATATAAAAATTCTCAATCTGTGGTCATCGACTCCTGATAGAGTCATAGGGTTAATACAAGGGGTCCATATTCTGTATATTTCCTCAATTACCTAAGAGTACTGTACATAGTTTTAATATGTGTGGACACTCAAAATTTTTCATATTAAATGTCTGAAAAGTATAAAACCCACTTAGCTAAGACTTGTGATTTCTGGACTTAGCCACTCTAAAACATAAACCTAATGTATAACTATGATATTAAAGTGATAATTCAAATATAAAACAGACACCAAGAAATTATTCAATAAAATTCATTCCAGAGTAAAAGTTGAAATCTGTACAGATTTGATCCCATTTCCAGTCTACAAAACAATATAACTGAACAGAGATGTCTCAAAATCTTCAAGACATGGTTATCATTATTAAAAGTTATCATTATTAAAAGGTTAAACTTCAATTATCCAAAAGATTCCATAAGGATAAAACTTAATTCACCAATAAAGTGGGACAAATTAAGTGTTGTTATATGCAATAGATTCAAATATTGTTAGAGATGGAAAGGTCCTTAAAAAAATTTAGTTAACAATAACATAATTTTAAATGTAATGATCAATATTCTCCCCAAGAAGAGATGAGGTAGGGGACTACTGACACAGAACATTATATACTATATCAGATACATTTGCTATATGTAGATTTACATCTACATATAGGTTTTAAAATTATCTTGGAACTTTTTTCTTATCTACTTTTCTTCCTTACAAGGGAAATGTCGCATAAAAAGTTAAGTGTCAATCAATAATGTTTTTAAAATAATATTTAAAATGTCAAGTTTATAAAAAAATCTAATCTATCCCCATCATTTTAAAGATGAGGCAAATGACTTACTGCTATGATTTGGTCACCAACACGGATCCTTCCATCATGTTCAACAGCACTGCTTTTTGTAATGCTCTTTACAAATATACCTGAAGATTCTGAGAATTGTTTAAAAAAAACAAAAAAATTAATATTTTGTTTCTGTTCTATATGGCAATTTAAGCATGACCTTAGAAATATGCAAATTAAAGATACAGAAAATATAACACATTTCCCAGTTTCATATCTAAATCTATAATTTTATATGATTCTACCAGCTACCATTTTTGGTAAACTGCATAGTTGGAATCCCAGGGGCCAGCTATTAAAAAAGAAGAAACAAAAACACTGTTTTAAACTAATACTAATAGACAAACCAATGCCCTCCTCCCTCCCCCCGCCTCAAAAAAACTGGGCATATTATTGTAGAGATTATTAAAGTAGATTTTATTTGACCTTTGATTTTACTGTCATCACCTCTATGATAACCTCTGTGTCAATGGCATGATAACCTAGAAATACTACTTCTATGAATAAAATGACCACATATTTGAGAGAACGTACTCGGACTTGCATGCTTGTGTTCTCTTCAATGACTACATTTCCTTGGATTAAGGGATCAAATGTCCCTTTATTAAGATTGCTATTTCCACTCTCATTTCCCCTGAGAATTCCTGTTTCTAAAGTTGTTTTTTAAAAGCATACAGTCTAAGGATACTAAATGAAGCTTTTTTTGTTTACATGTCTATCTGAAAAAGAATGTTTTATAAAGCAGACATCATAGAATGCTATAAGAACATGATTTTTAAAACATTTTACTTTAAATTATTACCTGATTTTTTATCTCCAATGTAACCAGCAATGGTTATGCCTAATCCTTGGATATTTTTGGTGAGCTCTACATCAAATGTTTCAATGTCTCCATTTTTCTGCATAGACATTTCCACCTAAATTAAAACAAAACAAAAAAGAGCAAATAAAAATAGAGACTTTAGGTCTGTTCAAGAAAATGGAGTTCTTATATAGGAATGACTGATTTAGACTCCACAGAAAGCTAAGAATACTATTTACTGTATTGAGAACTTCTAGTGATGTGCCTTGCTTCTTTTGCTAACATAGCAAAAATAGTTAAACATAGTTAACTATGTTAATTAAAAATATATAACAGTTAAACTATATAATGGTA
Source organism: Bettongia penicillata ogilbyi (assembly GCA_023548195.1). Taxonomy (NCBI): domain Eukaryota; kingdom Metazoa; phylum Chordata; class Mammalia; order Diprotodontia; family Potoroidae; genus Bettongia; species Bettongia penicillata. Next base: position 385,779 of record JAJHZJ010000425.1, read on the forward strand.
AAAAAAATTATGGATGTCCCATAAAATCTGCTAAAAAACAGAATTTTATAAACTAAATTCTGCTTTGTCATTGACTTCTATTATGCTTTTGGAGGTGATTTTTCTTTACAAGAAGTTCAACTTGACTCTCTCAGTCAATCAACAGGCTTTAAATCAAAAGATTTTCTGTACCTCTACACTCCATTCACCACTCCAAGTCATTCTTTCATATAACTAATGATAGTTCATAGTTATGTAATGCCTTGAGATTTGTCAAATATATTCCCCAATAATAACCCTGTGAGGGAGATGGTATAAGGCTTACTATCCTCATTTTACAGATGAGGAAACTGAGGATAAGGGAAGTCAAATTATGCCCATATTTATACAAATCGGAATTCAAATCTACATTTCTTGATTATAAGACTAGTGCTCTTTCCATTACAATAATATTACATTTGCCTAGATCAATTAAGTGAATAGACAACTGAAGTGCATGAGGAATCCTGTAGCCTACTGGTGGGTCTGCATGCCTTAAGTCTCTCCCCATTCTAATCCATGCAGCACCCAAAATGATTTTCCTTTAGGTCAAACAATGTCACCTTCCTACTCAATAAACATCAGTTGTTCCTTATCTCCTCCACAATCGAATACAAAATTCTCTTTTTTGGCATTTTCATTCAAATCCCTTCATAACCTATTCCTCCACTTCTCATTACTCCCAATTCCTCACATATGTATCTTTCCAGTCTTCTTACATCTTACTCCCTAGCATGTATTCTTCTGTCCAGTAACATTGGCCTCCTAGCTGTTCCACAAGCAAGAAACTCCCCCTTTCTGGTCCAGGCATTTTCTCTGACTGTCTCCCATTCCGGGAATATTCTCTCTCCTTATCTCTGCCTATTGGCTTCCCTGGCTTCCTTCAAGACCCAGCTAAAACCCCACCTTCTGCAGGAAGCCTTTCCCACTTCCCTCTGCTAATTTTTCCTATTCATCCTCTATTTATCATTTACCCTATATAGCCTGTATATTTTAGTTTACGCTGTGTGTATATGCACACACATGTAAAAATCCTACATATCCTATACAAATAGTTACCTTATTTGTACTTGTCGCCACCGTGGGATTATGAGGCCCTTGAGAACAACTGCCTTGCCACATTGTGTACGCCTAGTGTTCAGTTCCTAGCACATAATAGGCACTTAATAAATGCTTAAGACCGGCAAATTCTTTTGTGAAATGAATAACCCTTTTACAATATGTAAAATTATATCATACTGTTAAGAAGCTTGATTTAGTGGATAGCCCCAAAGTCAACAATGCTTGGTTTAAGTCCCATTTCTGACACATACAGGTTTTATGACCCTGGACAAGTCAAGTCTCACCACCCTAAGTAAATAGTTTCTAAGATCATAGTTGTCCTGTAAATTCTGGTTGACTTATGTGGAGGGAGTTTCTTCACTAAGTTCTCCCTCTACCAAAGAAATCACATATCTGGTATAAAACAAAACCCTATATTGTATTTTTTTAATTACGAATTTTGTATACCAGGCTTCTTTAAATAAGAACACATTTTTACTACACACAAATAACCTTCCTTCTTAGAATGCCAATATGATCTAGATTTCATAAATGTGCCAACACTTTCCAATCTGTGAAATTGTGCTGCCAATGAATGGTTAGGCATTAATGAGCTGGTCATTAGCTGACTGGTGAAATAATTGAAATCACTAATACACAATGAATCAGGAGGCATCAGTAGACTGGACTGGGTTACCAACACAAACCATTCTTACTATAAAATGACAATACCCTAGTCTCTGATCTTGGGCCAAGTGAGGTCTAAAGCTGGGTATTCTTCCGGACCTCTTCTAATTCTAACTACATCTCATTGGCATTCCACCTAAATGAGATATAATGCTATACTGAAGTTTGATTTCATTTTTCCCTTACACATAATTATCTGTGCAAACTTAGCAAAAGTTTAGAATTTAGATAATTACCAGAAAATGACAGGATGAAATCTGCTTCAATGGAAACAAATGTGTTTTCTATTTTTAATAAGACTTATGCGAGTGCTATTTTAGAGGGTGGCAATTTGACTATCAGATGATTTTAAAAGGGGCACAAGCTCCAGAAATGAGGATATGCACAGAATAGAGTTTTTTAAGCGTTCAATTACATCAAGTGGTTTTGGTACTGCATTCATTTATGTATTGCTGAATAAAATCTTTTGTTTATCACAAAAGAATGCCATTTAAATGCTTTCCCAAACAAGATTTCTCTTTCTTTTTTCTTTCCTTTCCTAAAAAATAACAACTAAACCTATGCTAAAAACAACAAAATCATAGAAAATTCTAGTTATCTACTGAAAAAATTTCAAATATTTGCTAAGGAGTTTGAGATTCTTCTTCTTACCCCTACTCCATTCCCCAAGCATTAATAATCATCTGGTAAGGATAACACCAATTTGATTTTTTTAACTAAAAAAAAAAAACTATGGAAACAAAATATGTCTTTACAATCATTATGATAATTATCTCAAATTTTTTACTGCTATTCTTTAAGAACTAAGTATTGGGAATACTAATATTTTTGGACGCAAATTCTTAAAATTGGTAAATAATCCCTAAGGGCATATAGCCAAAATAATTGAAATAATGACCCCATTTCAAAAATTTTCACATAAATTTTCAGAATATTCTTTCGTATCAGAAGTCAAAGACAAGTATGATATTCCTGTGAATAAAGCTTTGATTACTAGCAACGGGCAGCAAGCTACACATGCAAATCATAAACCAAATACTACATTTTGCTTGAGTGTATAACCAGAATAAAAGGAAGGACCCTTTCCCACAAACCTTTTGTCTTCAATTTGGCGTCAGGTACAAGATGGTTATTTATTCTTTCCAAACCAAATGCTAATTGTTTTATATTGAAAACTTGCACATTTTTATTCAAAACAAATTTTAAAAAAAAATAATGAAAGGGTATTTTCTAGTTACTCAGATCATAAAAGACCGTTAAAGATTCTTTTAGTTAGGCACACAAGGAAGGAAAATACTAGAATATATAATACATTAATCCTAAAGGCTGATCTTTTAAAATGTATCCATCAGAGCACCATATCTCGGTGCCCTGAGCATGAATAAATGATTCATTCCCGAACAACCTCTTTATAATTTACTTTTTCCCTCCTAAAAAAAAAGCAAGTTTTCTTTATTTCCCTCATCAGGGTATTTAAAGAAGGGCTCTGTAAATTTTAAGCTACTATATAAATGTGAGTTATTATTCATCTATAGTTAAATAGTGTTCTTGCTTAACAGACTGTCGATTTTTTAAACAAATTTCTCTTTACTGTATTTGTTAATTAGAACTAAAACATGCCAGAACTTTGCCCATTAGTTCAGATTCTGTAGAGAATAACTTAGTGATGTAAGTACCGTCTTCCAAATCAGTTTAATTGTGTACACTCACCTGCTTTTCCGACATGGAAGACATTGAAGAGGACAATGTGATGCCTGAAGAAGCTGTTACCATGGGTTCTTCTATGACGCCTCTTGCAATCACCAACTTGACTCGATTCCCACACTGCCTGAGTACTTGTGCTACTTGCTCACTGCTCATACCAGCCAGATCCGTCTCCCCAATTTTCAATATATGGTCTCCACTACATAATCGCCCATGCTGAATGAGATAGTGAATGATTAATGACAAATATTGTCCAATGGAATTACTGATCTAAAAATATTAGTTTTTTTTTTAAATCACATCATTTTTGTAAAGTCAAGTGTAGGAATAAATTAGCTTTGTCAATAAAGGATGTACATACTTTGCTTGTGAATTTGAGTGCCATTTATTACAGAATGAGGTATATCCAAATGAACTTCCAGTCAGATCAAGCAAAAGATATTTATTGTATATCTTTTATATGCAAAAATAAAAACAAGCACATAGAAAATTATCAAATGAGTGAGTGGAGAAATGAAGGAAGTTTGGATCATTGTGAGCTAGTAAAACTTCATGGCATTGAAGGTATCTCAATTGAATTGGATTTGAATAAGCAAAAATAAGAAAAAGAAACAGTAGAAAGGAAAAACTTCAGAGTCAGCTTGGTGCAGTGGACAAAACGGTGGGTTTGGAATCACAAGACAGATTGAGATATAACATCTGCCACTGACTTTGCTATATGACCATAGGCAAATCACTTAAACTCTCTGAGGCTCATTGTCCTTGGCTATACGAGAGCAATAACAATTAATATCTGTGCTCCTTACCTCCCAGAAATGTGGTGAGACTTAGCACAGGGCGTACACATAGTAGGTCTATGGAAATGTTGACTATTGCTATTATTTTTTATTATTAGTATTAAATTGTATGTAAAGCACAACCTAAATGTCAGCTATCAATAGAGAGGAAATAAAAAGTGAGTAAAAATCCAAAGATGGGACACACAGAAGTCCTCAAGGGACCAAATAGCAGGTCAGATGGGCAGTGTTCACAAAGTGTTCACAAAGAGAACAGATCTAGAAACAACTGCAAAGGGAAAGATAACACCAGATTAGAGAGAGTCAGGGGAGATGGTGGAGGCTTCATTCAACAGCCAATGAAGAGCCCAAAGATATCTATTCTTCATCATTCTTCCACATTCACCTTCCTAAAGCACTGCTCCAGCCTTGCCACGTCCTGCTCCAAATGCTTTACTTGCTTCCTGTTCCTTCAAAGACTCAACATGAACTGCACATTCCACAACAGGATTCCAGCCGAACTTTGCAGACTGATTTCCTGTTACTTTTTCACTAGCTCTAGGTTCCAGGACAATTACGCTAACTGCTATTCCCTGAACTCAGTATTCTGTCTCTTTGTCTTCAAATCTTAGGAATGACTGCTTCCCACCCTCATCATCTCTACTTTTTACAATTCTTGGTTTCCTTCAAGGCTCAGTTCAGGCGCCGCATCCTCTATGAAGTCTTCTTGATCTCTCTAGTAAGTAGTGAGCTCTCTTTCTTCCTTCTTCCCTCTCTTCCCTCCTTCGCTCCCTCCCTCCCTCCCCCCATCCCTCTCTCTCTCTCCCCCTTTCTCTCTCTCTCTCCTTCCCTCCCCCCTCCTCAAATAATTGTGCATTTCCTTATCAGTGTATATTGTATTTCTCAGTAGAATGGAAACTCCTTCAGGGCAGGGACTGAGCCTCTAAGCAGTCACAGGATCCTAGCACAATGTTTTTTAATAACTAGAGATCAGTAAAGTTTTGTTTAATAGCTTTACATTGCTCTGTTAAATGTGCCTACTAAGATGATAGCGGCAGTGATGGAAGAAATTCGTCTAGTTGAATCTGCCAAACATATTAGAGAACACAGTCAAGAGGTAGTTCAGAAGGCTGATGTACTCATGCCATCCTACAAATAAGAAGAATCTGTGAAGTACAGTACAAGGTATAGGAAAAGGAAGGAAAAACGAAACGAACACGAAGAGACATTTTGGAAGAAAAGTCAATAAGATTTATCTTGTTTTAATAGGATGCAGTCAAAGACAATGAACAAAGAAATTAGAAGATCACGACATCAACCATCTTGATTCTATTGCTGTTTAGTCGTTTTAGTTGTACCTGACTCTTTGTGACTCCATTTGGGGTTTTCTTGGCAAAGATCCTGGAGTAGTTTGCCACTTCCTTCTCCAGCTCATTTGATAGATGAAGAAACTGAGGCAAAAGAGTTAAGTGACTTGCCTAGGGTCAGATAGCCAGTAAGTGTCTGAGGTCGGATTTGAACTCAGGAAGATGAGTCTTCTTGACTTCTGACTTGGTACTCTATCCACTGTTCCACCTTAGTTGCCCTTCTAGTATTATAACACCATCCAAATTGAATTAGGTATAAGTGAATTGAATTTACACAAATTACAAAATATGTTTAGTAACAGATCTTAATCCTTCCCTTATCCTTAAATATATATATATGCAGATGCTTAATAAATGTGTATGTATTTCAATATATAAGTAGACACACATCTCCATATATCTATACACATTTATTAAGCACCTGTGTGCCAAGTACTGTGCTAAGTACTGGACATACAAAAAAGAGATAAAAAGATAGTCCCTACCCTCAAGCAGCTTACAATCTAATGGGGGAAACAGCAGTCAAATATATACAAATCAGGCTACATATAAGGTATACAGGAAATAATAAACAAAGGGAAAATACTAGAACTAAGAGGGGTTATGCAAGTATTTCTGTAAAAGACCGGATTTTAGTTGGGACTTAAAAGAAGACAACTAAGCCAGCAGGCAAGGTTAAGGAGGGAGAATTTTCCAGGCATGGCAGAGAATCAGAAAATTCCTGGAGGGGAAAGATGGAAAAGCCAGAAGAGTAGTGTCACTAGATCAAAAAGTACAGGGCAGAAAGTAAAATGTAAGACGACCAGAAAAGTAGGAGGTCTTTAAACGTGAAACAATTTTGTATTTGTTCCTGGAGTCAATGGGAAGCCAATAGAGTTTACTAAGTACAGGTTTGTGGAGTGACATGATTGGACCTGCACTTTAGGAAAATCACTTCGGTAGTTGAATGGAGGGGAGATTGAAGTGGGAAGAAGCTTGAGAAAGATTGATCCACCAGCAGGTTATTGCAAGATGGACAGATAGACATAGAAAAGCTAGATATATAGACATACATACAGACATACAGATAGATCTAGATCTAAATATATGTAAGACAAACTTTCTAAATAATGCCTGGAATCTTTATGTCTTTTTGACAGAAGGTAAAAGGAAATGGCCATCTCTGCAAAGATGAGAGGGCTATCTATTGTACAAATATGCATTAATTTATATTATAGTGCTATAGATTACAAGGGACCACAATGATTCTACCATGGAACTATTTCCCTCTTAAATTAGTCTGCAGAGCTGATATTTAGATCCTTAACTTCGAAAGAGTTAAGAAAAAAGAGGCACTAGAGTGGCCTGGTTATGTTCTTTGCTGAATAAAGACACAGCAAAAGTCTTTAAAGAAAGCAAACTGCTTATGTCACATTGAAGTGCTGCTGCCTAACGTTAACAGCAAGAAACAGCAAAAGTTGATTAATTACATTTCTATTTATTTCTCAATTACAAGACTAAATTTTTACATACTGTTTTGTGCTTTGATTTTCGAATATACATATAGATCACTGACATGAAAGTCAAGACATGGCTATAATCAAGTGTTAACCCTTCACAAAATAATTAACTTTGCCAACTATGGAAGCATATTAAAAAAATTACCATGGAAGCATATTAAAAAAAATCTTTTTTAGTTTCTCTAGAAAGATTAAAAAATAACAATTCCCCCTAAACTGATTTCCAGACTCCTTGGGAACAGGTTGGGGGAAAAAAGGCTTTCATTACATGATTATAATTAAAGGTTATCTCCTCAATTCCCTGAAGGGATTAGACAAGAATCCACTTTATGGAAGAACCCTTTCATGAAAACAGGGGCATTCTCATGGCCCCTTATTTAATTTCAATTTCCTTAACGGGAGTGTCCAGGAGGAATGGGATAGTGACTAGGTTCTTCTCTTTTAAAATGTTACCCCAGAGACTGTATTTTAAGATATCTTTTCCTATTTCGAGATTTTTATAAATGTTACCTTATATTTTCTTGGGGCAGAGTTATGTTGTAGGGCATGGGGATGAAGCTAGTTTGGACAACTTTCTTTTAACCAAGCTAGAAATGGCTTGGATTATTTCTTAATGATAAATTAAACTTTTTTGCGGACTGATGCCCAAGTACAGAATACAGTATTAGTATTAATATTTTTTACCTCAACACAACAAATGTGTGAAGAATCATAACAATTAAAGAATTTGTCAGTTATTCTTCTGTTACATGTACACCCCAATAAATGCTACTGTGATCCCTCATCATGGCGTGAAGATTGCCTTGGCAACCCTTGGATTTCAAACGTTACATACCATGGTAGCACAAGGTATGGAAAATATACTATCAAGCTCAGAAGGCCTCATATGAGACTGTACATCTGTCATCCAAGAATAAACCCACCCCAATTTGGATGACAGATGACAAATTTCTAGGGATACAGCAAGTCATAGAAATTATCTCCAAAGACTTGCAAGGGCCATACACTGTATTTCTGAAAGGTACCCACACACCAATGAAATCACATATTTATTTGAAACGGTAAAAGAATTATGTGTATTAACCAGTGTTCTACCATGTAACACATATTAAACACATTCTAAGTCATGTGGTGCTTCATACACAAAGATTCTAGTGACCCCATGATTAGGATATGAGTTTTGAGGGCAAAGTGAAAATACTTTCCCCCCAATAATAGTAGCTCATCAAGCTCTTCTCATATTCTCCTAGTAACAAATGAAAATGCATTTGTAAGATAGCCATCTGGATTTAGGAATACAGTCTTTTTGTGGTTATGGAACACAGTGAAGACAAAGCCTTGATCTCCTCATGAAGTTCTTACAGGTAATCTAGTCCAAACTTTAGGACCACACTCAGATCTCAGATAATTTTCTTCTCTGAGACTAAAGAAAAAAAAAACTGATCAGTAAAACCTACTATTCAATTACTTTAATCCTGCAAAAGTCATCCATTCAACAAGCATTTATTAGATGCTTACTATGAACAAAAGCACCATTCCAGGTGATGGAGATAAAAAGACTAAAATAAAATAGCTTCTGCCATCCAGGAGCTTATCCTACTACAATGTAGTCCAAAAGTTTTGCTTTTGAGTTCTAATAGAAGATATATGACATTAACTTATGGTAGTCATGAAAAAAATATGCTCTCATTAATTGAGATTACCTGATCAGCCACTCCTCCAGGTAAAATGGTTTTTACTATTACTCCAGTGGATTTTCCTCCTACTATACCAAATCCTAGACCTGATCCATCATTAAGCAATTCAATGGTCTCCACATGTTGCCACTGAACCTGAATAAAAATAATAAAAGTTTATATTACAATTGTGCCTTTTAACTTACAGAGAACTTTCCTCACAACAATTCTGAGATAGGGCAAGTACAGTCAATTCTTCCATAACTTAAGTTTTGAAAACTCAAACTTGTTCCAACTCAATTGATACATTAGGGAATATTTTATGGTTTATGCTCAGTTTCTTATGCAGAAAACTGTACCACTTCACAATAACTCACAAGGTGCAACTTTTCCCACACCCACTTCAATAAGCAAACTTAGGTCTTCTTTGAGGGAAAATGCCCTATTTATTGTTCAAGTTGAGTAGGAGCTATGAGCAGAAAAGGTCTGGCTCCTATCACCACTTCTACCCTCGCCCCTATACATCCATGACCTCCTTCTCTGTGAAGAGGCCCAGAATTGGGAAGCAGTTCCAGGTCTTGCACCGGGCCACTATTTATTGTTGTATTTATGTTTCTTTCTTAACCATTTAGCAGTTATAAAAAACCATGTAACTGAGTTTTTTTAATCAAGTTTCTATTTTTTATGTCACTTATAAAGGTTTGAGAGTTGTGCCCCTAAAACCATTTTCTCCACAAGCTCTATGGTTTTTATTACATGATTCTGCATAGTACAGAGCTTTTGGGGAATACATATATTGAGTTATAGCTGAAATACATCTATTATTATCCCTATATTTACAGATTGGGGTTTGGGGAGGTAAAGAAAATTGTCCAAGTTGCTACAGATAGCATCAAAGCCTAGACTGGAACCCAGATTTTCTGGTTCCAAATCTCCCTTCTGCCTTCCCACCTCTATCTCAAGTATACATTTACCTAAGTTTGAAAAGAGTGAGAAAAAAATCAAAATCTGTTGCTACGATTTGTTATTGTTGCTGTTCAGTTATTCAGTTGTGTCCAACTCTTCATAACCCCATGAACCATAGCATGCCGGGCCCTTCCATCTGCCACTATCTCCTAAAGTCTGTCCAAGTTCATGTCTGTTGTTTCCATGACACTGTCCATCCATCTCATCCTTGCCATTCCCTTTTCTTTTTGTCTTCAATCTTTCCCATCATCAGAGTCTTTTCCAATGAGTCCTGTCTTCTCGTTATGTGGCCAAAATATTTAAGCTTCAGCTTCAGTATTTGACTTTCCAATGAACAGTTTGAATTAATTTCTTTAAGTATTGACTGATTTGATCTCCTTGTTGTCCAATGGACTCTCAAAAGTCTTCTCCAGTACCACAGCTCAAAGGTGTCAATTCTGTGAAGCTCAGATTTCCTTTCAATCCAACTCTCACAGTTATGTATTGCTACCATATGGACCTTTGTCAGAAGGGTGACACTCTTCTTTTTAGTATGGTGTCCAGATTTGTCATGGCTTTTCTTCCAAGGAGCAAACTTTCTTTTTTAATTTCATGGCTATGGTCACTGTTTGCAGTGATTGTTGAGCCCAAGAATATAAAATCTGACACCACTTCCATTTCTTCCCTCCGTTTTCCAGGAAGTAATAGGACCAGCTGCCAAGATCTTAATTTTTTTGATGTTTAACTCCAAGCCAGTTTTTATACTTTCCACTTCCACCTTCATCAAGAGGATTCTTAATTCTTCTTTATTTTCTGCCATCAGAGTGGTAGCATCTGAATAGCTGAGATAGCTGATATTTTTCCCAGCAACCATAATTCCAGCTTTTGATTCATCCAGCCTGACACTTCACATGATATAGTCTGCATATAAGTTAAAATTAAATATGACAGTCTTGTTATACTCCTGTTCCAATCTTAAATCAGTTGTTCCAGGTTGGGTTCTAACTGTTACTTCCTGACCCACGTTCAGGCTCCTCAGGACACAAGTAAGATGATTTGTTAGCATTATCTCTTTTAAGACTTGCCACATTTTGTTGTAACCCACAGAGTCAACAGCTTTAGTGTAGTCAATGAAGCAGAAGTAGATGTTTGTCTGAAACTCTCTTGCTTTTTTCTATAATCCAGCAAATTATGGCAATTTGGTCTCTAGTTCCTCTAACTCTTGTGGAAATTCTCAGATAATATATTGCTGAAGCCTAGCTTCCAGAATCTTAAGCATAACCTTGCTGGCATGTGAAATGAATACAAATGTTCAGTTATTATTACCTTCATTTTTTAATACTTCATTTTCCCCCAATTACATTTTAAGCAATTTCTGAACATTTGGGTTTTTTTGTTAAGTTTTGAATTTCAAATTCTATCCATTTCTGCCTCTCCCTTCCCATCCCCTCCCTGAGATAGTGAGTGAAACATTTCCATATTAGTCATTTTGTATAAGAAGGTGAAAGAGAGAGAGATAGACAAGGAGGGAAGGAAAGAAGAAAGGAAAGAAGAAAGGAAAGAAAAAAGAAGTGAAGGAAGAAGGAAAGAGAGAAGGAAAGAGAGAAGGAAGGAAGAAGGAAAGGAAAGAAGGGAGGAAAAAAGGAGGGAAGGAGGGAAGGAAAGAAAGAAGAAAGGGAGGAAGAAAGAAAGAAGAACAGCATGCTTCAGTCTGTATTCAGACAGTATCAGCTTTTCCTCTGAAGGTGGAAAGCATGCTTCATCATGAGTCCTTTGGGATTATCCTGGATCATTGTATTTCTGAGAATAGCTAAGTCATAAACAGTTCTTCATTGTACAATACTATTATTACTATGCACAATGTTCTCCTGATTCTGTTCACTTTATTTTTCATCAGTTTATGTAAGTTTTTTCAGGTTTTTCTGAAATCATCCCACTTGTCATTTCTCATCGCAATGATAGTCCATCACAATCTTATACTACAGTTTATTCAATCATTCCCCAATTGATGGGCATCTCCTCAATTCCAAATTATTAGCCACCACAAAAAGAGCTGCTATAAATATTTTTGTACAGATAGGTCCCCTTTTTTGATCTCTTTGCGATAAAGACCTAACAGTGATAATGCTGGGTCAAAAGGTATGCTGGGTTTTATAGCTCTTTGGCCATAGTTCCAAATTGCTTTCCAGAATGGTGAGATCAGTCACAACTCTACCAGAAATACTTTAGTGTCTCAGCTTTCCCACAGTCTCTCCAACATTTGTCATTTTCCTTTTCTGTCATATGAACCAATCTGGTAGTGGTGAGGAAGTATTTCGGAATTGTTTTAATTTACATTTTTCAAATCAAAAGTGATTGAGAGCCTTTTTTGTATGACTACAGAGATCTTATGATTTCTTTGCCTGAAAACTGCCTGTTCATATCTTTTGACCATTTATCAACAGGGGAATGACTTATATTCTTACAAATTTGTCTTAGTTCTCTATATAGTTGAGAAATGAGGCCCATATCAGAGGTAATTGTTGCAAAATATTTTCTCCGGTTTTCTGCTTCCCTTTTAATTTTGGTTGCATTGATTTTGTTTGTGCAAAAACTTTTTCATTTTATATAATCAAAATTATCTATTTTATATTTTTTAATATTCTCTACATCTTATTTGGCCCTAAATTCTTTCCTTGTCCATAGATCTGAGAGGTTAACTATTCCATGCTCTCTTAATTTGCTTATGGTGTCATCCTTTATATGTTAACCATGTACCTATTTTGACCTTACCCTGATGTACCATGTGAGAATTTGGACTGTATCTAGCTTCTTCAATAGTGTTCTCCAGTCTTCCCAGCAGTTTTTGTCAAATAATGAGTTTTTGTTCCAAAACTGTTGATCTTTGGGTTTATCATATACTCGTTTACTATAGTTATTTACTATAATGAATCCATTCCACTGATCTACCACTCTGTTTCTTAGGCAGTGTTAGACTGTTTTGATAAACATCACTTTATAATATAGTTTGAGATCTCAGATGGCTAGACCACCTTTCTTTACTTTTCTTCACTGATTTCCTTGATAATCCTCGACCTTCTGTTCTTTCAGATGAATTTTGTTATTGTTTTTCTAGCCCTATGAAATAAGTTTTTGGTTTGACGCAAAATAAATGCATTAATTTAGGCAGAACTGTCATTGTTATGACATTGATTTGGTCTATCCATGAGCAATTAATCATTTTTCAAAATGTTTAGATCCAACTTTATTTGTGTGAAACTGTATTGTAACTGTGTTCATATGGTTCCTGGGTTTGTCTTGTCAGGTAGATGCTCAAGTATTTTATATGGTCTACTGTTATTTTAAATGGAATTTTTCTATACAATTACCTTTAAATAAGCAAATTTATATTTATAAGCTCCATAATAGAAGTTTCTGTGCCCCTGTTTAGTAGTTAATACATCAGTACTTCTATGATGTGAAATAAAACTCTCTATAGATGGTTCACAAGCTTAATAGAAATGTCATTTAACATTTCACTTATTATTATTCTTTAGTATCAGTTAAACTTAAATTTGTAAAATCTTGTGTAGAATTTTTTATAAATAGAAAAACATTCATCTGCTTCATATGGTTTAACCCAGAAGTAGAGAGTTAAATCAGATGACTTTAAAGTCAATCAATCAAAAACATTTAAGTACTTACTATGTGCCAGACATTGTGCTAGGTTCTGATGATAAAAATATAAATATATCCAAAATGCAAAATTTATACAAAATAAAGCAAAGTTATTATTTTTTGAAGGATGAGTTATAAAAGATTTGAGGTCACAGGACACAGAATATGTATGTAGTATGTGATCATCTTCAAGAAGGAGAGTTTGAGGAGACAATGGAGGGTAGGAGAATGGGAAAGAAGGAAGGAAGGAGAAAAAGAAGGAATAGAAGGAGAAAGGGAGGGAAGAGATAGAGAGAAGGGGGCAGATATGAGGTAAAATAATTTGTCCCTTGTCATTCAAGCTGATAAGTATCTGAGACCTATTTTGAACTAAGATTTCCCCGACTTCAGGCCCAACACTCTATCCACTGCATCATCTAGCTACAATATTATAACAGAGATCAAATATCTATGATTAGAAATACATGAACAATAAGGACACACACACACACACTTTTATTTGAAAAAAAATGAGATACTCACCACTGGATTGGAGTGAGCTGAAACTGTGCTGGCAGCAGAGGGAGAACGGGACACTATCGGGCTCATGAGTGGGGGCAAAGAGCCTCTGGCAACGATGAGCTGAACATTGTCTTTGGCCTTCTGAAGGATGCTGATAGCCTGATGGTGTGTTATTGTTTGATCGAGTGCATATCCATTGATTGCTAGTATTTGATCAGTTTCTTTCAGTCTTCCATCTCTGTCAAAGAGGAATGAGAGGAGGAAAAAGATATGTGACAGCTGTCACTGGAATTACCAATGCTTCTAGACAGCTTTCTAGTGTTTTTATTATCCCATTTTCTCTTTTCCACACTTTGTGTAATCTTCCTCCTGCAGTTCTTCCTAAGGAAGTTATTTGGACCCTCTGGTGATTAGTTAGTTCTCTTTGAAGCTAATCCCACTGCATCTGTTTCCAGGAGAGCCTAGACCCTATAGCTATCCCCTCCCCTTCGATGGCTTCTTCACATTGGTACCTATCGCAAGCAAAACATGCCCCATTGAGATGCTCCCAGCTCAGCTTCTCACAGTCAAAGTCCTGTCTTTATTCTTGACTATGACCTTTAGAGCTGAAACAACCCCATCAACTACCACACCAGCACGAAATTAGAAAACTAGGCTAAAATGTATTTCTATGAAGAAATGAGGTTAGAGTTCTATAAAAACAGAACTCACCTGCATTATCTAAAGATGTAACTCTGTACTAGAGAAGTAAACCTCAACTTTGATAACAGTTTAGTGAGTTTTTCAGATCACTTTTTTTCTCTAAAAAATCCTGACTTTAATGCTCTCAATGGATGCCATAATGAGGAAGAAAGGTAAGAGTTCAGTGTACTCATGACAGGATTTAGGGAACAGTCTCACCTTTGTGCCACACTTCCTTCTTGAATCTCTTGCACAAATATTCCCAGTTCACCTCTGTTTTCACTCTTCAGTCCCACAACACTAAAACCTAGGCCACCACTTGTAGGCTTAACAAGTTCAAAAATCTCTATGGGGCGACCCTGTTCAAGAAGCCAACCAAACAAAAATAACGAAAAAGAGAAACAAACATCAATGTAATAGTATCTTATTTGTATATCTTCATAGCTTATAATATGTTTTACCTATATTAGTTTTTTCAATCCTTACACCCTCTGAAGGATGTGAACATTAAGGCCTCCAATTTTCCAGATAAATAAAAGGAAGGTCTAGATGTTAAATAACTTACCTGAGGTCACAAAATATAGTTAAGCAACAGAGTCAGTTTAGCATGTTAGCAGACATTTCATTCATCCTTAATAATATTTAACAGAACATATGAAAGGCTACAAAAATACCCAACGGCAAATACTGCAGTTTAACATCAGACACTCACTAAAAAAATCATCATAAAATAATTGCTTGCCATTGTTAGCAATTGCATTTAAATTCTATCTCCCTACCATCTAAAAATTCCCACAAAATATGTTCTTTCATCAATAAAATGACTTAGACATTTTTTATTTCACAATATTTAACTGAGAAAGGTCTTAATTATCTGAGGGCAACACTTTCATAAATACAAGCAAATGTTAATTGCTGTGAGCAACAAGAAGTCATTTCTCACCTGCGCCATATTTTTGATCAGCTGATCAAATTCATCACCTGAAGGTTTTCCATTGATTTGAGAAGTACTTGATCCCACATGTGATTCAAAATCGCCATTATTTTGACCCAACAAATAAGATTCATTATATGAAGTAGGATGCCCAACAGATGCAAAATATGGAAGCTGTGAGAACTCAGCAGTTGAAGATATGGATGGTGTAACATTTACCTGAGGATGACAAAGGGATTATTATGAACATTTAGCCTTAAATAACTGATTCATTAAGTATATCCAAAGAAGATGGAATGCCCTTTTAAATTCTTACATCAAAGATGTGTGATTTCATCAGTGTTGGTTAATCCTCCACCCATGCAGATCTCAAGCCCTCTGTACCTTAGGAAACAGTCTCCCAATGTCAAAGTAGCCAAAAAATGAATCACCATGCAATTATTTAAAGACGTTCTTCTCTGAACTTATATTGCATGGTCCTTGTATGACAGACATCAGTACAACCTGTTTTAGGGTCCTCACCTGAAGACTTTTGTCTTTGATCAAATGTATTAAAACCAGGACTCTGCTTACATAGCCTTCAGGGTGATCTTCACAATAAGAGGGCAAGGAGGGGGACCTCCAAGGCCATTTAGAGCATCCCCCTTCATTTTATAGATGAAAAACAGATTAAATTACTTGCTCAAGGTCATACATAGTAAATATGAGGTATGATTTGAACTCAGGTCTTTTGCCTTTGGCAGAGGACTCTTCAAAAATGTAAAATAAATTGTATATAGCAAGATAGCATGAATGCAGAGAATTTATTTCCTACATCAATTTCCCTCATTTATTAAAATTTTCCTCAGTAGATCCAGGGATTGATTTGGCCATAGATTTGGAACATGGAAAAGGGATTTTAGAGATCACCAAGTCTAGACCTCTCATTTTACAACCCAAGAAACTGAAACTCAGAGAAATTAGTTGACTTGTGCAAAATCACACAGGTATTTATTGTCCAAGGTAGCATTAGAACTTACATTTTTTTTGTTATCTCCTACACAATACTCTCTTTCAAAGTGTAAGTTGAACATTTGATATTTGGGATACTAATTATTCTATATTTTAGCTAAAGTAAATTTCCCTCCGACAAATGCTTGTAAAGAGAAATGATGTGTCTATGAGGTTCCCAGGCAAACTTCAGCATTAGAATACCAATGACTGAATCAACTCAAAGTTTTGTCCAGATGACCAAAATAACCATGTTTCATTACAGTCCTATTAGTTTATAGAATCAGTGAATTATACACTTGAATAGAACAAGACCAATAGTTCAACCTGTAACTGATCAAGAATCTTCTCTACAGACCCTTTGTGGAAGGGAGTAGAATATCCGCTAATCCCCTAGGGATCGTTTGGGAGCACCAAACTAGACTGGTTTGATTTCTCACCTGAGAGTGAGGGTATGACTGGCAGTTGACCCCAGATCAGGGAGAGCTCCACATGGTCTGAGAAGCTCTGAGGGGATTAGTTTCACTTCTTTGCTTTTTCTTTTCTCTGCTGCCTTGGGTGAGGGGAAGGTCATTTCAAATTTCTAGATAGGCAAATGATAAGTACTAAATAAGCAAGCAGTAATCTTGGATAAAGAGTTCTTTGTTTGTTGAAGCTTTATAACTTAATTCAGGAGTAATGGTGATTTCCACTTCTACATATAGGATTATATATGACCTGTGACACTTTGGTTGTTTTGAGACTCTTTTCTTTATTACACTTCAGGAATAATTCACTTTATTATACTTTATTACATTCATTACCTCCTACAAAAGAAAAGATAATGCTTATGCCTGTCAAAGGTGCAGGGGGACTTTTCTGATTTGGCAGCATGAGCAATGTTTTAAAAATGCGTAACAAGACCATTTACTAAGTGTAATAGTTATTTAAATGGAAAGATCTTTCTCATTAATTAATAGGCCCATATGATCCGGAAGCCTGGGTCACAGGTGGTGGGAGGAGCTTGCTGAAAGGGCAGAACAGGAAGGGTGGAGTGGAATCTGGAGGAAGTGAGTGAATGGGGTCAGGTAAGAAGGGAAAGAACATAGGCCAAAGACACAGGTCAACTGACACATTGTGACAGTCATGACCTGGCTGAGGGAGAGGAGGTTTGAGACTGATACATTGTGACAGCTGATAGTGAGAAGGCCCTGGCTGAGGGAGAGGAAGTTTGAGACTGACACATTGTTACAGTTGATGGTGGGAAGGCCCTGGTTGGGCGAGAGGAGGTTTGAGAATGGCTTTGCCCCCTGCTATGATCATGTTTACTAACTTGTTGCCATGACTGATTTTGCTTTCTGGTTCTGGGATTTCGCTTTCTGGTGCTTAAATAAATGTTTTTTCCTCTGCCTTCTATATGGAGAGTCTTTTATATTTTGCCATTGAGAACTATGCTGGCATATTCATAGTCACCACCAGTGCTGCGACTGTTGCCTTGGTGATACATTTGGCGTCACAAACAGGATTGCAAAGTAACAAAATCTCTATTTGGGGGCAGAAATGATTTAGAGGAAGACATTAATATCCCAGGAAGGGAGAATTTACCGTATTCCTCCCTAGTAAAAGAACAGGCTAAAAGCATTGGACCCTGTGAAAACTGGGAAGCAAAGTTACAGGAGGGGGAAGCTGGAGATTTGGAAAGGTTCTTGCAAGGAATACCAACAAGACCAGGAAAGGAGTTGGCAGGGGTAAGTAAGAAAGGCTGGATTTACGAATAGCTTACTATATCATATGTAGAAACAGAGGTGAGCTGCTTAAGGAAAAACTTCAGATGAAAGAAAGAGTACAAGAGCAGTCTAGGGAGGTATCAGGTAGAATGAAAGACTGTTCATTTAGCTCAGAAGAAGCTGTAGGCTAACAAAAGAAATGCACATCTGACCTTTGTATGGACCCAGCCTAGTTGCCACAGTGATAAAGAAGTGAAATAATTTTAGAGGAAGAAGTTTCTCAGTTAGAAGCACGCCTAATAATGAGGGGGAAAGAGGAGAACCAAGAAGGTAACTCAGTGCTTGGGGAAATAATTGACACAGCAGGAGGTCACAGAAATTATGAGTCAGTTCACCCAAAGGATGGGAGAATCATTAATATCTTGGATGGTGAGAATCAGTGACAATGGAGATGGAGAAAGAATAGCTATAGGTCCCATAGACTGCCTGAAATTTATAAGTATTGGTCAGAATCCTTTTGTACAGCAAACTTTTAGAGATTATAATATGTAAGGAGGTAATCTGTTAGAGCTTTGGCTGCAGAAGGCTGAAGTAGGCAGTATCCTACTGACTCTATGTGGCCTAGTGGAGACAGACCCTGGTATTCACTTAGGGACTGTATAAGAAAGTTAAAGAAGGTGGTAATGAAGACGGTCATAATGATCAGAAATGCAGATACATACTATGATACTCCCTTTGCAGTTTACCATAGGAATATGATAGTGAAGATGGCTCCTCCTACTTACAAGCATTTGATTTTGACTGTAATGATTGGGGAAATAGGGTACCATCTTTGAGAGGTGCTGGACAAGATTTCACAGTTAGGTGATTTAGGACTGGGGAAAAGACAACGTTGTTAGAGATTGAAGAGTTAAATAGCCAGCGGATTCAAAATCAGAATAAACTGACATGGAGAGAACTATTTACTACTCTACTAAGATCAGATTTAGATGATATCCCAACTAATGAACTATACAGAATGTACTTGATAGCCCCTACACATCCTACTGAACCCTTGTATACAAGTTTGTCACACCTTCAGGAAGAATAGAAAGTTGGCCAAACCTTAGCTCAGATTAGGATTAGCTTGAGGAATACATGTATTGACTGAAGTGATAGATTCTAATTATCAAGGAGAAATTACTGCAATATTCCAAAATTTAGGTGATGGACCCATGCAGTTTTGTAAAAATGATAGAATAGTTCAAGTGATTATTATTCCTTGTGAAACAAGAACACTTGTGAAAACTTACACTCCTTCTGAAATAACTAACAGTGTAGCTAAAGGATTGGGTTCTACTGATAGAATAAAATCAAGAGGTAAAGTATGGATAAAATGGAAGTCAGACGACATTCCAAAGCCTGTGGAAATTATAGCACATGGGAAAGATAATACCATAACTGTTGTTTATTTAGGAGAGGATGATTACCAAATTGAACCCTTAACTCATATATTCTACCATAAATGAGGCTGTGATAGTGGGTTTATGGACTCCAGAACCACAGCTGACCCTATATCTACCCTGCTTCTGGTTATTGTTTTCTTGTTTTGTTTGTTTTTTGTCTTTTCATCTGTTAAACTTGTTTTCTATAAGCTTAGTACCCTCCACCTGCAGATGCCTGATCACTTAAGCTGGATGTCACCTCCTATCCATGACAGTGATGTGTCATCTCTAGACCTGAAGTTGACCAAACTCCAGATGCCAGCTAAAGAACTGATTTCTTAAATGAGACCCCTTGGAAAAGGAACAGCTCTATGTCCAATCTTGGCCAGAAGAAGTTGTGGAAGAAGAGACCTTCTCCCCTTACCCCAAGATTTTGGACCCCATTTGTTGAGATGGAATGATGGGTTACTTGTAATACCAGTCCCACTGACCTATGTATTGAATATGAAAGATCTTGGGGCTGAATGTCACAGTAATTTAAATGGAAAGATCTTTCTCATTAATTAATAGGTCCGTGTGATCTGCTTAAATCTCCTAGACGCCTGGGTCACATGTGATGGGAGGAGCTTGCTGAAGAGGCAGAACAAGAAGAATAGAGTGGAACTGGGAGGAAGTGAATGAGTGGGGTCAGGTCAGAGGGGAAAGAATGTAGGCAATCGACACAAGCCAACTGAAACATTGTGACAGTTGATAGAGAGAAGGCCCTGGCTGGGGAAGAGAGGTTTGAGAATGACTTTGCCCTCTGCTGTGATCATGTTGATTAACTTCTTTGTCACCATGACGGATTTTGCTTTCTGGTTCTGGGATTTGACTTTCTGGTGTTTAAATAAATGATTTTCTTCTGCCTTCTATATGGAGAGTCTTTTATATTTTGCGATTGAGAACTATGCTGGCATATTCAGTCACCACCAGCGCTGTGAAAGCTGCCTTGGCAATACATTGAGGATGGTAATTTAAAAAAAAAAATGTAAAGTAAGGTGGTGGGGAGAAGAGGATGTAAATCTCATCCTCAAAACAGGCTCAGCATTTTCTGCCTGTTTACAGCCTACATGAAAGAAGGTGAGGAGCCAATCTCTGAAAAGGCCTAATGACATGAAATGGGAGGGCCCTGCTCCCCAAATAAGAGCATGCTTACATATTCTGCCTGTTTGTAGTGTGATTAACACATGAAAAAGAAGATCTGATCCTGAGTTATAACTCAGCTATAATTTCTTACCTGGAACTGACATGTGGTACACAAAAATAGCACACTCTACTTTGTCTCTTTCCATATTTTTCTTAACTGCTTTTGAGAAAAGAAATTCTGCAGACCGTCATGACCTTGTGGGCTTTGAAAAGTCAGAATAACAAACCACTAAAACTCCAGGAACCAAAGTGTATGCCAGATTTTGTAGCCAATTGAGATGATGAGGAATGAACTACCCACCAGCCTACTTAGGAGTTAAAGAAAATTTTCTATGGACTATGCCAAATTTGAAAGTGAACTGGGGTGGGGGAAGACTGGAAGAGTAAACTCTCTGTAGAACCTGCTTTCAGTTTGAGCCCACTTTCCCCAGGGACTGAGGACATTCATGGGGAAGCACACTCCCAGGTGTTGGAGGAAAATGTTCTTGCTATTATCTTCTTAGTAAATAAACTTTTGTGAAAGCTTAAAAAAGAATTCCCTGCTATACATCTGAAATAAGTAGGCATCCAACCTTCCTCTGAAGTTCTGACCTGAGGGGAAGTTTATTAACTCTTAAGGCAACCCATTCTACTTTGAGGTTGTTCTAGCTATTCTGAAGCTTTCCTTTATATATCCAACCTAAATTTGCAGTGCTTGTCCACTCAGAATAAGCTGAACCCTTCTTCCATGACAGAGCCTTCAAAAGTAATTGAAGGAAGCTATCATCACTTCTCCTCCACCCCCGTTGCTATTCTCCAAGTTAACAGTCCCAGTTCCTTCAACAAATTCTTCATGGCATAATCTCAAGGCTCTTCACCATCCTGATCAACTTTCTCTGGCTGTTCTTCAGTTTATTGATACACTGCTTAGACTCAGCACTGAACAGAATATTCTAAATGGGCTTTGTCCAGAGTGGAATCAGACTCACAAATCCCTTGTTTTGGATACAATCTTTCTCAGTGCATCATAGGAGAGTTAAATTAGCTCTCTTTCCTTTATCACACATATATCACATATCACACATAGTCATAATAATGACTCATGCTGATTTGTAGCATATTAAAGCCACCTCATTATTTTAGTCAAACTATTAGCTAGTTAAAACTCCTCCATGCTGTATCTGTGAATAAGGTTTGTTTGTTTAGAATGTAGAATGTATTTATTGAATTCCATCTTACTGATTTAGACTAACATTGTAACCTCTGTCAAGATCATTCAGAGTCAACCTTTTCAAAGTGGTTTGTGGGAAACCCCTTTCTTTTGGCAAGACAGATGTGGATATCATAATGTAAAATTATGTAAGGATAAGAAGGTACTCAAGAAACAATGATGAGAACTAGAAAGAAATGCCACTATATCAATAAGCATTTGCTAAGAGCCTAATGTGTGCCAGGCATTGTGCTGAACATTGAAGATAGAAAGAAAAGCAAAAGATAGCCCCTTCTCTTGAGGAAAAAACAAAGGAGACAATTGCGAAGAGCTACGTACAAACAAGATAAAGGCAAGATCAAGTGGAGATAATCTGAGGAAATGTTTGTTGACTGACTGAGCAGCAAATACACTGAAGCCTCCCTATACCAGATTAAAGCAGAATCTGATGGCTCCAGAGGAGAAGTGAGGCTGGTGACCTGCACAGCCCTCCCTCACTCAAAACAAAGTCAAGTACAGGTCTGTCACCATTTCTCTGATGGCGTGGTCTTCTTCGGCAACGAAGGACAAACCCAACAATAACAACAAAGCAGAATCATGTCAGCAGCTGATTGCCCTGGTATCCATGCGAAATTGATGCTACCAAGCAATGAATATGTTCAACTGCAAACACTCCTTGAAACATTTTCGAAGGCATTCAATCTGTGTGGGTGTGAGAAGTGCCTAGCGCACCACTGAAACCACAGGACCTTCAAGTGTTAAATTATTGTTATCATTGCTGCTACTGTTATTTCTGTGAGTGAGGAATTTTGTAGGGACTTTTCTTCTTTCTCCATAAATCATTACACTAACTATACAACCTGAAGAGTTATTTTATATATATATATATATATATATATAATATATATATAATTATTGTAAAATTTTGTAAAAATTTGTATAAATTATTGTAAAAGGAATTACAGTCTCTAAAGGCCCAAAGACAGTTTTCAGATTACCACTGATCCAATGATTTTTATCAGCTGTTTTCAACTACTGGGCAGGGAGTGGAGAGGGTGTCAAAGGTGAAAAACATTTAAAATGATTATTTTAAAACATTTGGGATCAATTAATTTATATGTACCTATACCTAAATATATGCATATATATTATACTATATATGTATGTATAATGTGTATATATATTCATATATATAGTGTGTGTATGTGTGTGTATATATATATATATTTTTTTTTCAACAGTCTTGTTATGCCAAGCCTGGTTTTTTATCCTGAGCCATGGCAACTTCAAAAAAGTCTGCCAGCAGACTCTACACATCTCAGGTTGAAGCAGATGGCATGATGAAAGCTGCGACAGGCTGAGGATCCCACACACAAGGTCCTAACGCCTATGGTGTGTTTGCATGGAGAAAAAAATATTTGGACTTATGGCTATGGTGAGCCAGGATGAACAAACTATATGCTGGGAACAAAGTAATGAGTCCTTCAAAGGTACTCCCTGGTATGTTAAGAGATTAATTCTCATTCCAAAGGAGAACACTCTCAGAATACAGTTTGCTTTGTCTGGCTCAACTAATTACAGTATTAAGATCCCTAGGGGAAAAAAGTTCATGTTAATAAATTAGGTTTGTTTTTTAGTTTGTTTGTTTAAATTAGTTGAAAACTCATTTAATTCATTCTTGAAAAAAATGTTCAAATTTGGGTCTACAAAGACCACTTTTTTAAAGTGGTTTGTTTTTTTTTTAAATAATTAGCTGCATTATTCAACCCACCAAAAGGCCCTTTAAATTTTTTTTAATATACATCACAAAGCACAAAATTGGGCATTTCTTTTTAATGTATCTACAAAAGTTGTTATTGATAACTTCACAGTCTAGTGGATACATATGAGGACCCAGTTTGGAGAAAATAAATTTACAGGTGTAAAGGTGTCAAATATTTGGAATTTGAGTCTATGAAGAAAAACCAATTTAGATAATTTATAGACCAGATTCACCGAATAATTATCAAGTTTTCCTTCCACATTTGTCATTTCCTCCAGAAATTGTCCCCTGATTCCCAGAATCAGTAACTATGTTTTTCTAACTTGAACCTCATAATCCTTATTTTTCTTGCCAATAAACCGATTAAAATCTATTAAGCACCCCTACTATATTCCAGGCTCTATTCTACACTCAGAATATCATGGTTTCACAAATTTAGTACTGGAATGAACCAGAAAAGTCACTGAATTCATGTCCCTCATTTTATTCAACATACAATCTTGTACACCATAGTCCTCTATGTACATGCCTTAGTCCTCTTATAGACTGTTCATTATATAAGAGCAGGGAATCAGTACTATCTAAATTTGTTATGTCTTTGGTGGTTTACATGCAATAATTACTTAACAAAAGTTTAAACTGTATTGCTGAGCAGAGGTGACTTCCACATGTTCTTGAAGCATAGGAAAGAAAAAAGTAACTAGATTTGTTATTCATTATACCTACTGTTAATACACAAAACAGATACCCGACATCTTAAAAGATGTCCTTTTAGGTTATATGGCAGCAAACTGATTATACAGTTTATCTGTCTGCACTTGGAAAGATTTTGTTTTAACTGTCTCTGCTGCATTTTAGAGTATTATGATGCAAAAGGTAAAGGGATGCTTATGCCCTGAAGATACAATCATCATATGTCAGGGGAAAACACCAAGAGTTCTCAGACTCAAATCCCCCAAGATTGTTCTTTATAAAAATAAAGTAGGTCTAAAAGTCTCTTTTTCAAGCTGTACATTCTCTGACAACACAACTCACTATGCAACTGTTTGATTTTCCCTACTGAAGCAACTTAATGACAAAATAAAATTATTCTTAATTTTTGTGGATATACATATATCCATAATACATACACATAATAATAGAAAGTCAAATATTGAAAAACTCTGTCTTGGGAAGGTTAAGAACATTAATGCACTGTTGATGTAACTATGACTTGGTCTACCCATTTTAAAAAAACAATTTTGACCTCTATTCCCAAAGTCACTAAAATATACATACCGACTTTTATCCAAAGATATCATTACTAGTAGGCATATATTTCAATGAGGTAAATGAGGTAATAGAGAGCAAAAAGGTCCCACATATACGAAAATATTCATAACAATTTATTTTGTTATAGTAAAGAATTAGAGGGGGAAATGAGTGTCCAGCACTTAGACAAGGATAAAACGAATTATGCTATACAAATGTTAATAAGAAATTATTGTGTCATTAGGAATAACAAATAAAAATAATTGAGGGAAACCTGGGAAGACTTGTATGAACTTATGGAAAGTGAAATGAGAAGAGCCAAGAGAATATCTATATGATAACCACATCACAGCAATGTAAAGGAAGTTATATGGAAGTGTGGATAGAATACTGAACCTGGAGCAGACTTTAGCTCAAATTTAGTTTGTCTATGACACCCTACATGTCACTTCACCTCATCTCCCTTAGTTCCCACTCATATAAAATGGAAATTTACTTCTTAGATTTGTGAGGACAAAATGAGATAATATTTTAAAATTGTTTAACAAATCTTAAAACATAAAAATGCTAGCTATCAATCATTATTAAGAAAGATGACTTTGAAAGATGTCAGACCTCTGATAAATGCAGTGACCAGACATATCTTTGGGTAGGGAGCTAATGGACTAGGATAGGTTAAAAACAACCTGGGGTCAAAGAACTAGATGGTTTAAAAAATATTTTGACGACTATATTTCAATATACTTTGTATCTGATTTATTTGATTTTGCACATTTAAAAATATTATTTAGAAAAGGGGTTCTATTCATAGGCTTCACCAGATTTCCAAAGGGGTCCAGGACAAACAAAGCAAGGTTTAAAATCCAGAACCCAGAGGTACATAATGAGAGAAAAATTTTCAAACATAGACAATGTACTAATTTATTTTGCTTGATACACTTGTTTGTTACAAAAACTTCTATCAGGGCGAAAGTAGAGTGGGAGATAGATGGGCAATTAGTGGATAATAGTGGAAATGTAGAAAAATGAGAGGATCAATGAAATATTAAAAAACATAAGAACATAAAAGTAAGTCCAGAATGGGATATAAATTGGGTGATTTTGTTGCTACTTTCTAAAATTTAACATATACTTTAAAAAAAGCTCACCATTGCATATGCAACCTTTCTGCCATCCATTGTATAATGAAATGGGTATGTTGTTTGGTGATTGTTAATTGAATAATGAAAAATATTTTTTATTGTTACTGTATAGATTTTGGGAGAATTTAACATCTTAAATTCTTTACAGTATGAGAAGCTCTCTCTTAACCTTCTCTTTTAAGTTTCTGTGGCTTTCCATACGCTTTTCCTTAGGCATACTGGCTCCCTCCTTCAGTCACATTTTCACAGTGGATACAAAAGATGATCTGCCCCCAATATAGCAATTTTTAAAAGCTTCTTATTTCAGAGTGTTCATAAAAAGTCATCAAAAATATTTATTAACTAATTGTACATGATGTTCCCAACCTACACGTTATCCTCAAATCCTCACTATCTCTTACAAACCCTCAAATCTAGTCTTGCTGCCAAGCCCTAACGGGGCATTGAAGTGACTCAGGGGATATAATACCCAACCTAGAGTCAGGAAGACTCATATCTGGCCTCAAATATTTAATAACTGTTTGTTTCCTCACCTACAAAATGATCTGGAGAAGGAAATGGTAAGCCATTCCATTATGTTTGCCAAGAAAATCCCAAAGTAGAGTCATGAAGAGTCAGATCCGACTGAAAGCAACTGCACAACAACCTAGTTCACCTTTGCAATATTTCTCTAATATGCCTCCTTCTCTCTTGACACTGCCACTACCCCATGTGGGTCCTCCTCACCTCCCCCTTGGACAACTATAGCAGTCTGATGACGGGTCTACCTGTCTTGTCTCTCCTCAATCCAGTCCATACTCCATTCAGTTACCAAAGTGACCATCTTCCTAAATCTCAAGTCTGATCAATTTAATTCCCTAGTCAAAATACTCCATGGGCTCCCTGCTGTCTCTGAAAAATCTTCATTTTCTTTTTCAGTGTTCAAAGCCCTTCATAACCTGGACCCCCAAACACACCTTTTCAGTGTTCTAACACCTTACTCTCTGACACATTCTCTTTGATCCAGTGACACTGGTCTCCTAAGTATTCCTCAAACAAGATATTCCCTTTCACTTCTCTAGGCATTTTATCTGACTGTCCTCCTTAGAATGATCTCCACCCTTATCTCTGCCTACTGCTTTCCCCAGCTTCTTTCAAGTTCCAAATAAATCCTGCCTTCTACAAGAAACCTTTCCCAATCTGGCTTAATTCCAGTGCCTTCCCTCTGTTAATTATTTCCCATTCGTCCTGTTTATACTTTGTGCTCTTTGTTTGTTTGCTGTCTCTCCCATTATATCGTGAACTCCTTGAGAGAAGGGACTGTCTTTTGCTTCTTTTTGTATCCTCCAGTGATTAGCACAGTGTCTCACACACAGTGGGCACTTAAATGCTTACTGATTATACTAGATTCTATGCGATGAGAAAAGAATGCCAAAATTCCTGTTTCTTCTAAGTAATTTTGCTTATACATCTGTCAAATTTCAAACTTAAAAACAATCTACATCTTAAAAAATGAAAACTGCACTTCTGGAATCTATCCTTAGATATACAGAAATCTGATGCTTTATAAAAACACATACATACAACAGAAAAAGCGCTCAAATGTATGGATTCATTTTACTCAAGATGTTAAAAATATAAAATTCCAGAATTCTATTTATATTTCATCTATTCCTAATATTTTTTTATGGGGGGGGTTTAATGCTATTAGATAGCTATTTTACTGGCCAGTCATCAGTCTTTCCAGAATTAACTTCCCAGAAATACTTGGTATAATTATGTTGCCTTATAAAAACAGCAAACTGAATTTCCTCAAGCATTCTGGACAGATAATCATGTCTACTCTTGGGTGTTGTTGCTTCTAAACTTATTTTGATTACACTGTGTTAGAGTAGGAAGAAAATATCACTTTTGCTGATGTCTATTGAATGGATACTATACATATTGAATAAACAAAGCTAAAACACAAGCAAATTACAAGAGCTCCAGGACATCCAATTGCTTTGGGGCTTAAGCTTTAACACCTCAGCCAGGATTAAAGCTGCCAACTTCACTTAAGTTCCTAAGTGTAGGCTGTTTATTTCAAGATGATAAATCTAGATGCTTCTTTAATATGTGAGGATTTATTCTCTCATTAATATATGTAACTCCTCCCTAACTGAATAGATGGCCCTGCTGGCCCTGCTGTGGCTGAAGAATCCCTTACCCTGTGTCAAACCTTGTGACGTGACCCTCTGTACTTACCTAGGACAAGAGACACAGACTCCATTACCAGGCCAGGTATTAAAAGCCTTTCAAAGAAGACTTGAAATGACGTGCTGGAGTTTAGGTTCTGTTAGCATCACCTTTGAGAACTCAGGATTATATCCAGGCCTCAAAGAGGTATCAGAGGTTTGTGGAGAAGATATTTACTTAAATTTCTCTATTTCTTCTTATTTTTTTTTGGCTTTAACAGTATAAGAAATGAAAAGTGAAGCATGTTTGGGAAAATTTGTCATGACAGGTGGACCTCTAACAAATGTGGACTTTTTTTTTTTTTAATCTGCACCTTGTCTTTTCCTGTAAAGGCAAGAAATTTGATTATTTTGTTGTGAATTTACACAAATGTTGTAACCAACTATTTGGATTTGGTCCTAAATATGAAATGCAAAGAAGAATGAATCGATTAAACACTGAGAGTATTCACTAAAATACAACGCCAAAAATGGTAGTCATCACAGAAATTTTTTCATACATAATAGGCACATGTTTCAAGTTTCAGACTTAGGAAAGCCTCCTTTTCCATAAATCTTTCAGTAAAATACTGATTAGAGCACAGCTCTGATGCATTATTGAACAACCAAACTCTTGCACAGTAATTGATGGTGGCACTCTGATTTAATGATCCTTATTTTTAAAGCTAATTAAAGAAATTGAGTTGCATGTTCAAAGGGGATTAGCTTAATGTGACGAGACTATTTTGGACATAAAATGGCTCCTAGCTTCTGAATTAAATGATAGACAAAATGGAACAGAAAGCTTTTGGAAAATAAATATATTTATTTTCAGGTGCAGTAGGATAAGTATGAATGTTCTTTCCTTCAACTTTTCAAAAACAAGTTTGATTAGAAATGATTATAAGATGTTAAGATATTCCCCAAGGTCATTTTATCATACTCCAACATGGCCATCTGGACAGTTCTTTTTGTACTTTGAAAGCAAAAATTTTATTTCATTAAAGTCACAGTTTAACAAAATATGTTAAATTACTTCTGACTGACATTAGCCATAATCAGGGAAAGGCAGTTTCCTGCTTACCTTTTGGATAATAATTCCTTACCGCAGAAAAAATAAAGGAGAGGCATCATTTTGAAAAACGTGTGCTGCTAGTGTCTCTGGATTGGCATCATGGGGATTGAACTTAGAGGGTCTTTATTTGTTGGTTTTTTTAACTTCTCAGAACTAAACAGGATTAGCTTTTACCTGAGTAACTCAAGGTGGAGGGAAAATAATTCTTCACTTAATCCCACCCCTCGATGTTTAATATTATTATAGACAGAAAGATTGTCATGGCCTCAGTATTCCAAGAACTTTTAACTTGGCATTTTGGGCTTTTCTTGGTTTTGGAGTCAGAGACAGAATTTGGATCTGAAATCAGAAGTACAGGGTTAGGATCCTGGTGATAATACTGACGACTTGAGTGTTCTTGAACAAAGTTATTAGACTCTCTCCAAGCTTCAATTTACTCAGCTGTAAAATAGGAAAATCCATATTTTTGCTAATGAAATTCAATGCAACAAACCTGTACTAAATTCCTACTACACTTCACAAGATGAGTAGATAAAGAGTTGTTCTTACAGTTAGGATGATCTGGATTAAAGTCTCACCTTGAAATACATACATATATATATATATATATATATATATATATATATATATATATATATAATTATATATTGGCTGTATGACTCTGAGCACAATGAACCTCTTAGGGTCTATAGGCAACTATCTAAGATTATACAATAATGAAGATATTCATTGTTAGTGGGTTTCCTCAGCAAGAAGTAACCTGCTCTGATAAAATAACAGATGCTGACCCTAAAACAGAATAAACCAAGGCACTAAAGATATAAAAATCTAAAAGAATCTTTGATTTCCAGGTACTTACATTTTACTGGGAGCAGGGATATGACACAGATGTAGATAAGTAAAAAGAAGATAATATGAAGAGAAAGAGATCCTTGTCAGTGAGAAGAAAAATGGAATATTCTAAGAGGCAAAGGTAGGAGGTAGAACAGGCACAGAAGGGAGATGGAATGCTAAGGTCAGAATGAATGAAATGAATAGAATGAAGACATATGAAGGAGAGATATTTGAATTAAGTCAAGAAAGGCAGTGTCCTGGAACGATGGATATAGAGGTAGAAGGGACAATTAGAGGTACCTAGACCAACTATTTAATTTATAAGTGAATGGTAAAGTGACTTGAACAAGATCTCACAGGTAGGTAGTTAAAGAAGCAGGGTTTGAACCTAAGTTCTCTGATTCAGAAAACAATATTCTTTTCCATGGAGGGAAATATCATATAAATAGTAAAGTACTATAGAAATGTGAGCCAGTATTCAACAAAATGCTATGAATTGAGTTAGTGGTCAACCTTGCAGGTTTTAATGACTGATGTAGAGGATGGTCTGTATATATTCCCTCCTAAAAAGTCCTTCTTCATTCACTGGACCTCGTTTCCCTAATGTGCTCGACCTTTCTTAAATCCACATCTTAAAAAACTATTTCCATAAAACAATTAGGTAATACATATTCCACTAAACATTATTAATCTGTGCAGATTTGCATTAAGGCAGTAGAAATGGACCCATAAAATTTTCAAGCTGATGGAAGGAGGGGAATAGTCAATTGTGAGATTATTGCTTCTCATTGTAAAGATGTAAACACTAAAACCAAAATACTGGATGCATTTTTAATGCCCTTAAAATAAATAGGGAATACAAAAGAGTCTAATTGTTAATATCAGATTTGAGAGTCTGGAGAGGGACTACAAACTGGAAAGAATTAACCTTTTCATTAAAAGGAAGGGGATAGAGCCTATGATTGATTTTGAAGAACCCTTCCCACTCTAATCTATTACCTTGATTAATGTTGTGTCTATACAAATGAAATAAGTGACCTGTGATATGTTTGGTCTGTGACCGAATCTGAAAACTTCGAGATTAATCACATTAACGTTTATGAAAAATGACTATATTTAAGAATGCTGCATTAGGTACAGTGACATTGTTTCTAATTCAATGGTCATAAATAGTCATAGATAAGTTAAATATTACTGAAATTATTTTGGTTCAGTGGTCATGAATTAAGAAGGGGGAGGCACAGTGTATAGAGTATACATGGACCCAGAGCCAGGAGAATCTAAGTTCAAACCTAGCTGCAGACAAATGCTACCATGACTCTGGGTAAGTCACTCAAACTTTATCTGCCTCCATTTCCTTATCTCTAAAATGAGGATAATATCTCCATCCAAGGTTGTTGTGAGGATCAAGTTTGTAAAACATTTTATAACACATAACTGCAATATAAACTAGCTATCATTATTACCTTGATCAGGTGAATCTTAGTAATATTACCCAGGTGACTTATTTTCATTTCATTTCATTTTCTGTGCACAGTAAATACTTCAGTCTCACTCAGCATATGACAAGGCAAATAAAACATACTAAGATTTTATTTAGTATGAGATCTTTTGTGAGAATCAGGTGATACAGCATCTTTACATTCATGAATTATGACCTCATAGCATAGCTCCATGAGTAAATAAGTCAGTCTCCAAAGACTTTATTTCAAACTAGTACAGTCAAAATGCCCTCTGAGGTCAATAGCAAGTTTCAACTCAGATCCCAAATCTGAAAGGTCATTTAACTTTGTCACTAAAATTCCACCCAGCAACATTTGCTGTTTTAGATCTGCATGCACAAACACACATACTGGCCTAAAATAGCAAGATGGTGTTGCATTTTAATCCAGTGCTACATAAAAAGCTTGCCCAGGAAAAAGCAAGAATTTTAGTCCCTTCTTTCAAGTACTCTATATTTACATACTTTTAGTTAAAGGAACAAACATTCAAAAGCTGTTATTGAACCAAAAATAAAGTACTCAAAATTCCTACAGTAAATAAACTTCATGGTAAATGTAAAAACATATAAGTGATTTTCTTTCATATCTGAGATTGCTTTTAAAATTCCTGTGAGATAAGGGATAAGAAATTATTCACTTTCTTCACTGGTCATTGGTTTTGCTCAATTATTTTTTTAAATCCTGAATGTGCTAATAAAAGGAATATCTGGTATGGAAATTCTATCCACAAATGCAGATGAGCAATTCCTTAGCATCTTCAGATATTACCCAGGGTGCTATGACTTGACCATGCTCATAGGATGTGACTGAGACAGGACCTAAACCTAGAAATTCCTGTTTTCAGGGCTATCTCTCTATCCAGTATTCCTCATTTCCTTTTGTAATTCTCATATCACTGTTTTATGGCAGTAAAACTTTTGGAATGCTCAAAAATATTGTTAATCTTCAAAAGATGTAGAAATCATTCCATTAAAAATGAAGGATGCTTTTTAATGGGATAAAAATATATTTCCCTTCTTTCAGCTGCCTTCCCATCAACAGCAAGTCATAATTACATATACACATCTGGGGGAGATTGCAATAATTTCCCCTTCAGGGATAATAGGTTTACAAATGAATAAACTCCATTCCAAACTCAAAATAAGTTTTGGATGTATCCACTTTTTGGCATAATATTCTGCCCAATGCCTCATAAATTAAAATCCACTTAGGGTAAGTGGACAAAAAACCCTGAACAAACAGTTCTCAAAAGAAGAATTGCAAATATTAACAGACATATAAAAGATCTCTTCAAATCACTAATGGGAAAAGAAATGCAAATTAAATAACTGAAGTGCCATTTTATACCCAGCTAAGCAGCAAAGATGACCAAAAATAAGAAATCAATGGTGGAAGGGATGCAGACAGACAAGCACACTGCTGATGGAGTTTTGAACTCTTTCAACCATTCTGTATTCTAGAATTATGTTAAGAGATGAAAATGTCCAGATCCTTTCACTTAGAAATCCCCTTCTATCAAAGACAGAGAGATTCCAAAATATTCAGAGTAGCACTTACTGTAATTTTATTTTGAGAATTTCCTGTCATCTACAGAAATAAATGGAAAAGACACCAATGTCACAAACCAGTGTTGTGTGGTTTTCAGTTATTCTCATTGTAACACTCGGTATGCACTCACTGATTATACTGTCACTCAATCATTAGCTTGATTTTTGGGTAGATATAACTCAAATGGCAGAACATATATATATATAAATCTTCTAAATAAAAAGAGATGGTCAAAGCCTAAGCTACTACTTTTCAATTTAACAAACATTAAGTACCTAACATGTGTGAAAAAAACATACTAAGTGCAGGGAGTGCTGAGAGATACAAAGACGAAAAAAATCCCTGCACTCAAAAAATTGACATTTTACTGGTGGTTAGACACATCCTATGAATGTGCATCTGGATAAGAAACAATCTTAGGAGAAAGTCCTAAAAACTGGGATTGGGAAAAGATTCTAGATCCGTTAGAACGGTGATACTCAGGCTGAACATTATAAGAAGCTGGAAAAAACCAAGAGACTGGGATGGGGAGGCTGCATATCCCTTCCAGTCAGGCATGGGGAGCAATTTATGCATTGGCAAAAACGGAGAGAAGAGTGACAATTTCAGAGAAAGGAAAGAAGGCCAGTTTGGCTGAGATGTAAGGAATATGAAAGAAATCATATGAAATAACTTCTCAAAAGGCAGGCTAAGTCCAGATTGTGTTGGGCCTTCCTTAAATGCCTAATTAACTGCCAAGTTTATGCTCTGGGGGGAGAGAGGGGGGCTTGGTTTTGTTTTTTTATCATCTAGACAATAGAGAGCTACTGGGGATTTCTGCCCAAGGAAGTGGCCTAGACCTATAAATATCTGCCTATCTTACATTACTTTTGGAAATCAGTAAGACAGTGTTTTGCGTGGAAATTCATTAAAACTATCATCTTTAAACATTTAAGGCATTTTAATTTTGCCCCCTATTGGCTTTTTTTTTATTGATGCCTTTTGGTTATACATCACATTCGCTTCTGAATACATCAGTCTTTCTGCTCTCCTAACCATTTAGCCTTCCCTTGTAACAAAGAACCCAAAAAGAAAAAGAAACTAGGCGATCAAAGGCAACCAAGTCATTCGCAACTGACAGCATCTGCAATATCCCACCTCCGTGGTCCCTAGCTCTGCAACAAGGGGAAGGCACACACTTTCTGGACACATTCAGTTTTAATATTCTTTTCATTCATATTATTGCAGTTACTGTATATATTGTTTAACTGGTATCGTTAACTTCTCTCTACATTAGCTCCTGTAAGTTTTCCCATCACATCCGCTTACCACAGTTTATGTCATACATGTTATCCATACATAGAAATAGGTTATTAGATAATCTTTTGGGGGTGGGGAGAGGTACAACAGAAACCTCACAAAATCAAGCACACAGTGAGGTCCTGCAACTAAAAAAAGTGGATTTCAATGATATACGGAGCATGACTCCAGATAACCAGTACATAAAAGACCTATGTGATTCACTGGATTCTGTTTTTTGACCTAAATTTTCTTCATCATTTTATCATCTACCCACTTTGTACAGATATGGAAAAGAATTTTCCAAAAACTTTTTAAGCTTCAACATAGAAGTATTTCTGATAACTGTAAATCATACTTTTGCTGCAAACAACTTAAGAGACAACATGGCACAGCGGAGGAAATGCTGGATCTGAAGTGTTTTGCTTCAAATCCTATGTCTGCCACTTACCTTTGGGGTCCTATGCCCCTCACTTTATAAATCCCCAGGCCTGTTTCCTCAAATATAATCTGAAGGAATTGTATGAATGATTTCAAAGGTCTCTTTCAATTCCAAGTCTATCATCCTATGAACTTAATCCAAAAGAAATATATATAGTATGTATATATGTGTATATATATATTTGTAAATATACATATATATACATATATGTGTATATATGTGTGTGTACATATATATACACACATACATACATATATATACCTACTACATTCTCTGGTCATTTCATCTGACAAAGTAATGAATTTCTGAGGAAACACGATTTTGCCTTTCTGGGTCTGAAAACCTCCACAGACTGCACAGCCAAAGTACAATAATCTTATGACTGGCAAGTTTCTAGGATTAAACAATTAACGTGTTTATTCCTAACCCCCCCATTCCCCCAACAATAGCTGGATTTCGGTCATGAATAAGCACTAAACCCTGGGGTGATTAGCTATAATAATGATTCGGTGACAGTAGGTCTACTGCTTAAAAATGTGCATTTGACAGATCATTGACACACAGTCAGAGTCCTTTTCACTTAAATGGGAATTGTGCAATAGGGCAATGAATTGAGACCGTTAGAGATTATCTGGGTTTAACAGCACGTCCCTTTAGCTGGCAGTTATAACAATATACCAAGTAGCAGAATTAAACAGAGGCATCAATTATATCCCCCCGACCTGTTAGTATTTTTGACAATATTTAAATAGCACATCCCTTTAGGGTATAGCTTTTATGCCCTCTCCGCTACACACCTGTCAAGTATTTAATTTGCCAAAGGAAACAGTTTGATTTCCAAGGGCAATCTTAATATTGAAGTAGCAAATTGGGAAAATTGAACCTTATTGAATAGAAGTAATGAGAAGAATCTGAGAAAAAAAATAGTAGGCTTAATTCAATGTGGCATGTGTGCATCTGTCATTGACACAACAATGTAATCAAGTTCCCCAATATGTTGCATATACCTCAGGCTTATAAATTATTCACTTTCTTCTCTTCTCAGGGACATAGAGGCATGCTAAAGAAGGCTGATCTAGGGGCTCAGATTTCTAGCTCGAAGGACTGTACAAAGATTGTGCCTAGAAAAACTCACCTGTTGTGATAAGTAAAGATAAAAACATAT
Source organism: Bettongia penicillata ogilbyi (assembly GCA_023548195.1). Taxonomy (NCBI): domain Eukaryota; kingdom Metazoa; phylum Chordata; class Mammalia; order Diprotodontia; family Potoroidae; genus Bettongia; species Bettongia penicillata. Next base: position 421,950 of record JAJHZJ010000425.1, read on the forward strand.
GCCTGATCACCGTTGTCAGAGCTTAGTGCAGGACTTTCTTATAATATTAATATAATACATTTTTAAAATGGTGGCAGCTAAGTGACACAGGATAGAATGCTGGTTCTGGAATCAGGCCATTCCTCAAACACTTGCTAGCTATGTGGCTCTGGACAAATCATTTAACTAGTAACTGCCTCAGTTTCCTCAGCTATAAAATGAGAATGATTATAGCATCTACTTCCCAGGGTTATTGTGATGACAAAATGAGATACTCTTAAAGTGCCCTGCAAGCCTTAAAACACAATATAAATGCTAGTAATTAATATGATTACTAAATTACTAAAAGAGGATAAAATCTGGGGTCAAAATATACCTGAGATATCATTTAATTCAACTCCTCATTTTCCAAAAAAGTATGTTACAAAGAGGTGATGTGACTTGACCAAAATCAGAGCAGTAGATATGTAGCAGAGCATGGATTAAAATCCTCTGAGACCTAAACCAAATGTCCCTTTCACAATACCATAAACAGGAGGTCGAGGAAGAAATAAGATCTTCTTCTTTTTTTTTTTTGGTTAACTTTGGCAGAGAAAAAAAAAACCTAACATAATGAGACCCAGAATATTCACAAAGAAATTAATTAGAACAAATAAATAAAATGACACAAATAAATCAGTTAGAAAAGTACTTAATGTTTTTAGATATTGATAAAGTCAATGACTATGGTGAAATATGACTGAAAGTGCTAACCCTTCCAGAGAAGCAAAGGGGAAATTTCTCCTACTCCTTTTTTATGTCTTTGTAAGTGCTGTATATGAGACAAGTATTTGAGGTACTTGTTAAATATAAAGAAAAAGGAAATATGGATGTCAATTCTTCTCCTTCTACATGAAAGAGGTAGTAGATAAAATTACTTTCAAAAGTATGCCTAAGATCCTTTCACAGAATATACCTTCACACTTTCTCTCTTTTCTATGTAGACAGTGGCTAGGACACCTCCAGGTAAGTTACAGCCGAATCTTACAGAAGTGGAGAAGATAATTCTGACACAATAATTACTGACACAATCTAGAGCACAGGTGGTTAACCATTTCTTGTATAATTGAAACTTCTGACATTCTGGTAAAGAATGGACTTATTCTCAAAATAATGTTTTCAAATGCTCAAAATAAAATACAAAGAAAATAATTATACTGAAATAAAGATGCAATTTTATTTCAGCATCAAAGTTCCGTTGAAATATTATTGGTGGACCCTGGGTTAAGAAACCATGTTGCAGAGTAATCTTTACTATTCCATCCATAGTATGTTTTATAAACAAAAAACAAAACCATACTTCAGACACTGGCTTCCTATCTTTGCTTCTCAATGAATTCTCCCCTCCAATGCTAAATTGGATAGAAATTAAATGAAATCAACAAGCATTTATTAAGCACCTACTATCTATGCTAAGAAATGAGGAATTTCAGGATCAATGGGATAAAAAATATGAGAGTAGTTCAGAAAAGGCAAAGACTAAACTTCTTTTAGTAAACTGCTTATATTTCCTACTACTTTTTTCTATTTTGGATGTTCCTCTAATTAAATTTTAAAATGCTTTAATATATTACTTCTTTCAATTCTTTTATGCTCATCTAACCAAAGAAATAAAACTAAAAAAACAAAAACAACATAAGCAAGATATTTATATCTTGGGCCTTGACAATTCATAAAGCTTATCAAGCCACTGTATAAATTGGTTTCTTAAACCAATCATTTTAATTACTTTTCAAGGGAACACATACATAAGCTCATCATAGTCTATCTAAACATAACCAAAACATCAAAGGTCTTTCACAAATCCAAGACTTATTGAGAAGAAATTATTTCACAAGCCTTCCTCAATCCATCTTTTTCTCATAATTTCTAGATCTGCAGACTGATTATATGCTTCACTTAGAACTTCATCTCTCACCTCTGCTCAGACCTAAATAATGAACCTTTTGTAAAGTATTTGGCTGAAACTGTGCCTCCTTAAATCACTGAATCTTCAAACTACTTTGGGACTTTAAAGAGTATTTTGCTTATTAAAGTGGCAAACTAAGGTTTCTCAAAAATTCCCAACATGATCATAAAAAGTACTGTAACAATACCAAAATTGATTGTGATTATTACTAAATTAACTTGAAAGTCTGCATTGGAGAAAAATTATTGTCACCTGTATTCAGAATAATGACCTGGATAGGTCAAAATATCTGGGAAATTAATAATAGAAATTGAAATATGGCCAATTTAATTATTTGAGTTCAGAGCATGCACACCCTCAGGTTCCATATGGTCAATGTGATATATTCCATTCTAATTTAAATGCTTGAAAGTTTCTTTGCTATAAAAATTCCAAATAAAAATTGTTAACATAAAAAAATAGAATGCTCTGTTACATTTGGAAGTTGGAATGTTTGTCACCATCTGACGCTGTCATGGGAAGCAATTGCTCCTTACACTCCTTTAAGAAGTGAGAATTTGCAACGCCACCAACTGATGACAATGTAAATTATCCCTCACACTGTCAAAATAGAGGTGCTTTCCCTTCCTCACACACATGATTACACATGCAAATCCAAGCTTATCAGAAATAGTGTAAGGAAGGGGATCAAACATTTGGATGGGAACGAGCAGCATCATATGAACAATAAACTCTAGTGATGGAGACCATATCTACATACAGCTCTCTATCTTAAACATATCTGTATCATCCCCTTCTTCTGTAGGAATTCATTCTTTGGCATCCAGACAGCTTTCAACAGAATGTCATATCATCCACAATATACAGCAATAACCATGGCAAAAAATAACCAGGGGAAGAAAAAAGCCACAGTGAATCTGAACATCTCATTTTGGGCTTAAATGATTTAATTAACCATTCATTAACACATACATAAATCAGCCTTTCAGAAAATAAAAAGAATAGTGGCCAAGCAATTTCTGGAATGCTTGCTTGGATGGGTAATGTCCTACCTGGTCTTTCAGCTGCTGAACTGATGTCTGAAGGTTTAGTATCTGACTGAAGAGAGGACTCTGCAGGACTGACTTTAGGAGACTCAGCTTGTCTTCATTTGCAATATCTCCCCGTTCCCTCAGTTTAGCCTGCAATCGCTCTGCTGCTTGTAGGGCACGACTGGTGTCTACAATAAAAGATATTAGTAGTGGTCAGTAGTAGGTTAAAAAAAAGTATTCAAATCATAATAAAATTTTGTTGACTGATTGAAAGCAAGACAACCACCTCTTCCAATAAAACAATATCCATTCTCACCAAAATGACAACAATTTAGACTTACATGGGACGTTTATAAACTGTTACACATACATTAATTCTTATATCAGCTCTATGAAGCAGTTTAAAAAAGTATTATCCTCCATCATAACAGACAGGGAAACTAAGGTACAAAAGAATTAACTGACTTGCCAAAAGTCACATGGATTGTTAATGAAGAAGCTGGAAAGTGAATTCTTACAGTGTGACTTCAAATCCAGTGTTTTTTTGCAACATCCCATGATGCTTCTCGCAAAAATTTCAAAGGAGAACCATAAAATGTGGAGATTAACATGCTACTAAAAAATTCACCCATTCAAGTCTGCCATGACTAATGCAAAAAATAAAAGTAAAAGAGAGAAGAGAAAAGAAAATGAAAAATTGCTTGACAAAGCACTTTGTGGTAGAAAAAAATGAAAACAAAATATATGTCCATTAACTGAGAAACAAATAAATTGTGGTACATGAATTAATGGACTATTATTGGACAGTAATAAATGGCAAACATCATGAATACAGAGAAACATGGAAGGATTTAAGTAAACTAATGTAAAATTAAGTAAGCCCACCCTTACTCCTTCGAAGAGATGTGTTAAAGAATAGGGTGGAGAGAGAGGGAGCTATCCACAGGGATGGAATATTGCCTGTAATATCAGTTGTTTTTATTTCTTTATTTGCTGGCAGTTTTCATCTTATCTTTCCTTTCTTTTTCAAAAGTTATTTTTTTTATAAAGAAAGAGGCCTGGAGAGAGGAATACAAGGGAGAATGAGTGATATAAAAGCAAATTGCATCAATAAAAATTATTTTTAAAAAGATGCATGAAAACATGAATATATTTAACCTATTCAATGCAATATTTAGTTCCATCTTCCTTTATCTACTTTTTAAATTAAGTAAAAAAATTAAGTAAAAAAAATTTTTTTTACTTACAATGTATGAAATTTAAATACTAGCTATTTCTACTTTCAAACTCAAATATTTGCTCAATCAGAATGAATTTTATTACTTTGACATTTTCTTATTTCTTGAGTAGAAAAAGAAAAAAAAGAAGCTCATTATTAAATGGATTCAAATGCATTGTAGGTCATGGCCAACAGCACTAAAACAGAGCTTACCTATAAAGTAGCCATTGGTTTTCTTCTCTCATTACAAGGATCATAGACTAGAGAGTTTGAATGCAGCTTCAAGACACAACAGTCCAATCTCCTCAGTTTTACAGACAAGAAAAGTGAGATTGATATAGGCTAAGTCCCTCTCCTAAGGTCACAGAAGTCCTATTAGGGGTGTAACTGAACCTAGGTCCTCTGACTCCACAGCTAGTTCTATATGAGTGATGGGATCAGATGAAACATATCAAACAAAGACATCATTCTGAGCTACTCCAAGATTCTTCAAGAAGTGAAAGGAGTGAGACTTAACATCTGACCCTAAAGAAGCAAACAAACAACCAAACAAAAATCTTGTCACTTCCTGGCAAACAAAAAGAGAAGAAAAGGAAGCAGCGTCACATTTTACATTGTTGGGCTCAAAGATCACTGCAAACAGTGACTGTAGCCATAAATTAAAAAATGTTTGCTCCTTGGAAGGGAAGCTGTGGCAAAACTGGCCAGCATGCTAAAAAGAAGGGACATCACACTGCTGACAAAGGTCCATGTAATCAAAGCTATGACTGTGAGAGCTGAACTATAAGGAAAGCTGAGAACAGCAGAATTGACAATTAAGCTGAAGCTTAAATACTCTGGCCACATGATGAGAAGACAGGACTCATTGCAAAAATCCTGAATTTGGGAAAAGACTGAAGGCAAAAGTAAAAGGACAGCAGAGGATGAGGGGGATAAATAGTGTCAGGGAAGCAACTAACATGAGTTGGGACAGACTACGGCAGACAGTGAAGGACAGAAGGGTCTCTGCCCGATATGCTGCAGTCCACAGTGTCACAAAGAGTCCAACACAACTGAACAACAACAAAAACATGTTGCTTTTAAAGGAAAATATTTTGCATGTGTTCTCATTGTCCTAACAGTCCAAGTATCTGCATAAGTGAGGCAGCAAATAATTTTCTCCCAAAAACAATGGAAAGAAGCATTCTAAACACATAAAAATATGTGCAATAATAGGGATGGGGATAAAATTACAGGTAATTCAAGTTTTAGCAATGAGGTATTTAATCAAAGGACATTGTTTGTGAGCTAAAAAACAGAACTACAGGTACTATAAACATGAATCACCGAACCCTGGACATTTTATTACTTCAACCTGGAAATACCAATTCAAAGGATACTGAGATCTGAAGCTGACTGGAACCTTAGAGATGATCTAGACTAACTTTTTCAAAACCCATTTTAAGTTGTCTTAATTCTTCATTAAATTTTACCCACGGGGATGGAGCCAAGATGGTGGACTAGGAGGATGGACCTGCTGTATCTCTTCCCCCTTATTCCATAAAATACCTGTAAAAAGTGACTCTAAACAAAATCTAGAGCAGCAGAAGCAACAAAATGACAGAGTGAAAGAGATTTCCAGCCCAAGACAGCCTGGAAGGCCAATAGGAAAGGTCTATCACACCAGGCTCAGAGCAGAGTGCAGGCCAGCCTTGGTCATGTCAGACCACAAGGACAGCACTGGAGTAGACTTCAGGGCACTGAATCCCAGGCAGTAGCTGTGGTTCCCAGATTTCTCAACCCACAAATGCCAAAGACAGCTTCAAAGATCAGTGAGAAAGTTCTTTCACCTGGGTGAAAAGGGAGCAGAGTCCGACCCTAACCCTGGACCCAGGGCAGTGGCAGCCACTGTGGCAGCAAAGCACTCAGCCTAAAGACCCTGTGGGAATCAAGTGGCTGATCTGGTTCTCAATCCTAAGTGGTAGCCTGGGGTGAGGAAGAATGCTGGTCTGGTGGAGCTGGAGGCAGTCATGAAGAGGGAATTCTACTCACAGATCCTGGGCAGAAAAACTTGTGGTTGCACCCAGACCAGGAGAGCAGTAAACTCCTCTCCCTTGATTGTGCCACCTTGGAGGGACTGAGAACTTACAGATTCCTAGAGTATACCCTCCACTTGACAAAGGACTCAAAACTCAAGTGACTGGGAAAATGTCCAAAAAAGGGGGAAAAAATAAGACTATAGAAGGTTAATTTCTTGGTGAACAGTTACTTTCCTCCATCCTTTTGGATGAGGAAGAACAAAGTATACCATTAGAGGAAGACATAAAAGTCAAGGCTTCTACATCCAAAACTTAGAAAATAAATATAAAATGGTCTCAGGCCATGGAAGAGCTCAAAAAGGATTTTGAAAATCAAGTAAGAGAGGTGGAGGAAAAATTGGGAGGAAAAATGAGAGCCATGCAAGAAAATCATGAAAAGTAAGTCAACACCTTGCTAAAGGAGATTCAAAAATAATGGTAAAGAAAATGATGCCTTTAAAAATAGGCTAACCCAAATGACCAAAAGAGGTCCAAAAAGTCAAAGAGGAGAAGAATGCTTTAAAAAGCAGAATTAGCCAAATGGAAAAAGAGGTTCAAAAGCTCACAGAAGAAAATAATTCTTTAAAAATTAGAATGGAGCAGATAGAAGCTAATGACTTTATGAGAAATCAAGAAATTACAAAACAAAACCAAAAGAATGAAAAAAATTGAAGACAATGTGACAATTGACCAGGAACACAGATCCAGGAGAGACAATTTAAAAATTATGGGACTACCTGAAAGCCATGATCAAAAAAAGAACTTAGACGTCAACTTTCATGAAATTATCAAGGAAAACTGCCCTGATATTCTAGAACCAGAGAGCAAAATAAATATTGAAAATATCCACATATCACCTCCTGAAAGAGATCTGAAAAGAAAAGCTCCTAAGAAATTGTAGCCAAATTCCAGAGTTTCCAGTTCAAGGAGAAAATATTGCAAGCAGCCAGAAAGAAACAATTCAAGCATTGTGGAAATACATAGGATAACAGAAGATTTAGCAGCTTCTACAATAAAGGATTGAATATGATATTCCAGAAATCAAAGGAACTAGGACTAAAACCAAAAATCCCTACCCAGCAAAACTGAGTATAATACTTAAGGGGGAAAATGGTCATTCAATGAAACAGAGGACTTTCAAGTATTTTTGATGAAAAGACCAGAACTGAATAGAAAATTTGACTTTCAAACACAAGAATCAAGAGAAGCATGAAAAGGTAAACAGGAAAGAAAAATCATAAGGGACTTACTAAAGTTGAACTGTTTACATTCTTACATGCAAAGAAAATATTTGTAACTCTTGAGACTTTTCTCAGTATTTGGGTAGTTGGAGGGATTATATACATATAGACAGATGGCACAGGGTGAGTTGAACAGGAAAGGAAGATATCTAAAAAAATAAAATTAAGGGGTGAGAGAAGAATACACTGGGAGGAGAAAGGGAAAAATGGAATGGGGGACATTATCTCTCATAAAAGAGGCAAGAAAAAACTTTTTCAATGGAAGGGGAAAAGTGGAGGTGAGAGGGAAAAAGTGAAACTTACTCTCATCACATTTGGCTCAAGGAGAGAATAACAAGCACACTCAATTTGGTATGAAAATCTATCTTACACTACAGGAAAGTAGAAAAGGGGAAAAGTGGAGTGTGGGGGGATGATAAAAGGGAGGGCAAATGGTAGGAGGGAGTAATTAGAAGTAAACACTTTTGGGGAGGGGCAAGGTCAAAACAGAGAATAGAATAAATGGGGGCAAGATAGGATGGAGGGAAATATAGTTAGTCTTTCACAACATGACTATTATGGAAGTCTTTTGCATAACTACACAAGTACAGACTATATTGAATTGCTTGCCTTTCCAGTGGGGATGGGTGGAAAGGGAGGAAGGGAGAGAAGCTGGAACTCAAAGTTTTAGGAATGAATGTTGAGAACAGTTTGTGCATGCAACTGGGAAGTAAGGAATACAGATAATCGGGTACAGAAATTTATCTTCCCCTACAAGGAAAGAGAGAAGATGTGGATAAGGGAAGGAATAGGTGTGATAGAAGGGGTAGCAGAATGGGGGATGGGATAATCAGAATGCCAGGTGTCTTGGGTTGTGGGGAGGGGAGAGATGGGGAGAAAATTTGGAACTCAAAATCTTGTGGAAATGAACATTGAAAACTAAAAATAAATTAAATAAATAAAAGTAGAATAAAAACAAACTTTACCTATATTAGTCTATGTTATCCACATTTTTTTGTTTTTTCATTCTCCAATGAGATTATGCAAGTGTTAGAATTGTAAGGTAGGTCAATATGACATGGAAAAAACAAACAAGATCTGAGCCCTCATCTTCATTCAGTGTTATCCATTTAATAATATTGCTCTATACCTAAAGAGAAAAGAACCTAGAATTGGGTCTATCCTAAACTTACTTAAGTCCATGGTTGCTAGAATAATTAAGATTTTTTAGAATATTAATTTTTGTTTTAGAATAAATGATTCAAGTAAGGGAAAAAAATAACATATTTATTGGATAAACCATATTACTGAAGAGGGAAGCTTGTTTGGGTCAGTATTTTAAAGGTTATAATTTCCCATTTCAATTTTTGGCAAAAGAAAGAATCAGTCTTACCTATAGTTTCCAACATGTTTTTTACAACTTCAGTTTCTCTTTCAAATGATTAATGGTGTGTGTTACTACAATCCTGTGAACAGAAGGAAAAAAAGAAAATTAAATGCTCATTTGACAGAACTTTTAAACTTTATCCCAAAACTAAGTACTCTCAAACAGATTTTGATACACTTACATTCATTTCATATTTAAAATGTATCTGATTACATTCTAAGATAATCCTTTCATAGGGCAAAAAAAAGGTGTGTTCCTTTAAGGACTTCTTCAAAGTGATCTAACATCTCCATAATTATATTATTTGCATAATAAAGTAAAGGTTTATAATCTATTTTAATCAAAGTCCCAGAAGTTTAGTTTCCAAAATATTTCTTTTGGAAATTTCTATTCAGATCTAACTAGGCCTACATTCATACATCCACTACCAAGCTAAAAGACTAAATATTTATTTTCTTCAGAAATTGAGGGAACAGAGAAATCACATTCCCTGGATAATCAGAAATGCCTTCTAATTGGTCTCCTAGCCTCAGATTTCTCCCTTTCCAGCTAATCCCCATTCAGTCGCCAAAGTGATTGTCCTAAAATGTAAACATAACCACATCACCTTTCTTTTTACCTCCAACCCTTCCCCACAACAGTGAATAAATTCCTATGGCTCCCTAATATCTCCAATATCAAATTATAATATTCTCTGGAAGCTGCACCCTTCCCATATTTCCTGTTTTCTCACACTATATTCCTATTTATAAGTTCTGTGATCCAGTAATACAAATCCTACCAGCTGTTTCTTGCACACTGTAATTCATTTCTCATTCCATGATTTTGAAATATAGGTGACCTATGCCTAGGAAGTTTTCCCTTTTTAACTCCACCTCTTTACATCCCTAGCTTCTCTGAAGACTCAGTTTAAGTACCACTTCCTCCCATTACTACTTTATTTATCTATTATTTCTTTACTATTTCATTGTAAATTTTAAATGGATACATGCCCTGAATATTAAAGATCATAGCATAAAAAATTAGAAGTAGATCATATGCCTTGCACAGCTCTGAGAAGGAGATGGAGTCTTAATGAAATAATGAATGGAAGTAATTACAAAAGATCATTTAAATAATTTTGATTATGTGAAATTGAAAAGCTTTTGCACAGACAAGATTAATGCCTGTAAGAAGGAAAGTGATCAAGTAGGAAAAGAAAATCTTTATATCACATTTCTCATGGAACAGTTTAGTATCTAAGATACACACACACACACATATATATACATTTTATATATGATGATATAATATTATATGAAATATAATATATAATATACACACATATGTACGTCAATATGCATGTATACCAAATGCCATTCCCCAGTAGATATGTGGTCAAAGCATATCAACAGTTCTCAAAAGAATTACCAAATAATAGCCACATGAAAAAATGCTACAAATCACTAATAATACGAGAAATGCAAATCAAAACAACCATGTTTCCCTCTCACAGAAAATTTGAAAAATGACAAAAGATGGAATAATAAATATAAGAAGACAGTCCTATTAAAGTACTGGTGGTGGAGCTGTTAATCCATACAATCATTCTGAAAATGATTTGTAGTTATGCAAACAGAATAAGTAAAATGTTCATACTCTTTGATCCAGAGATTCCGCTAATATGCATGTACTTCAAGAAAGTCACTGTTAAATAGAAAGTCTTCCAAAGTATACCAAAATATTTATAGTACATTTTTTGTAGTACCAAATGACAAAAAACACAGTGAACTCATATCAATCAGAGAATTGTTAAACAAACTGGTACATGAATGTGATAGGATATCACTACACTAAAAGAAAGGAAGATTATGATGAATATAGAAAAGCATGAGAAGACAACCAGAACAAACTGCAAAGTGAAATTATCAGAGTTAAGAAAAGAATTTGCACAATGATCACAGCAACGTTCCCCTGGTATATACTATTGCATATATTTTCACTGATCAGTTTTGCTCATTGTTTTTTCTCTTTTTTTTTCCTTAAAAATATAATTTGCTATATGAAATGGAGGTGGAAGCATACAGGAAGAAATTTAGGCAACGTAAAAACAAAAGATAATAAGAACAACATATACATTCAGAGAGGGGGAGAAAAGAAGGTAGAAAGAGCACATAAGCATAAAGTAAACGAATGTATATACACACATATCAGAGGGGAAAAGGGAAAAAGATAACTTTTCCTTTCCTTAGGCTAATCTACACATGGCATGATCTCAAGGTCCTTAGGTTCAAGAATGGAACATTTAGAATAGAACTGGACTTGGAGTCAAGATAAGAGTTCAAACCCCAGTTCTGATGCATACTACCTGTGTGATTATGGGTAAATCATTTTATCTCTCTGTGTCTCAGTTTCCACATCTGTAAAATGAGAAGGCTGAATTAAATGGACTTGGAATACAGCTCTAGATTTATGCTCCTAGAATTCCTTCATCATCTAGACTGTCCTCTTCTGGACATTCTCCAGCTTACTGATGTCCCTACTAAAATGTGGCTCCCAGAAGTGAGCAAAATTCCCCAAATATGGTTTCAAAAAGGGTACAGTGTGACTATAATCTCCTAATTCCTAAAACGTCTCTATTAATACAGCTTAAAATCACATGAGCTTGTTTTAGTTGCAAAATTCCACTGTTGTCCCACATGGAATACTCAGCTCCGTGAAATATTTGTCTTTATAGAAGAATTGTTACCTAGCAATACTTCCCCAATCTAGCACATGTGAAATTGATTTTGAATGTTTGAGCAAGACTGTCCCTACATTTATCCCCATTAAATTTAATTTCTAGTCAGCACAACAGTCTTGTCTGTCAAGATCTGTATGGATTTGATATTCTTTGACACTGTCACTTCCAGCTTTGTGTCATCAGCAAGTCTGATAAGCATCCCATCTCTATGCATTATACAAGTCATTGAAAGAGACTTGACTTCTTACCGTTCTTCCCCAGACTCTATTTATGCCAAGCTTTAGCATTCCTTACACAGTTCTTACAGTCAGTAGGACATTTTGATATCCATCCAACATTATCTATCCTTGTTTGCCTCTTAATGGATATATCTTTAAGAATCTAAGTTAGTGAAAGTCTTAGTTATACATGATCTCCTAAGACAACTCCTTTTGTTTCCTCTTTAGAACTGCTTCTCTCTGTACCCTTAGTTTATAGTTAACTATCCTCTTTGGGCTGACTTCTACAAAATTTTAGGCCATGAGATTCTATGTAAACTTTTGCTAAATACTTTGAAATTTGTTTTCCCAAAAATATCTGAAGTGAGCATCAGATTATGTCTAGCTTTCCTCTCCTTCTCTATAGTAAATTCCAAAATGGAAATCACTTCTCTCTGGATTGATGGTGAGAATTAGATCCAGAATAGTAGCCCATTTTGTTGGTTTGCCAATGTTATGAAAGATAAAAATAAGATAAACCAAGGAATGATTAGCTTTTCTACTTTCAGCAGAGGTTTAGAAGAAACTAAAGATTCCTGTGATCTCTTCTCTACATAGTACATAGACTGCTAGAGTCAAAGGATGACAGACAAGTATAGAAACTCTTAAGTTATCCTCCTGAAGGAACTGATGGGTTAGGTGCTCAATGAGAGTTTCAAGACACTGAACATATGGACAGCCTTTGGGAAAGAATGAATGAAAAGAGAATTTACTAAGTACTTACTATATATAAGTGTGAAAAGGATATTGAGTCCCTGCTTTCAAGGACCTTACATTCTAAGGTGGGAGACCATACATAAACACCCTAAAGTTACAGTCAAAGTTTCCTGTCTCCATCCTACCTCCTCTCTATCTGTCTTTAATCTTCTAATATACTATCAAGATCATGTCACTCTTTTGGAGAATACTAGATACAAGATTTTCGTTTTAAAGCTTTAAGGGACCTCAGAGATGGACTGAATCCTTCCTATACATGATACAGAAGACAAAAATCAGGCTCAGAGAGATAATAAGTGATTTTCCAAGGGTCATGTATTTAGGAAGCGTCTGAGGCAGCATTTGAACTTGGGTCTTCCTGACACTAAATCCAGTATGTTATCCACTGCACTAAACCGCCAAATGGGTGCCAACTGTCTTCCCAATTAAGTTTAAAGTCCTGACTCTAAATTTAAGGTCTTGAACAATCTGCTTCCAACCTCCCTGTTCAATCTTGTCTCTAACTACTCCCTTTTTCACGTTATATGTACAGCTGATCTCTTATTTGTCTTAGACCCTCCTTCATGCTTGGAAGGACAGGAAGAGGAAAAGCATGTATCAAGTGCTTACTCTGTGCCAATCACTGTGTCAAGAGCTTTAAAAATGTTATCTCCTTTGATCTTTACAAGAATCCTGTGAGATAGGTGCTATTATCATTCTCATTTTACAGTGGAGCCAACTGAGTGTCTGAAGCCAGATTTAAACTCATCTTCCTAACTCCAGGTCCGGCACTCTATCCACTGCACCATCTGGGTGCCTCTGGACATCCCAAGCCTAATGGTTAAAGTAGACTCTCTCCTCCCATCTCTCTACTGATGTCCCTTGATCTCTCAAAGTCCCAACACAAATGGATACCATCTCCTCCAAGAATCTTTGAGTGAGCCCATCACCACCCTGATCTCTGCTTCCTCAAATTTCCAAGAGTATTTTACCTCAATTTTCTTTGTCTCTTAGCACTGATAGAGCTTTAATGTTTGCAGAGAACTTTACAAATATTGTATCTCATTTTATCCTCACAAGACCCTGGGAGGTGAGTGCTATTAATATATCCATTTTACAGAGTTGAAAACAAGACAAACTGAGGTTAAATGACCTGCCTAGGGTAACACACCTAGTGAGCATATGAGGCAGGTATAAGAATGCAATGAAGTGCAATTATGTCACAAGGAGATAAATAAGGTTTTAGAGAAAACACGGGAAAACATATCTAAAGTGATGTACAATGAGGAAAGAAGCAGCTAATTAAATATACATTTATGTATACACAGAATGAGTACAACAATGCGAATGAAGACAACAAAGCTTGGGTCAAGGAGAAAGGACAACATTGGTACCAAATGTGCGTGTGTCCATCCTTCGTTGCCGAAGAAGACCATGCCATCAGAGAAATGATGACATGACTTGCACTTGACTTTGTTTTGAGTGAGGGAGGGCTGTGCAGCTCACCAGCCTCACTTGTCCTCCAGAGCCATTTGAATCCAGTGACCAGATATTCATCAGGATGAGGCAATTGAGGTTAAGTGACTTGCCCAAGGTCACGCAGTGAGATAGCTAGATGGTGCAGTGGATCAAGCACCAGTGCAGGAGGCAGGAGAACCTGAGTTCAAATCTCACCTCAGATACTTGGTACTAAATAGTACAATTAAAGCACCCATCTTTTCTGTTAACACTTGGTGAACTAAAACAAGCAGAAAGTGAGCTGCACAGTGACAATCATCTCATTAAGGGGTTTGTTTTGTTTAACTATTCTTGGTGAATATATTTCATGTAGAAATTTGTTCCATGGTTTGCCTCACAGTATCTACAGTTTAAAAACCAAATCTATCAATAAAAATCGTTTAAAATTTATTTGTAAAAGCTTGCTCTAACAAACTATTATTTCAATAATATATTCTTTTTTTTAAAAAAATTAGAAATTAAAGTTAACATCAATAGACTAGAATTTTGAGACATCAACTTCCAGTCTTTTGGGGAAAAGCAAAGCAAAAACTTAATAAATGCTTATTTCCTGGCAGGGTCCCTACCTCAGTGCTGCCTCCTGGTACAGTAAGTCATAATAAATCATTTTCAATTAATCTTTAATATTTTGATATTTGCTCATTTGGGAATGACACTATACAATGTTAGTCTCAAGGAAAGGAAATTAGCTAAAAAGTACTGTCAATAGATTCAATATTTTAAGAACACTAAGCAAAGTATAGCATCTCTGTAGGAAATGTGAAAGTCATTTCTGGAAACACTGTGGAAATTCATTCATTTGGCAAGTGTATATCAAATGCCTACTAGGAATAAGGCACTATATCAGGACCTGGAGAAGCGAAGGGAGGGATGAGAATAGGTATTTATATTGTGCCTATTTTGTACCAGCCTCTGCTAAGTGCTTTACAAATATTATCTCACTTCATCTTCATAACAACCATCCGAGGTGCTATTATTACCCCTATTTTACAGTTGAGAAAACTGAGGGAAGCAGAGTTTAAGTAACTTGACCAGATTTAAAGCAGCTAGTAAGTATCTGAGACTAATTGTGAACGTTGGGCTTCCTGATGCTACATCCCTAATCCTACTCACTGTACCACCTAGATGTCTCCTGTTGAAAAATAAAAACAAAACAGTTTCTACTCTCAGAGAGATTACATTTAATTAGAGGAATACAATTTTAAACACAGACTATATAGGAAGTAAATATAAAGTAATTTGGAGGCCAGGAAGGAGTGAGTGAGTGATCTCACAATGAGTGAGACTGGGAAAGATCTCATGATCAAGTCGCACTCAAGTTGTGCCTTCAAGGGAGCTAGAGATTTCATGATGCAAAAAATGAGGAGGGGGTCCTCCAAGGATAGGGCACAATCTGAGCCAAGTCATGGGGATAGGAAGCAAAATACCACATACTGGAAACAAAAATAAATCCATTTGGCAAGCATGGAGAGTTGTATGGAAGAATAAAGTAAAATAAGCTGGAAAAAAAAGACTGAAGTCAGGCTGTGATGGGATTAAGTACCAAAAGACTTCATATTTTATCCTGGAGGCAATTAGAGGAGGGAAACGACAAGGTTAGATCTAAGTCTTAGGAATATTATTTGGCAGCAATGCGAAGGATGCCTTGGAGAAGACTGATGAGATGGGATGAGCACTTATGAAGCTCCTGCAATAGTTCAGGCAAGAGGTGACAAAGACCGATCTAGAGTAGTTTTTGTGTGAGTAGAGAAATCTGAAAAATCTTGTGGAGAAAGGATAGATAGCATTGGTTAGAGGAGGAGAAAAAGTCAAGGATGACAGTGGATATGCTGAATTTGAGTTGACTATGGAATATAAGTGGATTGGTCCCATAGATTTCTGGTAATATGGGAGTATAGTTTAAGAGAGAAATCAGAGCTGACTATACAGGTTTGGGAATCACCTACACAGAGATGTCAATTGAACCTGGGGGAGCTAATAAGATCATCAAAAGGAAATATAAAAAGAGAAGAGACAAGGGCCCATGGAAGAGCTGTGCAACATGACTAGCTTTCAGGGACAGAGCATGGTTGATGAACTTGCAAAGAACACTGAAAAGGAGTAGTAAATCAGGAAGAAAGGCAAGCAAAAGAAAGAACTGTAGTCCCCTATGCTCGGAAAAGTGAGAGGATCCAGGAGGATAAAATGTCAATAGCATTAAACAGTGCAAAGAAGTTAAGAAGGAAGAAGAGTGAGAATAAGCCACTGGATTTAGAAATTAAGAAACTGTGGGTACCCTTGAAGTTTAAATAGATGGGTAACAAGCTGGCTAAAGTTGAAAAGTGAATGGGAGGTGAGGAAGTGAAGGTAATGAGGACAGACAGTTCTTTTTTCCAAGCAGTGTTAGTACAAAACAAAAGAGAGAAAATAGGATGATAGCTTGAGGGGATGGTATGATAAAGTAAAGGTGTTTGTTTTTTGGCCTGCTCTTGGATAGGGGGATATCTGGGCAGATTTAGAATCCAGTTAAGAAGACAGTGGCTAAAGAGCGATTGAAATTTAGAGAAGGCAAAGGTGGCTAAAGGGACAAACCCACAAAGGAAACAGAAGGGAATGTATACAAAGAAACAAACAATGGAAAAAGTAGATGTAGACAAAAAGGAGGAAAACCTCTTCCTTAGAAACTGAAATTGAGAAGAGAATGGGGATGGGGGGGGATGAATATGAATGGATTAGAGATGCCAAACTGGAAACGAGCTCTTTAAGTATAAGAATGGCTGTTTTAAGAAGTAAGGGTATACGTAAGAAGTGTAAGCGGCTTGATGAAAGAAGAAAAGTTTTAGAAAAGGCCTGAGAGAAAAAGGCAATCAAGAAAGAATGAAAGACTTAGTATGTAGCCAGATGAGACTTTTTTGGGGGTAGACCCACAAAACACAGTTGTGTGACTTTCTCTACTTGAGTTATTAAATAGCACATTAGTAGGAACAAAAATGTAGATATTAGAAGAAACCCAACTCTGGGGCTCAGAAAAGTACTGGTGGTGATTAAGAGGAGTCAAGAGTAAAGAACAGTGCTAAAAGACGAACTCATTAAACATAAGGCCAAGATTTTGAAAAAAGGGAAAATAATGCAGAGTAGATGTGAAGTTCTGGGAAACAGATGCAGTGAATGGAGATCACAACGGGGAGGAAGTATGGTTTTAAGAAGAGGCAGATAGAAAGGGAGATGGAAAGATAAAAAATCATGACCAAAGAAAGGAATATCAGAGCTTTCAATCATGAAGGCTGAACATTTATGGGTAATGAGAAGATCAAGCTGCACCATCTCCATGTTAAGCTATTTCTGAATGAAGGTTAATGAACTGCAAACCCAGGGAATTTGAGGGGATATCAACCCAGATACTGAAATGCTTTAGCATAATGGTAGGAGTTGGAGTGGAAAGATTATATAAATAAATCTGCAAAGAAATCATAGCGATACTATAATTCACCCATGTTAAAGACAAAAACCTATTTGAAATGTCAGGAAAAAATCAACATTAAATATTTTCAGAAAATGGTTGCCTCATTTCATTGTGGTCTAGCTGTCCTCTCTCCATACACACATACACACATACATATATATAAACATATACATACATATATGTATATGCACATACATATATACAAGGGCAAGGTCATTCAGGGTACAGGGGAGAAAATAAAAGTAACATCTCCTATTCACAGTCACCTAAGTATTTGATTCCAATTCTATTAGAGTTGGGGGAAACGAGAAAGAGAGAGAGAGAGAGAGAGAGAGAGAGAGAGAGAGAGAGAGAGAGAGAGAGAGAGAGAGAGAGAGAGAGAGAGAGCAAAGATCTATGGATAGATTACAAGAGGTCCATGCATTTTAAAAATTATTTTGCTAATTGTATTTCAATATAGTTGCATTCATTTTATCTGTTCAAAAACACTATCCTGAGATACAAACATCACTCAACCCAGAGAGATCCATGACACAAAAAATGTTAAAAATGTTAAGAAGAACCACTGACCTAAGAGGTACATGATAAATGCCCAGGAACCAGAAGGGCAGTCGCAGCGAAGGTAGACTGCTTTTCTTGCTCTTGGAGGGCAGAAGTAGGAGCAATAAGAAACTACAGAGATGCAGATTTCGGCTCAACCAAAAGGAAAAACATTTAAATAATCAGAGTGGGTCCAAGAGTAGAACTTGCTCTTTAGCTCTGAAAGCCCTGGGCTCATTTATCAAAGTAGATTCTGTAATCAGAGGTTGGATACCTACTTGCCAGGCATACTTTGGTGAAGAGTCTTGTTCTGGTATGTGTTGGGCTAGCTAACCATTGCAGACCCTTGGAACTTTAAGGTTCAACAATTACATCTAGCTCTAAATCCAAGGAGCTAGTGAAATCTAGAGTATCTTCCATTTTAACAGAATATTCTTACTCTCCCTTTTATGTATATTGAAATGATAGCTGTATAATTAGTCAAACAATAAACAGGAGCTGATGATAAAACAGGTGGCGTATTAAAACACGAATAAAAACAAATAAACCACACATACCGCTTTTGACAATGACCCATAAATTCCAAAGAACTGGGTCAAAATATTACAGTATTAAACTCCCTTCTCCATGCGTTTCCCACTATCAAAAGTTTTCACTGAAACTTTACATATACATACATGTAATATCATTCTATACATGATGGAGAAATTTTTTCCTCATAAAATACAAGTATTTATACCAATGAATGCCTGACTTCACTAAATAAAGAGATTTGGTCTCAAGCATCTTGATTTGTCATATTTGTTCCTTTTATGGTAAAATTAAGTTGACCACAAGTCAAATTTTTGTTTTCTGCTTCATAAGGTTTATATATATATATACACACATATATGTATGTATATATGTATATATATGTATATGTATACATTTACATTTATATAAACACATATATACGTATGTATGTGTATGTGTGTGTGTGTGTATATATATATATATATATGTATATATATATATATATATATATATATATGTTTGCTGAAGAGCAGGTCTCCTAAAGTAAATAGTTATATAGCAATCCTACACTGTTCAAAATTTTGCTGGATCCCTGTATCCCTACCTCCTCCTAAAGGCACATTACTTGTGAAATCATTTTAAAAATAATAGCATTAATCATTCACTTCCAAATAAATTATGACTCATCTAAATATTGTGCCATCTTCTTTTAGGCCAAAAAGTTTCAAAGTGTATTTCTTTTCTATGAAAAAGTCAACTTCTAAATGTAATGGCCCATGCCCCTAACTTGCACTATATGGGGCTTAGCAAACTGACCCACAGGCTTTTTTATACAAATGGGAACGATTTAGGCCTTCTTGCTTTTTTTTCTCTCTAAGCATTCTTAGTCATTTAGATTTTCAAAGTTGAGTATCTGATGGTAACAAGTTCTGAGTTTACATATCCAAGATGCAAGACATAAAGTGTGTATATGTATATATATATATATATATATATATATATATATATATATATATATATATATATATATATATATATATATATATATACTTTTATAGCAGAATCTGTCATCAGCTTTCTACATGTACCAGCTGGACAAGATTCTCCTAAAGCATTACAAAGAATCTCAAAGCGGGGATGGGGAAGGACTCCTGGGGCCATTATTCCCCAAAGAAACCTCCCATCCTAACCACTAGGTACTTTGGTACATATTTCAAAGTGCAAAATCTGGTATGCAGAGAATGCTAGAGACTCAGCTCTGTAAAGCATAATTCACAAGGGCTTATCTACAAACGTAGTTAACTCTCCAGAGAAATATATTCTGGCTGCAACCTTAGCTGCTCCTGCCACTGCTGTTTTGCCTGCCAATGATGAGGCAATTTTCCACTGGGGCCCTGCAGATGAGGCATTAGTATTTATAAAAAGCATAAGTACTTCAAAGATTTCCCCTGGCACTCAAAGCATGGCCTGAAGTTTCTAAAGGAAATGACACGGAGGACTTTGCTCATGACTCCTAGAGTAACCTCATGAACAGGCTTTTCTTTTAGTTTGTGAAACCCTAATAACAGTATTGGTGCTGAAGAGCATTTAGCTTTTGTCTATTATCTCTCAGTAGGGATTTCCTAAGGACCAAAAAGGAAGGAAAGTGAAAGAAGCTTACTCTCTGAGGGAAAAGAATGCAGAAAATTTAGAAAATGTTATCTATCCTCATAGACTGCCCCGCCACCACCTATCAACAAAAAAATGGGTAAAAAAAAGTTTTCCACTAGTTATTTTCTAGTGTTTTTTTCTATTACTATTAAAAATACTGAAATTTCTACCATTTTCCTCTTATTGTTAAGACCTTTTCCTCATCTTCTATAAGGTTTTCACCATTTGCATTTTTGCCTGTCAGTTATAGCTTACCCTCCTTACCACTTGGCTTCATCATACTAGACTTTTGTGTCTTTCCCCATCCATCAGTTCCTCCTAAATTAAGTTTGTGACTTTTCTGACTTTCTTTTGGTCAATCTAAATAGTATAAACATAGAGTTCACAAGCTATAGATCATAAGGGCAGCCTAAAGTTTCTGACAGTAAATCTCCTAAGACAAATCATTATATATGTGTATGTATACATATATATGTATACATATACATATGCATGTCTACGAAGGTATGAATAGATGTGTGTGTATGTGTATATGTGTGTGTGTGTGATATTTTAATGTAACTCTTTTGGTTCCACGATTGGCCAGCAATTATTAATGTTCTGGAACTATTCACAGAACCTGAAAACAACTACTTCTTTTTAACCATTATGTACACTATGCTTACTTAATAAATAAAGTCACTGCTCACAAACCCATGAAGCATCAGAGATCAAGGCTTAAGAAACTGAAGATTTATGAAACTTATAAAAGTCAAAATCAGGCCCTCTCTATAATTATCAAGTCGTTGCAGACAAGTGAATTGAGTGAGGCAGGGAAAAATCTCCAGAATGAAAGTAGCAATCATCCAGGTAATGAAGGACAAAAATAACTTAACCTTGCTACCAAGATTAGGCAACATGGTCAAAATAGGTTGTTGAGGACCTACTTTCTTGACTAAACTGAATGCTACAATGATTAAATTAATTTTTCAACTCTCCTTCAGGGGTTCTCAAAGTAGAGTCCCCAATACCCTTCCATGGGGTACATAAGGTCAAAATTATTTTCATAATAATTCTAAGACACTTACTAATATTTTTCTAATAAATTTCTAACATGGTAAATATGGATAGATATAATCACCATAAACAAAAATTCCAGGGAGTTCCTCTATTTTAAGAATGCAAAGGAATTCTGGGGTCAAAAAGTTTGAGAATGCTGCTCTATTTCATTCTGCCTTTCAAAAAGCCAACTTTATTTCCAGGGAGGCAAGTTCTCAGAGAGACAGAAGTGTCTAGATATAGGTCAGGTACAACTAATATACTCAGAAAACTTCAGAAAGTGTAGACTCATCCTTACTGAAAATATTGTCAATAATCTGTTACTCATTTGTCAGGTTGGGTTGTCATTATTTTAAAAGATATATAATTTCTAAACCAACAAGTGAGAACTTCATAAAGTATCATCAGAACTAATGTTTGATGAAGATACTAAGGACTGATGTTAACCTGTACAGATCTACCTTCAGTACTAAAAGCTAAGGAAACCTTAGGGGAAATTACATTTTCAACATGTGTGAATTTCACATTTAACTGAAGCACTGAAATGCTCTTTGAGCAATGAAACTTGTTGTTTTACCCAGTTTGGGGAAGAAGGAAATGAAGTACCAAGTGCAAAGTGTTTTGTAAACCTTAAAGTAAGAGCAGCTAGATAGTACAGTGGATAAAGTGACAGACCTGCAGTCAGGAAGATTTATCTTCCCAAGTTCAAATTTAGCTTTAGCCACTGACTAGCCATGTGACTTTGGGCAGTTCATTTAATTCTGTTTACTTCAATTCCTCATCTGTGAAATGAACTAGAGAAGGAAATAGCAAACCACTCCAGTATCTTTTCCAAGAAATCTCCAAACAGGGTTGGAAAGAGTCAGACATGATTAAATAACATGAGACATCAGAGAAAAACTTTAGTGAAGAAACCAAACTTATCTAACACAATTGAACCACATGTGGAAGACATATGACTGGAGATAGGAACATCAGTTACTGTGATATACCAACTACGGTACTGTGATACCTAAGCAGCCCACCAAACTGATCTCTCTAAGATGATCAATGATCTCTTAACCTCTTAATCAATGAGGCTTTTTGTAGGTCCCATTCTACTTGACTTTTCTACAGCTTTGGACAGTGTTGTTCTCATCCAACACACTTTTCTCCCGTGGCTTCTAAGCTTGCTTCCTTGGTTCTCCTCCTCCTTGTCAGAACTCTCCTCCTTAGTCATTGACAGATTATCATCCTTCTCCTGCATACTAAACATAGTCTGTCCCTTCCTTTTCCCATGCTTCCTTTCCTCTCTCCTCTGGCTCCTCTTCATTTCTTACTACACTCTCTCCTCCCTAGGTGATCTCTTCAATTATCACTTCTATGCAGATTACTTCCAAAATTTGTATCAATCGTCTCCACATTTTTTTGATTGATTATGAAAAAAAATTGAGGGGCACACACTCCAAAAATTTTACATAAATTGTACATTATACACTACTATACTAATAATTATATATATATATATCACAATACACAAAAATTGAAATGCAAGAATATAATCAAGGTGAAATAACATTTCATGTCAGTGTCAAAGGTGAGTCACTGGAATTTTCTGAGTCAAGAAGGCCAGGTCTGAGTTTTAGAAAAATAATTTTGGGAACTTTGTGGATTGGAGAGATAAAACAATTAGGGTGTAATTGAAATAGTTCATGTAAAAGGTGATGAGGGACTGTATGAGTAGAGAGAAACGGGCACATCAGAAAAATAGCAGATAGTAGATAAGAGTGTTGAATTGGAGTCCCAAAGATTTAAATTAAAGTCCAACTTAAACTCTTAGCTATGTTAAATGGGCAAGTTAACTTCTCTCAGCCTTAAACTTCTTATCTGCAAAATGGAGTAATAACAATAACACCTTCTTCACAGGGTCGTTTTGGAGATCAAATGATATAATTATTTAAAAAGCTTTGCAAATCAAAGCGTTATGCAAATGCTAGCTATTTTTATTTATCATTTTCATCGTCATCATCAGATGCAGAGGTGGAACAGACATGATTTGCCAGTTTATTGGATTTGTTGGGTAAAGGCGAGAAAAGAATTGAAAAATTGATACCCAGGGGATGACTGGAAAGATCATGATTCCCTCAACAGAAAGAGATAGGTTTGGAAGAGACTTGGGCTTAAGGACGATGATAATGAAGTTTGCATTAAAGGTCACAAATTTTCTTTCTGCTTATCCTACTTAGGTGATTCATTCTGATGCACACTCCCAAAACAATGGGGGAGGCAGGATTCTTACTCACCAGATATTACCCCCAGCTCAGAGTCTACCCTCTTAGATTACCTACCAAACAATTGGGTGATGTGGAGGAAACAAGGAGGGAATTTTCCCAGTATCTCCTAGCCCGATGCTGCATTGGTTTGAATTGTCTGAGTTTTCCCTAGAAGTTTTCCCAATCTATAGGTTGTCTCCCATTGAAGGCAATGGGGGACCAAATAAACACATTTTGCCAATTCATTGAAAGAGAAAACTGTGAAGTGATATATCAAAAAGGGAAACCTCTAAAAGCCATGAACAAAATCCAAGGAATCCAAGCAACTTGGGAGAAATTTGCAACCATATATTTCTCTATTGGGACATTGGGGAATATGGAAGATTTTGTTGAATGTAACTCAAGAGATATGTTGAATATGTGAAGCTAGTAGAGACAGCACCTCAAGGGCAGGTAGCCCTTGAGAACTTTTCCAAGGGATCAAAGCCTAGCTCAGGAAAGGGTAGGGTTTAGAGTATGCATGTGTCTTAGCTGGCAAAGTGAAGGAGCCTTGGGGCAGAGAGTAAAGGCCCCCATATGACTGATGGTAACAAGCCCTACTTTGGCCAGAGCAGTAAGGGTGGGATAAGATTCACCTTCTTACACTTTGATTTGTTGATCATACATCTCTTGCAGTCAGGTGACAGGCCCACCCTTGGGAGAACACTGATGTATATAACAAGCCTTAATTTCTGTACTAAACTAAATAAGCAAAAGAACAAACCACCTGCTACACAACCCTACTTATCTGGTCAGCGCCAAGTCACAGCTAAACAAGAATGCCTTCTGAATGTGCCCAGCAAGCAGACATCCCACTTTTTCTTGAAGACTTCTCGTGATTAAGGTCCCAGTACTTCTTGAGACATTTCATTCCATTTTTGGATAGGTCTAATCATTAGGAGGTTTTTTCCTTACATCAAGCCTCAGTTTGTATCTTGGCAGCTTCTAACTATTGTTCCTATTTCTACTTCCCTAAGGTCAAAGAGGATAAATCTAATCTCTCCCATAAGACAGCCCTTCAAATACTTAAATATAGCTATAAATTAGTCTCTTCTCTGAGTTTTCTTTTCTCCAGGCTAAGTATTCCAATTTTCTTGTATTCCCCAATCCTCAAATGGCATGAACTTAGGTCATAAACCATCTTCTAGATGTTTCTGAACTTATCACTGTCCTTCTTGAAGAATGGTGTCCAAAACTGAACAAACTACTCCATACAGTTTGATCAAAACAAAGTACAAGGAGGGATATCACCTCCATAGTTCAACACACTAAACCCACTTTAATACAATACACTCAGATTAACTTTCTTGGGAGTCCACTAAGACACCCATATCTTTTTCAGAACAACTACCAAGTCATGCTCCTCCAATTTAGAACTTTTGAAGTTTATTTTTGAAACCCAAGTATCAGACTTTACATAGAGTCTTATTAAAATTTATCTTCTTAGGATTAGCCTAGTCATCTAGTTTGCAAAAATCTTTCTGAATTCCAGCTCTGACATCCACCACATTAGCTATATTTTCCAGTTTAGTGCTATGAATTGATATGTACCATATATCCCTTTATCCAAGAACACAGATAAGAATGGTAAACAATCCAAGGCCAAGCACCAGATTCTCTGGGGCATTCCTCTGGCCTGGTCTCTTCAAGGTAATGTAAACCATTAGTAACTTTCCTTAGGTCTAGCTATACAAACAGCTCTCACTCCGCCTAACTGTAATCATTTCTTGACAACATCACTGCATCTATTTCAGAAGAATTAACATGAGAAATTTTTTTCAGATACTTTCCTAAAACGAAGTTAAACTGGATTAGCAGCGTTCCTATGATCTGCCAAGCTTTTGACAGTGTCAAAAAAGGAAATAAGTTGAGTTATAAAAGTCATGAAATCTAAGAAATTCCTTATAATAACTTTAAAATATTTTAGACAGTTTCGGATAGTAAAATTAACAAAGAGTAGATAATTAAGAAAATGAAGAATAAAAAAATTACAAATGTAATGAATCTATTCAGTGCTAAAGTATGCTCTTTAAAAGATGAAACGAGTAGGGCGTTCTATTTTTGGTCATGCTATTACTAGTTAGTTCATATTGTTCCACGTGCCAATAAGAGAACACATTACATATGGGAAGTTCTGAAACATTTAAGTAATCAAACAAATATGAAACCTAAATTGTCTTTAAAAAACAATGAAAAACAGAGAGGTCTTTCTATCAACCAATGATAGAAAACACAGAGTTACAACCTTACTGTGGGCACTTAATATACTTGTCATTGAGTTCCAAAGTTCCTTAATAAAGTGTTGGATGAACACACAGGATGTGTATCAATGGCAGATCCAAGAAGTGTCTTTTAAAAAAAATAATAAAATGATTCAAAGATTGTAAATGGGTAAAATAATCTAAATTGCAGTTCTTTTTTATTATTTTTATAATTATATTTATTATATTTTATATATTATATATAATATTTTATATATTATATATTATAATTAATTTATAATTATCAAAGTTAAATTGTCATCATCTATTCTACTACTAATCAATCAATGAGCATTTATCATTATTTTATTTTATATAGTATTTTATTGTTAAAGAATATGTATTTGTTGTTTTATTGTATACTATTTATGTAGATTCTGCATATTATATTGATTTACATATACTTATATATCATTATATATACTTATACATTATTTGCTATTACCTTATATATTATTATTTATTATTAAGTGTTGGACTGTAGTGGGCACCAAGGACACAAGATAAAAGTCTCTAGTACACATAAATCAAGTCAATGGTACAAGATAAGTTAGTGACTCAGAACATGTCATTGGTAACAATAACAGCAAAAATTTCCTAATCATTCTTGTCTTTGGTGAATTTCAAAAGAACACACACCCTGGAAGAAAATGAACTTTGTCTCTTAGAATTAAAGGAGAAGGTTTTTGTTTCTTTAATTTGATATTTTGATTGTAGACTGGCTTTCTCTAAAGGCCATAAGGCAATAGTTAGCACCTGCTGGTGACCACATATGTCAGTGATAGTCTAAGAATTAATTCAGGAAAGTTAGTAGGATAGATCACAAATATAGAGCAGGAAAGTCCTCCAAAGTCCTCCATCCAGTCCAACTCCCTTATTTTATAGAGAAGGAAACTGAGGCCCAGAAAGATGAAAAGACTTTCCCGAGACTGTACAAAGAAGTGTCAGAGGTGAGACTGATACTCAGGTCCTCTGCCAACAAAGCCACTGTTCACTCCACCATAACAGCTTACATCTCAATGGAAAGATTCCCAATAGTCCAGATAAGGAAATACTTCAGAAAAATGCCAAAACAGATGTGAATCTCTCTAAATAGGTTGACACTAAAAGGAACATATATGATAAAAAGTGATCAGATACTTAAATCCCCATGAATATGAATTCATGTATTTTATAACATTTAACATGAATTTATGCAATATATATGTGTGTACATATGCATATACATGAATATAAACACATACATATGTGTACATATGCATTGACATGCATATAATGTATGCTATTCAAGCTATCCTTTGTATTTTTGTAGTACTAATCACATGGTAAGCTCTCACAGAAACATTTAGAAGGGTCTCATTGTCTT
The DNA here is from genome assembly GCA_023548195.1 of Bettongia penicillata ogilbyi. Lineage (NCBI taxonomy): Eukaryota > Metazoa > Chordata > Mammalia > Diprotodontia > Potoroidae > Bettongia > Bettongia penicillata. The sequence goes on from JAJHZJ010000425.1 coordinate 449,085, forward strand.
TCAATAAACTTGACTATTTGATTTTTAATTAACTCATCTACTGTTTAACTACATTCATTAAGTGTATTTCATTACAGTACTCAAAGGAACAAATGCAAATATTAAGGTTATAAAGCAACTTTTATTATGACAATAATCCACTGGCAAATGAGATTTTTGCCTGAGCTATTCAGAAGACTATTTCATTTTCCCATTTCATTTAGAGCTAGTGAATCTCTCCATTCACACCTCCATCTTGATAGTTCAGGCTCTCATTACTCCCAGCTTAGATAATAAGGGCCTAACTAGTTTCTCAGAAATTAGCTTCTTAAACTTTAAAAGCATATTTCCCATCAAATTAATCTTCTATAAATAGTTTAAGAAAACCTTAGTGGCTCTCAACTTCCTATAGGATAAAATACAAACTCCTTAACCTGGCATTTGAGACCCTTCGCAATTGGCCTCTCATCTCCCTTTCTTATTTTCCATGACTTCCCTTCAAATATCATTCCAGTCATATTCTAGCCCCATTATATTGTAAACTCCTTGAAGGCAGACCTGTGTCATTTTACATCAATGAATACCTGGTGCCAAACACAATAGGTGTTTAACAGTAATTTGTTGAACTGAACTAAATAATTTTATGAGGTGACAAATGTAAACAGTAGTCCACAAAGAATTCAGAACAATACAATCTATAGTCCTCAATAATAAGCATAGCATTTCTGATCTTGAATTAGCCCATCTGGTTCTAAGTATGTGATAATTAATTGTCTTTAACACAATACTTGATTCAAGCTCTCTTTTAAAAAAAATTTAAGATGGAGTCAATATTCTTAATCCCAATCAGGCAATATTTTAGTTTAGTCTCCATAAATACTTGTTACTTACTGATGTAACTAAGGTTAGCAAGGATTAGTCTGGAATGGGTCAGGAAAGAAGGGAGGAGTATATGTGAGAGAAATGTTAGAAAAACATGGAGTAATGAATTGGTATGGTCCCTAGTTTTAGAATCCAGAGGTCTAAATTCCATCAGCTAAGCTACTAATTTCCAGTGTGACCTTGAACATTTGTGGCTCCAAGAAGCTGCAATATGTGCAGCACCCATACCCTATAAAACCGTCTTGGCTGATAGGCCAAACAGGTTGAGGATAACCGACAGGCATCAAACCCACTGATGAGTTAGGGGATGTCTATCCCAAGCATGTGATGAGAACCATTTGTTCCAGAGGCCATGAAGGTGGCTGAGCAGTGCGTGGAGCGTGATTAGACACAACAAACATGCCCAAGGTCATCTACTGCATCCTGTACCATCGCCATTCATTTTGCCTTTGTCTTGTCCCTGAATTTCAATGACTCTAAAAGAAAGAGTGAGGGTGATGATTTTTGTGCCTCACTTAAATCTCAATTCAGTCACTAGTCAAGATATCACCCCATGATGTCACCAGTCCTCTTCAAAAATGAAGGACGATACATCACACCTATCAGACTGGCTAACATGACAAAACAGGAAGATGGTAAATATTGGGGAGAATGTGGGAAAGTTGGAACACTAATTCATTGCTGGTGGAGCTGTGAGCTGATCCAAACATTCTGGAGAGCAATTTGGAACTATACCCAAAGGGCTACAAAAATGTGCATAGACTTTGACCCAGCAATATCGCTTCTAGGACTGTATTGTATGCCATCTCAGGGAGGGAGTGGAGGCAGTGGGGAAGGAGGTAGAGGGAGGGAAAAAATCTAAGATATATGGAAGTGATTGTAGAACACTGAAAACAAATAAAATAATTTTTAAAATGAAGAGCAAATGAAAAATTTCCTGTTGTGACATTAAACAAACAACAGTTTTTCTGGGTCTCAGTTATCCTCCTCTACAAAATGAAAGGGTTGAACTGACTGATCTCTAGTGTCTCTCCCAGCTCTAACCTGTACAACTGTATGAAGATATGAGGCAAAGAAAAATGTCAACCTACTTTTTTCATGCAATGAGAGAATTTGCAACATGGTTAAAGATGACATATTTCTCTTTTCTTCATATACTGTGAAAAATGAAATGCATTCAAGTTATTCCCTGAACAGGGATTCTTCATCTTTTCGGTTTCTCATGTATCCCTTTGCCAGTCTAGTTGAAGCAAATGGACACTTCAGAATACTGTTTCCTGCCCATATAATTGAAGGAAATGACAAGTTACATATTATCATACCAATGTTATCTATCTTCTGTTAATTATAAGATCACACTAGTTTTTCTTGACTGGGTGAGAGGAGAAAGAACTTCTAAGAAGTTAAACCACGAATTTATCCAAGAAAAGGCTCAACACAGCATTTCAGTAGGAACAAACATCATTAAATTCAAAAAGGAAAATTCTTGAGAAGGGCATGAAGGGAAAACTCAATTTCATTAACAATAAAAGGGGGGGAGGGGGAAGACCCAATTTTTCCTAGAACTGAGAAAGCTTCACTGTGAAAGAATGAGAGAAAAGAAAACAAAGATTCCATAAGAACATTTTTTTTAAAGTATAGCTTTGCTAATGGACCTCAATGTTTTGAGATTGATATATAAAACACAAGAGCATGCTGACTGAAACAAGGTGTTTAAATCTTTTGATTCTATTTTTCTGCCAAGGAGAATGACTTCAATCTTTAAGTGGGAGTTCATGTCCAAGATAAGTAAAGAAGATAATAAGAAGCACCTAGGTGCCCCTGTTAAATTTATGTCACTTGGTTCACAATAATTAGGCATCTTGGTCCTCAAAAAACTAGCAGATGTAACTAGTCATTGTACTTTAAATGAGAGTGGTACCACAAAATTGGTGGGGGGAAAGAATGTTCATCCTGATTGTCAAAGATAAAGGTAGGAGGGCTAGAAGTTATAGTCTGCTCACAATAGATAAGTAAATTTAATTTTGATTCCTAGAAAAATTCTAGACAAAGTCATTAAAGATATGGTTGATAGATATATAGAAAGAAAAGTAATGATTCCAAGGAACCAGCATGACTTCAACCAGAAATCATGGACATCAGATATAACGTGGATATGGCCACTGGTGGATCTTTTGTTTGACTGTGCTAGCTAGTTACAAGAAAAGTTGTGTGATTTAGTTTGTTTTGTTTTTTTTTTAATGGGGAATGGGCTACTGATTGTGATGAGGGGAGAGGGCCTTGGGGGGAAGAGACAGAGGGGGAAAGGAAAGAAGGAATGAAGGAGATTTAAGCTTTTTTCATGCCAAAAATAAAGTTTAGTGCGAGAGAGGCAATCAAGGTAGGTCTGAAACATTTTACTTTGTAAAAACACCAAGCTGCACAGAATGAATTCACAATTTTGTATGCAACCTTCTTTTTCTGTTTTTTCAGGTAATATGTTCATGTTTGTCAAGTTCGTAAGTTTTATGAATATAAAATTATATGTATGTGTTAGAATTAATTAAAATTATTTATGTATATATAAAACATGCTATATGTACATATACATATATATATGTGTATGTATGTGTATTAGATAGATACATAATGCGTGTGCATATATAAAAAGAAATAACAGACAAGGCCAAACTAACCTCAATTCCTTTTTATGACATAATCATTCAACTAACAGAGGAAGGGAATGCTATAGATACAGTGTATCTAGATTTTAGCAAAGGTTCTGATAAAGTATCTCACACTACACCTGTAGGAAAAATAGAGATATATAGAAGAAACAGTAGATACAATTAGACTGATACAGAACTCAATGAGTAGCTGTTAATCGTTCCAGGTCATCATAGCAGGAGGTGTCCAGCAGAATATCCCAGGTATCTGTGCTTGTTCCTGTGCGCCATTTAACACATCTCAATGATTTGGATAAAGATCTAGAAAGCATCTCATCAAATGTGTGGATGACACCATGCTGGGAAGAAGAGTTGAAGCAAAGAGTGACAGTCAGAATCTAAAGAGATCTTTATAGGCAACAAAGAGAAATGTCAAGTTTTACACCTGGGCACCAAAAGAAAAATGAGCTTTACAAGATGGTAGGGTAATGATTAGACAACTGTTACTCTGAAAAAGATCTGGGGTTTTAGATAGACTGCAAGTTCAGTATGAATCAATTGTGTGATGAGGACCCAGAAAAGTGAATGTGTCCTTGAACTGCATTAAAAGAGACATTGTTTCCAGGAGTGGACAGTCCCACAGTACTCTGCCTTCATCAGACCTCATCTTTAGTATATTCGGTTCTAGTCACTATAAATGGAGCATCGAGAAGAGGGTAACCAACATGGTAAAGGGCCTTGACTGTCTGTCATATCATATCATATAAGAACGGCTGAAGAAAACGAAAATCTTTTGGTCAGAGAAAAGAAGGCTTCGGTGTGTACGTGGCAGGGGGAGAAAAGTGCTAGGGATTTTTAAGGGTTATTATATGGAATAGGAATTAGACCTTTCTGCTTGATTTCAAAAGGATAGGACCAAAAATTACAGATGAAAGTTTCAGAGGCAAATTTAGGCTTTAAGTCAGGAAAAACTTCCTAATAATTAGAGCTGTCCAAAAAGGTAATGGACTGCCCTGAGTGGTGGTGGGTTCCTGCTCCTTGGAAGTAATTAAACAGAAGCTGACTGACCATTTGTGTCCCGGATGTTATAGCAGTAATTCCTTTAACGTATACTTTGGACTAGATGGCTGATGAGGTCACTTCCTACTCTAAAAATCTGGGAATTTGTGAAGATCCAGAAGAACAGTCTTCAACCAGAAGGAAAAAAAAATCAGGAAGGAAATAAGAACAAGAAAATGGGCAGAGAAGATGGAGATGGATAAAAACATCTATATGACTTTGTCATATTCCCTTGTTATTTGTTTTCATACTCTGCGGGAGAGCCTAACTCCCCATACTAATTTGTAATAAACCCTTTTTAAAAAATCTAAGAGTAATTTCCTGTTTGGAGGAGCCTATAATCTCTGTTGTAGTTCAATAAGAGAACCAGAAAAGCCAGTACAAAAAGGGAGGCTGTGGAGAGATAGATAAAGTGAATAAATAGGCCAAGTGACATCACATATAAGTTGTAGAAAAGGATCTTTAAACAAAAACAGTGACCACATCCACTTTACAGCTACTCCATTCTTAAAAAAAGACATTTGGGAATCTGAATTAACCAAAGACCACTTAACCACAGTGCATTTTGTGCAAGGCCCATTTGTGGATGCAATCAGTACGTAGACTGGCAAAAATCCAACTATCTATGCACAAAAATGGATATTTAGAAATTGTGTTTATATACGGTAGGACATCAGGCATAGTAGGAGTGTGGAAAACAGACTAAATTTGGAGTCAGATGTTCTAGGTTCAAATACTAACTCTGCAACTTATTTTTTTTCATGATTTCACACTTGTCATTTTACCACTTGGGTCTTCAGATTCCTTATACAAGACTAGACAATTTCTAATGATTTTTCAAGCTCTAAATCATCTGACCATCAAGATATCAGTATAAGGTCAAGAATGCACAATGCTAAAATTCAAATAATAACGTCCTAGAACAAACTCAGCTGGAAAACATACAACTGGTTACCCCAGAGTCTTATGTCCCATGGGTATCTTTGAACCTAGTGGACTCTGAGTAAACGTTTCTCAGACTGAAATGAATTAATGGTGCTACCATCTGAGGAATCTCTATTTATGAACTCATGGAAACCAACAGAATAGTTAAGAGAAGTCAGGTGACCCACAGTCACTACAGGGAAACTTATTAAAACAGGTTCATAGGATCCTGGATTTAGAATTGCAAGTCTCCTAGTCAAGCTTTCAAATTTAACATTGTTACTACTAAGACATAGTGACTTCTAAAGGATCCTCAGTGGAATGGGGGCAATTGTAAAAAACAAATTAAACTCTTTAACTACTTCTCCACAGAATCCAACACGTCCCTTTCCCTAACTTCTACCACCTCTTACAGATCCCCTGTGGCAGCTGGAGGCTAACACTAATCACCCAGGACTTTCTCTGTCCAAAATTGCACTCCAAGGAATCCCTATGGGTCTCTTGGAATGCCTCCAGGCTGTAAAGATGATGTACACAGTTGCTTTGGGGCAAGGCTACCCTTTGTTGATTATGAGGCACAGAGACGGCATTAGGTACAGATGAAGTAGGACTTTGAATAGAACGAAATAGAAAAGACATTGAAAACAACTCTCCCCAATGAACAAGCAACTACTCTTGCTCCCTCTCCTAGCTACTCAGTGATGTGGCCTTCCAGATTAACAATAGAGGAGCTTAAAGCGAAAAGGTAGAGGGATAATAATAACAGCTAACTATATAATGCTTAAAGGTTTGCAAAGTACTTTACCTACATTCTGTCACCTGATTCTCACAACCACCACGTAAGGCAAATATTACAGGTGTCACTATCCCCACTTTCCAGGTGAAGAGGGAGGCACTGAGAGGAGGCCTTGCCCTTGGTCATTCAGGTAATAAACAGCGGAAGCAGGAGTGAAACCCTGATCTTTCCAAATCCAATTCTAGCAAGCTAACCCAAGAAAAAGGTAGAAAAAAAGATGAAAGGAAAACAAAGGGACAGGTGTGTTTGCCATACTATGCACCCATCCATAAAATTAAAATGTTGATAAGACCATTCATAAAGCTCTTCATTAATTTTTCCTAGGGAAGGCATTATCAGAAACATATGTTAACCTTAATCATTTTTCTTAAGGCTGACTCCAAGAAGCCTATGAGTACCTTAACCAAATTAAACAATGAACCCATTATAGGGTATTTGTGAGACATCTGGTCTGATAAACTTTAAATGGCCTTAATTGGTCTTCTCCACTTGGGCAGGATCCATCTGTCTATCCTAAATAAACTGGTCTGTCTGTAGTTTCAATACATGGACCAAGCCATACCCAGAGACATGGGTATAGCAGTGCTAACACACACAATGTTTTAAGCCAGAACAGTCTTAGCTCAATTTAAGAAATTCAAATATTGGTGCAGTAATACTCATTTTTACAGTATTTGAAGGTTTATAGATCTCTCATTTACTCCAAGGTGCAGTTGCCATCCTAAATGTTACTAAGTTTGTGACTAAATATTGGCCAAAGTAACTGACACTAATAGCTGTGTGACCTTTAGAACCTTAACTAATATTTCCTCCATTAATTGCTGCCAAAATTCTCATCATCATCAAGGCCATTTGTGCAGAACTTCAAAGATTTACAAAGCACTTTCTTCACTATGGGATAGTGCAACTTTTATCCATTCTACTTTCCAAGTCAGGAAATTGTCAATCTCAGGGACTGGCCCACAATGATGAAGGTAGAAAATAGCATTAGAACCTAAATTCAAATTCAGTTCTCTTGAGTCCAAAGTGTGTTTTCTTTCATTTCTATACTCATGTTTCAACTGCCACAAAATCAGATATGAAAGACCATGTCAAAGAACTATAGAAACCAAATGGTTATGGGGAGACACAAAGGGAACAGTTAATAATAGGGTTGCCCACCAAACATGATTTATAGGCAGGGCTGACTGCTTTTCAGGTTTCTTATGTCTCTCCATCAGAAGAGAAATAAGTTTCCTTCATGGCTGGTGAACTTGTGAGCAGGGAAAAAAAAAATCACCAGCCCAGAAGCACATTCCTCCAAGCTGCTTTTACTGGGCACAGTAGTTAGCAGCCCTGGAGGGGATGGGTAGAAAGATAAGACGTTTCCCTGCACTGTGTCCACATGCATCTGTATCCTGTACTTTCCTGCTATCACCAACTGCGCATGTAACAAGCTCCCATCTCCCCACCCCCCACCCCACTACCAGCTCCTCCTCCTCCCTCTCCAGCAGTCCAAACTTGAAATTTCATGTGGGCTGGTGTAAAGGATGGCCAAGCCTTTGTGCTGTAGGGAAGATAATAAGGTAAAAACATCTCTGTACTCCATCCTCATCCCCCACCCCGCCCAAACACACACGCACACACGCACACACACGCACACACACACACGCACACACACACGGAGGAGGCATTTCCCAAATAACGCTGCATTCAAAGATCTGCTCTCTAATGCCTAGACCACAAACAAAGGAGTCAAATCTGGGCGGAGGAGGCGGGAGAAAGGGGGCCTGAAGGGGGGAAACGAAAAGGAGGCGACCGCTAAACGCTCACAACTGAAAGCAGCCGCGGAGGCGAGGGCAGAAACGCCCCTGGTGCGGGCACTACTCTGCCTCCTACCCCTTCTGCAGCTCGGATCCGGGTCCCCTGCCACAGCTGCCACAGCCTGGGTCGCTCGCCGCCGCCGCCGCCTCCTTCTGCGCCGCGGCTACACTGATTCCCCAGAGCCCAGCAGCCGGGGGCAGAGCAGCATCCCTACCCTGTGGTCCTCCCGGAGCCCCCTAACAGACGCCCTCGGGTCCAGCCTCCGGGAACATCTCACAAGTAGCCTTTCCTGAAATCGCAGCGGATATGGCAACACAGAGAAAGCAACAGGCTCCCCCCGCCTTTCTTCCCCCCCTCAAAACAGCCCGGCGCTCACAAGCGCACACACGCACCCCTCGGCATTTCCCCTCCTGCATGCCCGGGCCTGGTGTTACCCCAACCCGCCCCATCCCAAAAACATCGCTCCTCACCACCCCCCATCCAAGGAGAAGGGGGACGAAAGGAACTTCTGCCCCTGGTTAGGGGAGGGAGGGGATGGCAGCGGCCAGCTTCCACCCTGGCCTTTTAAAGGACGAGGGAGAAGCGGTCCGGGACGGGAGGCCCCGGGCGCTTCTGCAGGCTGCTGCCAGCGCACCCCGCCTGCCCACCCGCAGGCGCGCGCCAGCTAACCACGCGGAATCACGAGATCCCGGGGGAACATTCCCGGGAATGGAGCGAGGGCTGGGCTGGGGGGCGAGGGGGAGCCTTCCTCGCTCCCCCCGCCGCGCCTCCCCCGCCCCTGCGGACACTTTCCGAGCTCCAGCTCCTTACCCGGCTCGTTCCTGCAGCCCTCCCCAGCGAGGTGGGCTTTGCCTCGGGCGGGGCCTGAGGGAGCAGAGGAGGCGGGGGGGGGGAGGGAGGAGGGGGGAGGGTCGTGGGGGGCTCGGGAGTTCTCGCCTGGCCAAGCGCTCTCTTCTGAAGTAACGGCCCGGAGGAGCGCTACGGGATCAACACACACACACGCACGCACACACTGACACACACACACACACTGACACACACACACTGGCACACATACACTGGCACACACACTGACACACACACACACTGACACACACACACGCACACTACCATGAAACTGAATCCTGCTCAGCCATCCAGCGGCCAGACGCCAGCCCTCTCCGCCGCGGCCCCGTCCCTCCCCCGGCCGCTACTTAGAGACGCTCTGGTGCCAAGCCTGGCAGCCGCCTCAGCCGGAGGGAACCATGACAACTCCGCTCGGCCCCGCAGCCTTCCCGGTGTGGGTGACCCACCGGGAGATAGCCTTGCTCCTGGCTTGGCACCCCTCTGTGCCTCGGGGCAGAACTGGACTTGGAATAAAGCGTCCGGACTAGACGGGCTCCTTGGGGGCTGGCGGGGTGGGGGAGGAGGGAAGGTTGGTTTAAATACTAAGCAGCGGAGCACAAATACTTGGATGATCCCCTTCAGGCTGGCGTGGCCACTGTCCCTTTAAGCAGGGAGGGCTTAGGTCCCCTCTGTGCTCCTTGGGGACCCAGGTTTCCCACTTGGAAAGAAGCTCTCTGGGTGAATGGGGCAGAGGACGGCCCGGCCAGGGCTCAAAGAAAATGGAGACTTTCTGCTGTTTTGCCTTCTCGGGGGAAAGCTAGTCCGCGATGACTCACTGTGAGGGAGATTAAGTGTACCGTTTTAGGAGTTATCTTTCTGTAGTCCTGAATCGAAGAGGCCCAGGAATTCTTGAGAGAAGAAAACATTGTGTCCTTGGGCTGTGCTGCTCAGTAAACAGGGCCTACTGTGTGCCAATCGCAGTGCACTGAGAATGCCTTGCACTTGTGCCCGACAAAAGGACAGACTGTTGGAGTTAAAATCTTGCGGGCAACAGCACAAATATTTTTTTTTTTTTAAGAAATAATTTCTGCTAGATTTTAGAATACAATTGCATCATCTTATTGGGGAACAGATTTACCCTCTAAATATCTATTACTTATTAAAAGTTGTTTACAAGTGTTTGTTAAGGCATGAGAAAAAAGCTTTAAGAAACATGCGGCAGAAAATCGATAAACATCAAGTCAGGAGGATGTGTTAAACATTGGGAATACTAAAAAAGGTAAAAAAGAAAAAAACCAGCCCCTTCCCTCAAGTAGCTCACAATCTAATGGAGGCGATACACAAGCTATACACAGGATGAATAGGAAATAATTATCACAGGGAAGGCAATACAATGAGGAGAGATTGGGAAGACTTCCTGTAGAAGATGAGATTTTAGGTGTGATTTACAGAAAACTAAGAGAACTCGTAGGTAGAGAGGAGGAGGAGGAGTACTACAGTCTGGAGGGACAGCCAAGAAAATGGACAGAGTTGAGAGATGAGAGATGGAGTATCTTGTTCCTAAAACAGCAAAGGAGGTCAGTGTCTCTGAATTGAGTATGTGAAAAAAAAACTGGAAAAGTAGGAGGGGAGTAAGTTGTGAAGAGCTTTGAATGACATTTTCTCTTTGACTCTTGAGGTCATAGGGCCACCCAAGTTTATTGAGTGAAGGTGGAGGGAAGGTGACATGATCAGATCTTCGGTTTAGAAAAATCACTTTGTTTGGCTGAACGGAGAGATAAGGCAAACAGTTATATCAGAAGGCTAATACAATAGGACAGGCAGGAGGTGATGAGAGCCTGAACCAGAGTAGAGGAATTCTGAGAGAAAAGGTGTATTTAAGAAACGTTACATGATATCTTTATTACATATTTTAAAATAGCATCTTGTACATGGTAGCTGTGCAGTTTCATGTGCAATCATCTTTTTAAAAATTCTACTGTTATGGAAATACTTATGTTAATTCACACAAATTTTTTCAAAGCTGAGATTCAGAGATGTTAAGTGACTTTCTCAGGGTTACACACTTGGTAACTGCTTTCTGACTTCAAGGCCAGTGCTCAATTCACTATACCAGTGGTATCAAATTCAAGTAGAAATGAATCTTTACTGAACTGGACTTAGAACTTAGAAAACCACAAATTAACATTATTTATGCTATACTGTGTTTTTATTTCTTTAAATATTACATTCTAATCTGGTTCCCATATTGGAACTTGTTGCTGGAGGGTTTTTTGACATCTCTGCACTATGCAATGTATATCACAAGGTTAAAGATTTGGTGAAATTAAAAGTAATGAAAGTTTATTTTAATGTAGCAAAGATTAAATTGACAGACCTTAGCAACAGATTGGATATTGGAGGTGGTGGAGTGGTAAGAGATAGTGGGGAATCCAGAATGACTCCCAGGTTATAAACCTGACAAACTGGAGGATAGTTATACCAGGGGTGGGGAACTTTGGATTTGGATTCAGTCAGAAGGCTGCACTTAAGGATCTAGAAGGCCATATGTGGCTTCAAGTTCTCTACTCCTGGTAGGCCCTCAGCAGTAACAGGGAAAGTAGGAAGGGGAGGGCATGGTTTGGGGGAAAGATTTGAAGATGTCTGTTGCATATCCAACTTGAGATATTTGAAAGGCAGTTGTAGATGTGAGACTGGAGGTCTGCTGAAAGTTTGAGTCAGGAGAGGTAGATTTGAGAATCATCAGGTTAGAGATGGTAATTAAATTTATGGGAGTTAATGAGATCACCAAGTTAAATAGTGTAGAGGGAGAAGAGAGCAGAATCTAGAATATAAACCTAGGAGACATCTGTAGTAAGAGGGTGGATTCTAGATGAGGAGTATTACTTTTAAAAAGTTCTAGAGGCATAATTTCTAGGTAATTAATCATATTATTAATAAGGCTAGCATGTTATTAGTAAAAGAGATCAGTGGCACTCTTTCATGCCAAAGACCCTCGTGGGGAGTGGGCTCAAGACTTACATGGTCTTGGAAAAGTGGATGTTCCAGAGGGTGGCAGTCAACTCTGATTGGTTAACAGGTAATAAGAGAGAATGAATATTACTATGAGGGGCTGGACCTATTCCAATGAGCTTTGATTATTTCATTTACTTCTAAATTACCCTTAGCCTTGGGCCATCTAATCAAAGAAATTATCCATACACAATCCTGAATAGCACACAATGGGATTAAATTCCTTGTAAAATTGAGTAGGGTCTGACCAAGATGGACAAGAGTTAATGCAATCTCATTATGAGATTATGTCCTTCAAGAGACTGAAATGAGGACTACAGAAAAAGGGGAAACGCTGAATCTCCCCAAATCATTGCTTATTTCTCTCGGGAGCCCGCAAAGGAGAAAATGAAGGCACAGTCAGATAAGTAGGAGGAGAATCAGAAGAGTGGTGTTCTGAAAACCTGGAAAGAAGAGACTATGTAGGAGGAGAGTGTGAGCATCACTGTCAAAGGCTTTGGAGAGGTTGAGGAGGCTGAGGGCTGAAAAAAGACCTTTGGATTTGGCAGTTACTTTGGAAAGAGATATTTTGGTGAAATGATGAAGTTGGAAGTTGAACTGCAAAGGGATAAGAAGAGAATGAGAGGAGAGCAAGTGGAGACACCTATAATAGGAGATTTAAAATACAACTACAATAATTGGATAATTCATCTATAGACTGTTGAGACTGATTGTACCCAACACTGTCTCCTGATTTATATGTGAGCTTAATACTCAAAACCTACAGAGTTGAGCAGAGCTCTACAAAACCCTCTCCTACAGATTCAGGACAAGGTGACAAAAGACAGTCAACAATTTGACTGGATTTTTTCCATGGCTAAAATAAATGCATCTCTCATAAACCCTTTAAAATGAGGAATGAAACATATTGTCATTTTTAACCCACTCATACTAAGTGTTGATTGCCTTAGAGTTGTCAGGATGAATAAATATATGAAAAGCATTGAACTAAGTGAATTTTCAATGCCAAATAAACAGCGTTAAGCAATGGTGGCACAAATGCGAAAGGTAGACAGTCCCTGCCCTAAAAGAACTTATATAAAAGGAGACTTTTACACATTAAAATGGCACCTGGGAAGAGATTGTGTAAAGAATCACAGAATGATTAATTAAATATTAGGGCAAACAAGTGACTGATCTTTTCCAGAAAGAATGATAGGATGGTAGGGTTCATTTGATTGCAGACCTCAGAGCAAGTGATTGAAGTCTCTCTTGGTTAGCCAAGATGGGATTCTAAACATAGTCTTCTTTGAAAGTGTGAGTCCAACTAGTTAAAGTGCTTTAGTTGAATTTGTGTTTACTAACCAAACAAAGACTGAGTATACCATTTAGGAATGAGAATGTATTCTTAAAACTCTTTACCTTTCCTACTACCAAACTCTAGTCTGAGCACAATTTATTGCTTTGTCAGTCTGGTTGTCCCTGAGTGTATAAAAAGATGAAAGATTTCTCTGTCACAGGGTTTCTTGAACTTTTTCCACTTACGACCCCTTTAGCACTTCTTAAACTAGAGGGTCTCAAGAATGCCCATTGTGGACCAGCATTTTCTAGTTATTGAGGCAATTCCAAGAAACCTAAAAAACAAAATGATATTTTTCTCCAGGAACCAGCAGGGAGGAACTCAAAAGCATGAAATAGAGGAAAGTGTAAGGAAGACTTAGAAAATATTATTTTTTTTAAAATGAAACCTGAGTTTTAATCTTGAGATTTTATTTTGAGTGGATGCATTTTATTTGAATAGATATTAGTGTAAGTGAGTAGCAAATTTGATCAGTCAAGTGAATAAGCATTTATTAAATGTATTCTACGTGCCATATCCAGCTGGGGATACAAAGATAAAACACTGGTCACTGGTAAGTTTTGAGTTTCCCAACCTAATAGATTATACTGTAGGCTTTTTTTTAAAGGTGATGTCAAATGCCCACTTGTATCTTATTAGGAGGACACTGAGAAGTAATAACATGCTGATTGGGACTGAAGTAGATATTTGTCTGAAAAGCTTTTCATGGTCTATAAAAGAGAACTGATAGGTTTAAGTACCCCAAGTCTCTCTTTTTATGAACTTAATTTCCCTTAAGACATTGTGCTAGAGGGCACCAAAACTGAGGGGTGGGTAGGGAGAGTATTTCTTCTTAATTATCCCTAGGAACAATAATAGTTCTCTTGCAAAAGGAGCACGTTATTATTGTATTGGATTAAAATAATATTCTAAAACTTCATATGATAAAATCTCGGCATCTTACTGAAAATTTTCAGGTTTTAGAAAACAAAATCCTATCTACTAAGTACTCTCACTAGTCACTGGTACAACTTCATTTTGTCAAAAGGTCTAATTTTAAAGAATGAGTAGGTTAAAGAACAAATCATAGAAACAAATAATTTTTAAAAAAAAGAATGTCAATAAGGAGACACTGTATAAAAACCTATGGGATATAGCAAAAGCAGTGATCAGAGGAAAATTTATAGCTCGACATGCTTCCCTCAATAAAACAGAAAAAGAGCAAAAAGCAGAACAAATTCAAAAGAAAACAGGAAGAGTGTTCAATTGATCTAATTAGCTCATCAACCAGCAAGCATTTATTAACTTCCTGCTTTGTGCCAAGCGCTATGCTAAACAATAGTTTATGAAGATAAAAATGAAACATCCTTCCCGTAAGGAGCTGACATTTTAGTAAATGAAGCAAAATGTGCCCATATAAGTATTAAAAACATGAAATACCTCCATGAAGGCAAGTATCAACAGTGATCAGGAAAGGCTTTGAGTAGAAGGTGTCCCTTGAACAGTCTTAAAGGAAACCATCAAGAAAGACTGACAGCTGTGCTATGCTCCACCTCCACAGTCCCCTCCCTCTACAAAGAAGGGGTAGAAATATATCCTCATATCTCTTTTTTAAGTGCTAAACTTAGACATTACAATTACAGAGCATCATGTTTAAATTTTTGTTGGTCCCCCCCTTTACATTATTCTGTCATTGTGCATACTGTTTTCCTGATTCTGATTTTTCCCCTTGCTTCAGTTCATGTCTTCCCATGCCCCTTATAATTCTTTTTATTCATTATTTCTTATGTTGTAGTACATCCAAACATCTTATGTTTGGTACATCCTATTCATGTACCAAAATTCGTCATTGCCCAATTTATGGATATCTACATCGTTTCCAGGTCTTTGTTATTACAAAAAGAGCTGCTAACAATGAGGATGTATACATACATATATGTATATGTGTATATACATATACATGCATACATACATATATATGATGCTTCTTTCTTTCGTTTGCCTCCTGGGAGTATGTGCCTAGCAGTGGGCTCTCTAGTTCAAAGGATATGAATATTTTAATCATTTCATTGGCAAAATTCTAGACATTTTCTAAAATGAATGCACCTATTCAAAGCTCTACCAACAAAGTATTGATGTCTTTCCACATACCCTCTAAAATTGACTATTTCTGTCCTTGGCCATCTTTGAAAATTTACTGTGTATAATTTGAAAACTCAGTTGTTTTGTTTTATGCTCCTTACTATAAGTGATTTGTATCAATCTTTCATATATTAGAAGATTTAAAAGACTTCATATATGAACATTCTTCTTTTAAGAATTTTTTCCTTATTGTTTTAATGTTTATTGATTTAAGATTTTTGTTATATGTTTTGTTGTCATAAAATTGATTTAGTTCCCTCTATATCATGAATATCTTACTTTTATCAAAATTTTTAATGCAAAAAATTTTTCCCAATTGACAACTTTTCTTTTTATTCTACTTATGTTGATTTTTGTTATCTCAAAAATTTTGAATTTCATGTAATCAAAATTCATTATTTTATCTTTATGATCCTTGTAATTGTCTGTGACGTTTTCCTCACTCTCATCTCTGATATCTAATCAGTAAAAAAGTCCTGCATATTGTCTCATATGTCTATTTCCTTTTCTCTCTTTTGATTACCAATGCCCCAGAGCAGGTCCTCATTACCAGCCACTTAGACAATTGGTCTAGACTTCATTCTTCCCCTTCTGAAATTCATAGTTCCCATAGATGTTGTAGTTATAATTATGAATAAATATTATCCTTCTCTGCTGCTGACAATCCTGCAATGGCTCCTTGTTGCCTACTTTAAAAAATTCAGACTCCTTTGTAGGATACTCAAAAATCTTCCTAATTTGGTATCACAAAACCTTTAATAACTTTATTTACTACTAATTTGCTTCCATATGTAAGGCTTACAATCCCATGTTATAGAGACTCCAGTCTTTACAAGGAAGCATGCTTTTTCATGTTGCTCTAAAACATGGGGACTTTTCAAAAGTGGAAATATTCCAAGAATACTGGGAAGAAGACAAGAGGGAGGGCAGGAAATGGCTACAAGAAGAGACTTCCCAGACATCCCACTGAGGTTGTAGACACTGAACTTTCCTTCTCTCCTGCAGTCTTATGTAGACATTTAACTCTGTTCCCATGCCTAGCAAAGAAAAACTTTAAATTTAATGTGGGAGCCCCATGTCCAACCTATAAAGTCCTCATTCTATCTTCAGTAAAAGCAATAACTGCAAGGATAGCAGACTACTGATCTTTCAGTGTTCTAGTGGCAAGCAGAAATGTTCCATTCATCAGTTTCTTCATACTGATCTGAAAACTGTCTATTATCTTAGCATGGGTACCAGTAACACAGGGCAGAGGCCAAGGATGACTCATGAAGCCTGATTCAGTTGGATTTTTAGTTTTCCATCCTTGTGTATTATGAAGTGGTTTAATTTAGGCCATAGGCGTTGAAAGGTAAGCTATTAATATGTTTTTCTGGTTTTGTCCTGCTTTTCTATTTTAAGTAAAGAATCTATT
This sequence comes from Bettongia penicillata ogilbyi, assembly GCA_023548195.1. Taxonomy (NCBI): domain Eukaryota; kingdom Metazoa; phylum Chordata; class Mammalia; order Diprotodontia; family Potoroidae; genus Bettongia; species Bettongia penicillata. The sequence continues at coordinate 465,884 of JAJHZJ010000425.1, forward strand.
TTCATCTACACTATATGATGTCATGTAATTGATCCAAAATGATTTGCCCTTTTGAGGAAGACATTCCTGGTGACTAATTAGCATTCATATGAGTAGACTGGTCCTGGACTAGCCTTTAAAAGCTTAGAGGTACTTAATATAGAGGACTACATGTACTCTCTATATTCCAAGCTGGATTAACTACCTTCCTTCTACTGCATATTCTTTCCTCCATGTCTTTGCTCAAGGTGTCACCAATATTTGGGTTATGTTTTCCTCCTTCTGCCTCCATCTTTTGAATTCCTATCCATACTTGACAGCCCAAATAATTTACCCCCTCCTTGAGGACAGTCCCAGTAAAATCACTTACTTCCTCAGGGCAGCTAGGTGAAATGAATAGAGGGTTGGGCCTGGAGTCAGGAAGACCTTAATTCAAATCTAGCCTAGGATACTTACTAGCTGTGTGATTCTGAGTCATCATCAATATAGCGGTGAAGTGATGAATTTTTCAGTTAGAAGAGCTTTGACTTGTTTGATTTGTTTGTAGGGATTTGTGTGTGTTCATCCTTTGCTGCCAAAGAAGACCGTGCCATGAGAGAAATGATGACATGACTTGCACTTGACTTTGTTCTAAGTGAGGGAGGGCTGTACAGGTCACCAGCCTCACTTCTCCAGAGCCATCTGAATCCAGTGACCAGATAGTCATCAGGATGACTGCAGATGACCCAGGATGAGGCAATTGGGGTGAAGTAACTTGTCCAAGGTCACACAGCTAATGAGTGTCAAGTGTCTGAGGTGAAATTTGAACTCAGGTCCTCCTGACTCCTGCACTGGTGCTCTATCCACTGCATCACCTAGCTGCCCCAACAGCCCAAGCTACAAGAATGTGATCTACTTTTTCTCTCAAGATAGGATTTGTGACTTTTTTGGTGGATGGAGTGTGCACACCCTACAGATTCAAAACTAAAGATCAGGATAAAATTTATTATGTCAGATGAATTTAAAAAAAAATAACACAACACTTAGAATTTCAGGTAAAGCAAAAGTGAACATTGACACTATTTAGAGAGAGAAACAGGAAAAATATATGATGAAAGGCACCATAGGTAATGAAATAATGTCAGTTAAAATATATATACCAAACAAGATAGCAAATAATTTCTTTAAAAAGAGCAAACTGAAATGGTGGGAAAGACCATAAAGAAGTAAAGTAAGACCCTAAGTTTAGGTGATCTTAACATTCCTCAGTCATGACTTGATAAATTCACATGCAAAAAAAGAGGGACATTACAAATGAAATGTTGGAAAAACTGAATTTGACAGACCTATGAGGTGTTTCTCTTTAGAGAATATAGGATTTTTTTCAGGTGCTTGTTAGGTCTTATACAAAAAGTATTAAGGCCTAAGAAACTCAAATACTCAAATCCTTTACACAGATAATGCAATAAAATGGCCATGATAAAGGAAATGTGAAACAAAATGTAAATCTAAGTGGAAAAGAAGAAATTATGTTCACAGTGATTAATGAATCATAGAAATAATTTTTAAATATATGAAATAGAATGATAATGAGGCAACATATCAGACTACACGGAATATGGCTAAAGCAAATGCGGAGGAAGGGGATGGTGCACTCAGAATGATGGATGTCTTCAGTTTCTCCAGTCAGATCTCTGTGGGTTAAATGTTCCTCATCAGGGAGTTGCAGCAGGCTTCTGTACCCCAGGAATCCTTATGTGTTACTGGCCTGTTCTCTTGAGCTCATGCTAGTTTTTCTGGCGCAACAGCTATTCCAGTGTTCATGGATGACTTTGGGGAGCAGTCTTAGGCTGAAGGAAGAAGTTTTCTGATGTTTCTCTTTGGGTTTATGAATCTGGTGCCTTTTTTTTGGTCATTGCCAGAGTATATGTGTGAAAGTTGGGCTTCTCCCAGTGCTGTCTTAACTGGAAGTCGAAAGGAAGAAGTTTTTGCTTCTTATTATGAAAGCTTAAAATTGCCACCTCATTTTTTATTCTTTCTTTAGGAAAAAGAAGAAATAATATTATTTTTGTCTGAAGTCCTTAATCAGTATCCCAAACTGAGATCCTTTTGTAGACTACCAATTTCTAAAGAGGAAATAAGTCAAAGTTCAGGGAGAAACTCTGACCTCTCAAAATTTAGAATTTGGGTGGTGACTGAATAAGGATTGGGTCCCCTTTGAATAATCCAATTAAGAGAAGTACTTCTTTTCTTTCCACACTAAACCAAATTGAATGGGTTCATTCTCCAGGGTGCACTGCAAGTTAAGTTTTTATTGTTCTGTGTGATGAATCAAAAACTGATATCTAAACTTTCTTTCCTTACTTAATTTTGACTGTGGAATTTTGCTCCCTGAATGCCATAAATTATAAGAGGAAAATAGATCAGAGAAGGATTTTAAAAAACAGGACAGAGCACCAACCCTTTGATTGGCTATCCATTTCTTTCTATCTCCATCTCTCTCAGGCAGATATGGATTCTTGGATTTGGACCATTCATTAATTTGTCTTTAATAGATTCATTCTAGAAGTTCAGAGTACTGAATTTTTCTTCTATATGGTCTATTGTCTGAATAAGAACTGGGTATATGCTGAAAAGCCTAAATAAATACAGTCAGATACTCGATTTCTACTTTCATTTTTTCTATTGTCTTCAATAAAAGACATTTGTGAATCTTTCATGTTTTTCAGTTTGGTCAATGATAATGCAGTCATAATTTTCTTTTTTTCAGCTGAATATTGTGTACCCTAGAGACAGGAAGAGGAAGATGGGAGGAAAGAATCAAACTAAGATGATAGATTTGTGTGTGTGGTGTGTATGTATGTGTACATATTCAGGATACCCCTGACCAATTTACTGCCCTATCCCGTCTAATTTGACAAAGTCACAAAGAGGTACATAACAGGGCATTAATATGCTAAATGAAGTGCAACCCCTTTATCAAGTATGAAAAGGTTTCCCCTGTTGGAATTGGAGATCAGCTAGCCATTTGAGGATCAAAAATTGGTCTACTCTGTTGACCTTTAAAAAGCTAACTTGTCAGCTGTGGAGTCAGACATAGGGGTAAGCAGGCAGTTAACTAATTAGTTTCCCCCTACTCTGACCCCAGGTATCAAAGAAGGGGGCAAACTATGGATTCAAGACATGGTTAGACCTTGTTACTCCAATTATAGCAAGAACCAGGTTCATAAAGTCTAGATACCACTTATCCAGCAGAGATGCTTGCCCAGTGTAGGGGTGAGGGGGGGGAAGGGGAGGGGGTTAGCATGAGGATACCATGAGAAGAGAGAGGATATCAGGGTATTACAGGACCAGAGGTATTAGTTGCCTTGGACCCTTACCTTGCCTTGTGTTGCTTACATATGTTTCTCACTACCAGTGTACTCTTAAGTTTGTGACCAGTGAGGTTATGTGTATTTGTAAGAGTGTATAATCTAGATTTATAGGGAGAGGAGGGATATAATTTTAGTAAGAGCCTTTCTTTTGAGAAAATTCTGTTTATTTGCTGATATTTCAAGGCAACAACACTGGTAGGACTTACAAGCTATAGTTTTAGATGTACCAGTCCACTGAAAGCCTTTAAGTCTACGAGAGCAGCCACTTTCTAGACCACCAAACCCAAGAACATTCAAGTAGAAGGCAAGAAATTGGGGAATAACCTTAAAGAGGGTGCCACAATGTTGGGGCTTATTTATAATATGTAAGAAAAAAGAGTTTTTTGAGGGGATTGTAAAGTCAATTGAAGGATTTTTAAGGGAGTGGAATTTAAAGGACACAGGGAAGGAAGGATAAAATATGAAAAGACCGAAAATTGTAGAAGGGGATGGATGACACATAGCAGAAACTCTCTGAGAAAACTGGGGGAAAATAAGATCAAATGCCCAAGGGAAAGGGTTGGTATTATCAAAGAAAAAATCACTATCTTCCTCAGAGACTTGGTCAGAGGAGGAAAGAGAGAGTGATGATGTTTAAACTATTAGAAGTGTAGAATTGTTTCAATGAAATGTAAGACTAATAGACAGACAGATAAATAGAGAGATATAAAGAGAATACTGTGGGTATTATAAATAGTTTCAGATGAGATATGGAACAGTTGTCCTCTGAGATCCCTGAGATCTCTGACATCTAAATCTCTCATCTTATTTGTAATTATTATTTGTGGAGTGGGGATTGGTCACAGGACCCCTAATCAATTAAGTTCCCTGACCTCTTCATGAAATTACAAAATTTAAGAGGGAAGTAATAAGGACTATGACATGTAGAGGTCTACCCCTTTCAGATTTTGCTTTGATTTGTGCCTTGTAAAGAGTGTGCCACCTTTCAAACTAGGATAGTTTGAAACTCGTAATGGGAAAGACATTGATCCATTTGTTTATGAAAAGGGCAAAACTGGATGAAGATAATGGACCTTTCCAGGTGCCATATTCTCCAAAGACTTTGTGAAATGGAAAAATTGGAGGAGCTAAGAATTTTAAGCTGTTGAGTTACATTGAAAGCTAATACTTTATATTAATGTATATCCTGACCTTGATTTATTTTCCTTGTTCTTATTCAGAGGTTTTCTCTGACCCTACCTGGCCCTATTATTTAAAGGGGGGGGGCAAAAATGGAATTGTATTTCTGTTTAGCATCTATTGACAAAGCAACTTGCTTGTTAAGAAAAGCCTCATATCTAATTTATGTTAATTAGCAAATTTAATTGCTTGACTTTCACAAATGTGCATAACTTTTCACAGGTCTAACATTTCATAACAAAGACCCAGCCTTTCAATTTTCACGTGGGCATTGCTTTTCTAACACTAACACTGCCACTGTCACAACTTGAACACTTCCCCAACTCACTGAATTGAGGTTCCCATATTAAAGCTGATTATCTCTTCCCTCTGGGTTCTAGGGATAGCCTAGAAGGACTGAGATTTCTAGTACTTTCACTCACAGATCCCTACTCAGTATTCCTCCTAATGAAAATCATCAAGATTTAATTAGACTCTCCAAAAGGTATTTTGCTCAAGTGGTCTACAAGGACATAAAGTATGAAAGTATTCCTCCAAACTATGGCTCCCTCTTCCTATGCATACCTAAGGTCCCTAGGGAGAGGCAATGATAGTGAGGCATGTGTTGAGAATATGTGTAGTAAGGAGTAAGCTATCAACTTCTGATTACTAAAAGTAACATTTATCATTTGTGTGTGATCTCATGTTGTGTGGTTGTCTACTCCTTTCTGTTTTGCCTTGACACACCTATTTCAAGATTGCTACTCGGTCATCTTTTTCTTGTGGCAACTTCTGCTAGCTCCCTGGTGGGACTTTTGATGAGATCTCAGGATCTCCTAAATCCAAATATGCATGGAGGTTGGAAGGAGAGAGAGAGAGAGAGACAGAGAGACAGAGACAAAGACACAGAGAGAGACAGAGGTAAAGAGAATTTGAATGAATTAGTTTATTGTTTTATATATTATAAGCCCGGAGGTGTGTATGATTTAGTTGATCAGAAAATATTTCATCTGCCTTTAATATAATGATCAAAGCCCTAACTCCAGTCAAGTTAATTACGGACTTGTTTGCATCTAGCTTACACTTTTGATCATTTCAATGAGCTGTCTGGGCCTTCTGTGATTTCATTAATTGCTTTGGAGGACTCACAAACTTCAAATAATCTATTGAATTAAAAAGGAAATGAGCTTTATCCATAAGAGGCAGATACATGAATATACATGTATGCCTTACATAAATAAATAAATGATATATGCATAATCTCCATGTATAGAGACAACCACAGTTTTAGTGGATAGAGTACTTAGAATGCTAGACTTAAAGTCAGGAGGACCAAAGTTCAAATCCTACCTTTTCCATTGATCAGTTTGATGACTCTGGCTAGGCAAAACATTTAACTTCTCTGTGTCTCAAGAAATACCATAAGACTTCTCTATTAAGTCATCAATGGCTGACCATTTGATTAATAAAGGGAGTTGTCAACTTGTGACATCTTTGTATGCCATAATGATCCTTTTATAGATGTAGCTTTAAACCAGAATTTTGTTAAAAATGTTGATTTGCCTTTTGCCCTTTAATCTTTTATTTTATTTTTAGTTCAATTCAACAAATATTTATTAAACACCTGGTACTATGTTCCTTCTACCATGTAAGACTCTGCTCTAGTTGTATGAGATACAAAGATAAAAACCAGAAGAGCCCTAAATGTATGGGAGGAGATTACATTCTATTTTCTATGAAAGTGATGTCTTCAAAGTATTAAAAGATACTCCTATTTTTCATATAAAAATTATCTTGACATTTGCTTTTAGTTTCCTTCCCAAATCGAAGATTCCATTTATGTCCTACAGCCCAATGAGAAAACCATTTTCTAGCTAGTTCCCTACTTCACCTTCATTTTGCCATTTTGCTAAGCTTTCATTTCACTATTAATCTTCAGTATGAAACTTTGCCAAAGGCTTCTTGAAAATCCAAGTGCACATCTGTTAGACTTCCTTATTTATAGGACAGAGAGATTCCCAGAGTACTCCTGGAGAACTTTTAAACCTCATTTCCCTTGCACAGGCAACATCTTTGTTGACTTTCCCTAATCAAACTACTTTCCCAGACATTCTTTTAATTCTGCATTTGTAAGTGGTTTTCAAGACTTTACCATTTTGGATGTTAAATGTATTACTTTCTGAATACAAGATTTGTCTATGCGTTATTTGTTTTTGTATAATAGGACTTTCATATTTTCAATGATTTCATGTTGAAATAATAAAACATGAGTTGTATGGATGATTATTATAGAACTGGCTTTATGAATAGCTAGAATAGATAAGTTTTCAGAAGACTTGTTTTCAGGGGTCCCTTGCTGGAACATATCTTCCCTCAGATTTTCCTTGATGTTTGAAATTTTATTATTACAGATTCTTTCCGTTGAGTTTAGAGATAGTAGAAATTCAAAGTGTCATTGTACAAGGGCAACTCTGATTCCATCATGACAGCAGTTGCTGCCGCTACTGCTATTACCACTATTATTACTACTTCTACTGCTTCTTCTTATATTACTACCACTACTACTATTAGAACTACTAACTATTAATATTGTTGGTGAGGAATATGACTCATTTTTATAGCCCTTTTAGGTAATTTCCTCAACATGATGGGGTGAGTTGGAAGTAAAATTATTATTCATATATAATTGGAGAGTGCTGTATGTGTATGCTTGTATGTATGTGTGTGTGTTGCAGTGAGGCAGGATTACATACCTCTACAAGTGGTGACAAACTCAAATAGAAAAGGGACCTAAACCATACATAAAGATCTCTGTGGACCGCATACTGACTTAGAAAGCTATGTAATAACATTATACATTTTCTATTACATTTTTATTTTGTTAAATATTTCCATTATATATTAATTTTCATTCAGCAGCACTTGGGAATGTTGAGGGCATTTGTTTGACATCTCTTGTCTAGGAGACAGAACTTTAAGCCACATTCTTAATCACTTAATCATTCTTAATCCCTTCCTTCCTTCCTTCCTTCCTTCCTTCCTTCCTTCCTTCCTTCCTTCCTTCCTTCCTTCCTTCCTTCCTTCCTTCCTTCCTTCCTTCCTTCCTTCCTTCCTTCCTTCCTTCCTTCCTTCCTTCCTTCCTTCCTTCCTTCCATCCTTCCATGATCAGGGTTAATGACTTGCCAGGGTCACACAGTTAATAAGTGTCTGAGGCCCACTTTGAACTCAGATCCTCTTGACTCCAGACCTGGTGCTCCATCCACTGTGCCACCTAGTGCACTCTTTCTTATTTCTTGGTCACTGTTTTTGCATGGGGAAAGGGAAACCCCTTTATAAGGTTTGATTCCCCTTCCACCAGATACCAATTCCACAATGAATGCATACATAGAAAATAACAAAGGAACCCATTTATGCAAGTTGACAGTAAAGTAGAAACCAGAGAAAAAGTACACATAAGAAAATATATACTAGACAGTTCAGACTGGAGGAGCTCTCCCATTGGAGGGAGCTGTCCCAGCTCAACCAAGAGAATCCAAGATCTCACTCAAAGGAGAATATTCCCTGAAGTTTCTAGTGTAGTACACTGAGAATGAGTTTATGATCAAAGTTCTACATTTTTACTTCTTCCCAGAGTTTTTCTACCTTCATGGAATTAAGAAAGTTTGGAATTCAAAACATCTCTCTCAATGCTGAAAGTAATAGAATGGAAGGGACTGGAGACAGCTGACCTCTCTTCTCTCCTGCTCTCACCAGCTCTACTCTGTTCCTCTTGCAATCACAAGAATATTGGTCTCCATCGAGAACAAAGTCCTATAATGATGGGGTTCAGGTTACACATAGAAGTAATAATTTTATCACAGCTTTTTCATTCCTTTGGAATATCTTTAAATTCCCAGGAGTGGAGAAAGCCTATAATATTTTTTTCCCACCCAAAATAAATTCAGATAGCTATCCATATTTTTCATTAAAGCTCTTTTTATAACATTCTTTCAAGTCTTTTGATAAAATTATGAAGAATATTTCAATCAGGCAATTTTTAAAAAGCTACATTTTTAACCAGTAGTGTAGGATTATTTTCAACAATAGAGATCAATGTTTAATAAAAATGTAGAATAATAATGAAAGGATGCAAAGCAAAAAAATAGGTAAACACATTTCAATGCCTGTTCCCCAGGGAGTGAATCATTCCCAGTTCCTATCAGAGTAGCCTGAGAAAACAGTTTTTCTAACACTCAGGCCTTCAAAATAGTACAAGGGCCCTCCATCTGTCTCTCTTGGTGTGTCTCTCTCTGTATAATCTTAGAATAAGTAGAAACTGTCCCAAAGTTCTGCTTCTGTGGCCAGTTAATTTTGTGATATCCATTCAAGGCTGACAGGGGGTTACATATGCAAAACTTGTCTGCTACAGTTCTCTATGTGCAGATAGAAGAATTACCTGCCTGAAAAGGAAGAGAACCCTTTTTGATTTTTGCTTGCTTAATGGAAACATATAAATGTCAGTGTACAGATTTTATAAAGTTGTACAAACTCACTGTTCATGATGCCACACCTTAATAATTTTTTAGATACAGTCATTTGCTTGAAGCAAAGGGTAAAAGTTAATTATGTCCATGTGTTTTTCTGAATCTTTGTTAAAAGGTGAATCTTGATAAATGATGGTGGGTCAGCAGGGTATTTGTCTTAACTCATTACAGGAAAACTTTCATACAAATTGACCCATTTATGAGCTGCTCAGTTCACCTGTATCTGCCAACCATAACACCATTGAAGGCATCCCTACAAATCTTTGTCTTCTTTCTTCCCTAATTTGAATAACCTTGGAGGAGGACAAAAGCAAAAATGTGTATATAATAGAGGGTCACAATTTCGTGTTCAGTCCTCTTTTGTGTATATGGAAGGGTTTATTTTATTTGGTGGTAAGTTCAGAATTTAAAAAAAAGAAACCAGAAAAAAAAAGAAAATCAAGATATACTGAGAGTCTGGAAGAAAGCGGTGTGCTGCCTCCCTGAACAATGGACCAGGGCATCTAGTTCATGGTGTCATAGGACTGATTGAAGGAACTGTAGTATTTAGAAAAAGCAGGGTAGGAAAGACATAGATGTTGTCACATATGTGAGAGGTTATCATATGACAAAGAAACACACTTCTGTTTGCCCCAGAGGGAAAAAACTAGAAACAAAGCTCAAAGTCACAAAAATAAAAATATAATTTTGATGAAAGTGAAAACTTCTTAACAGTTAGAGTTATCCAAAAGTAGAATAAGCAGTTTTCCCAGATTCTAAAGTAATACTGGCTGGCAGGGAGTACTCAGGAGAGAATCAGTCAACTGCCTATTATGTGTCAGGCAATATGCTAAGAGCGAGGGATACATAGAAAGGCAAAAGACAAAATGTTTTCAAGGAGCTGATAATCTAATAGGGAAGACAATATGCAAATGATTATTTACAAACAAAATGTAGGCAAAATAAATTGGAATAATCAGCAGAGAAAAGGAATTAGAATTAATGATGATCAGGAAAGATTTCCTGTAGAAGATAGAAATTTAGCTGGGTCTTGAATGGAGTCAGGATATGGAAATAAGAAGGGAGAGAATCCCCGGTATGGGAGATAGACCGTGAAAGATGCACAGAATCAGGAGATGGAGAGTCTTGTGTGAGGAATAGCAAGGAAGCTGGTGTTACTAGACTATAGAGTAGATAATGGGGATGGGGGATAAGGTGTAAGAAGAGTGGAAAGATGGTAGTGGGAATCATATTATGAAGGCTTTTGGTCACCAGAGGATTTTGTATTTGATCCTGCAGGTTATAGGGTACTGCTAGGGTTTAGTAGCTGAGTGATATGGTCAGACCCGCCCTTTAGGAAGATCACTTTGACAACCGAATGAAGGATAGACTGGAGTGAGAAGAGACTTGAGTCAGGGAGATTAACCAGCAAGCTGTTGCAGTAGAGATGGATGTAAACCGTGACAAGGCAATGTATGTTCACAAAGAATTGGAAAGGGTCACCTGCTTGTAAGGTCAAATAGGAGATTGTTCCTTTAACCACTGCTGGACCTTCTATGGCTTGGGACTGCAGGATCTGTTGTACCAAACACATTCTAAAGGGAGGCACCCTGGTCTCAAGGAGCTTTTTTAAGTTACAATATCACTTGAACAAGGACACAGACTCTGGAGTACTTTTCTTCAATGGGTCTTGACAGACAGTTGGGAAAGGGAGAAGTTGTTATCGACTATAAAGTGAGAATTGCAAGTTGGGAGTTGGTGGATGGCAAACTCCCTACATAGAATGTGCCTGATGTTATTTGCTAGCACTATAGAAAATGGGGCAACACAGGACTACAAAAGTGAATTATAAGAATGTGTGGTAGGAGATGAGGGTTGAAAAAAAGCAGTGGTGCAAGGAGAGATCGAGGGGAGAAGAAGGAGGAGTCCTACCATCTTCCTGGGTGTTCTGGAAATGACTGAGACACTGTTACTCTCTGCTGGTGGGGACTCTTGATTTTTATGGATGCAGCCTTATTTGTTTCTCTTAATCCTGAAATAAGCCTGTTTGTGCTTTGAGTTTTGTGAACCTGTGCAATTATGAAGGTGAGTACACCTGGCATGCAGGTGACAATTTCCCAGATCAACTGAGTGTGAACAATAAACTAGAAAAGCAAGATGGCTCCCAAATTATACCTGGGCCCACTGTGTCAGAAGGGAGCCTCTAACATAAAATTGTATCACCATTGAAGTATAAGTTTTTATCCATGCCTAAATATATAGGTCATTTTAATGCAAGAAATTACAAGGACCCAAAGCTTGGTATTCACGTCGTTGTCTTCTAACTGAATATAAAATATTATTTGTTTAAGTCTCCTAGTGACTAAGGTTGTTGTTTATAAAAAGTGACCCCACAATGTAAAAACACACCAAAACATGTAGTTACATTTGTGGTGGGATTGCAGCCTGAGAATGTAATTATTTTGGAGACCATAAAGGCAATATATAATGAGGCATAAAAATTGATCAGACTTTTCAACTCAGCAATTCCATTAATAGGTCCCTATTCCCAAAATATCATAGATCATTCATTTCAATATAGAAGGGACTTGATGTTCCAGGAGAGAAAGTGAGGTTGATGACCTTGTATAGCCCTCCCTCACTCAAAACAAAGTCAAGTGCAAGTCATGTCATCATCTTGATGTCATGGAATTCTTTGAGAACAAAGGACAAACAGATTCTGAGTAGACCTAGCTGCCTGAGTGGCTAGCTGGGTAACCCAGCTCATCCTCTACCTTCTGTCTCCCTCTCCCCTTCCTTTTGGGTTTACTAGCTAGATCTTCTTTCCTTCCTTCCTCCCTTCCTTCCTCCCTCCCTCCCTCCCTCCTTCCTTCCTTCCTTCCTTCCTTCCTTCCTTCCTTCCTTCCTTCCTTCCTTCCTTCCTTCCTTCCTTCCTTCCTTCCTTCCTTCCTTCCTTCTTTCCTTCCTCTTCCCAAAACGTTAAACCTAGTGCACTCTGAAGCTCGTGGGATGGACAATAGGTCCCTGCCCAAGCTCCACTTAATGATTGACTTAGAGTGATTATCATTAGTAACTGTCATTTTTAGTGTCAGATTTAGTCATTTTTTCTTTTGTTCATTAAAAGGGCTATTCTCTGACTATTTCTTAAAGAGACCTATTCACTCAATGGGGGTTACTTCCCTCTAAGTGACTACCTGAAAAGGTCAGCCTAAAAGGCCAAGGTCTCCCATTGAATCCTAGGCCCTCTCCAGTCATCCTGAGGAATATCTGGTCACTGGATGCAGATGGCTCTGGAGGAGAAGTGATTTGCCCAAGGACATAACAATTATGAAGTGTAAGAGCACAGATTCAAAATCAGGACTTCTAACTCTGAATTCATTCCTCTTTCCACTGAATCATGCTCTGTTAAGAAACTGGAAACAACCTCTATGGCTAACAATTGGAGTCATGGTAAATAAATTAGACCACATTCAGGTGACATTTGGTTGCAAGAAATAAAAAGTATGCAGTATTCAAGAACATATGACAGGATCTATGGTAGTTAATACACAGTGAAATATGTAAAACATATACATCCAGACCAGGATTCTTAAAAGAATTTCAGGAAAAAAAGGAAGGAGACAAGGAGGGAAGGTAGAATCAAGAGTGAGAGAACTTTAATGAGACCTGGAAAGGGACACAGAACAAGAATGCTTTTTTTAAATTTGTTTGCTATTACTAGCTTCTTTTTTTCTTTTTATCTTATCAGAAGCCAACAATTTGGGATAAAATTTGCCACTTGGTTTATAGATTTATTTGTATATGTATTTGATTAAGGCAGTTAGATAGTACAGTGGATAAGACATTGAACATAGAGTACGGAAATCTTAAATTCAAATCTAGCTACAGACACTTAATACCTATATCTCAACTAGCACAGTTGATAGAGCCCCAGGCCCAGAGTCAGAAAGACCTGAGTTCAAATGTGGCCTCAGATGTTTACTGGCTGTGTGACTGTGGACAAGTCATTTAACCCCATTTGCTTCAGTTTCCTTATCTGTAAAATGAGCTGAAGAAGGAAATAACAATCCAGTATCTTTGCCAAGAAAACCCCAAAAAGGGTCATGAAGAGTCAGACATAACCGAAAATGACTAAAAAACAACAGAAAATGGGTATAATAATAGCTCCTACCTCCCAAGGGTTGTTGTGAGGGTAAATAAAAGTTAGAAAATGTATGTAAAGTGTATTGCAAATCTTAAAGTACTATGTAAATCCTAGCTATTGTTATTGATGGTTATTAAGTTTATAATACACACACACATACACAAAAACACACACACATATATATGTTATATATTTAATTATCCAATGGAGTTTCTGTCTTAACATGACTTGCTATTATAAAACAGCACAAATTTTCACGTCTTGATAACAGTTCAAGTTTTATAAAATATTTTCCTTGCAACTACTAAATACCATAAATATCATAATTATTTTACCGATGAGAAAACTGAGCTTTAGATGGTATATTACTTGCCCATGCTGTTTCAACTAGTGAGTTGTTATAATGGAAAGAACACTGTATTAGAAGCCATAAGATTCAATAAATCATATACCTCCAAATACACAATTACATAAAGTAAAAAAAATTCTGATTAATATCATCTTTAAATTGAATCTCGTTCTTGTTTCCTAATAATGAGAATTAAAAAGGATTCCATCATATCTCAAAATTGCAAAACAAATATTCTAGATTGCTTCATTCTTGCAATGTCACCCATGTTATTGCATGAACTTGAAATTAGGAACCTTTATCTTAAGTTTAATGCTTGGAATTTATTTGATATTTTAATTGTAATTGCAAGAACAGAAAATTAGTTTTAGTTGTGATAAAATGTACTTTGGCAACACTAGTGTATAGATTTCCATTTATACATTATTTTAAATGCTTACATTTTTCCCAGAGTACACATTTTCAACTACCTATTATTACTATTATATGTTATACATTAGTGTCTTGAGGGGGGAATATGTCCCTTAATGTAGAACTTGGGATTGCAATATTATCATTTTGATTTTTTTACAGCTACAGAGAGAACCCTGCAATTATAACATATTAAAATACTTTTACTGATTCACTTACAAAAAAATGCTTATGACAAACACTTTAGGTTAAAATATTTTTAGATGAGGCAAATATATGAATTTCTTTTGCTTAACTTATTTGTTAAAAGGATTATATTTTTATTCTTTTTTGTTTCCTGTGGAAGGCTGTGTTTGGGCAAGGAGTTAAACACTTTCCCCTCAAAAAAAGAAGATAAGAAGGGATTGTGATTGAAGCATTTTAGAAATGAACAGAAAAGACAGAAGAAAGTACAGAAGGAAACACAGAGAAGTGATACAACTTTCAAAGTAGCATGTTGATTTTTTTGCATACTATGTAGGAACAAAATATAGCCTAATAAAAATAGAGGATTAATCAAACATGACATAGACAATTCCAACCAAAAATCTGCTGAAGAATATGACTTGTTGAAGTTAAGACCGACAAAAAAGGTTGTACTTTTAAAAAACTGATTTACTTTTATCATATTTTTTCTTTTTAATTTATAGGATAAAACAAGCATTTCCATAACATAGTATAACAAAAATGATGATTGCATATTAAACAGCTAATCTACTATGCGCGACTTGCTATTTCTTTCAAACATACAACATTGTCATGTAAATTTCCATTTTTCTTTTTTCTCCCTTTCCTCACTCTAGAGATGACTAACATTAGACACAAATAAGAATATTCATCTATATGTTATACATATGTAAAATTATTCTATACATACTTCTATTTATCACTTCTTTCTTGGGATGCAGATAGTACATTTTGTTTTCATATGTCCTCTATAGTTAATTTGGGTATTTACAATAGATAAAATAACTTATTTGCTCAGAGTCATTCTTAAAACAATATTCCTGTTACTGTGTACAATATTCTCCCTGGTTCTGTTCACTTCACTTTGCATCAATTCATATAAGTCTTCCCAGATTCTTTCTGAAACCATTCCCCTCATTATTTCTTATAGCACAATAGTATTACATTACAATCATTTACCATGACTAATCCATTCATTCCCTGGGTATCCCTGCAATTTTCACTTCTTTGCCACCACAAAGAGAATTGGTACAAACATTTTAGAATATATGGGTTCTTTTTCTTTTTTCTCTAATCATCTTTGGATATAGACCTACTAGTGGTATTGTTGGGTCAAAGGACATGGGTATTTTAATAACTCTTTAAGCATAATTCCAGATTGCTCTCCAAAATGGTTGGATAGTTCACAATTCCATCAGCAATGAATTAGTGTCCCAATTTTTCCACATCCTTTCCAATATTTGTCATTTTCTCCTTCTATCATTTGTCCAGTCTGGTGGGTGTCTAATGGTACCTCTGCTTTTCTCTGATCAGTAATGATTTAGATCATTTTTTCATATGACTATATATTGTTTTGATTTGTTCATTGGAATACCACCTCTTCATATCCTTTTACCATTTATCCATTGGGGAATGACTCATATTCTTATTGATTCAACAAAGTTCTTTATGTGTTTTAGATATGAGACCTTTATCTGATAAACTATCCATTAATATTTTCCCCCAATTTTCTGCTTTCCTTCTGATTTTTGCTATATTTGTACAAAACTTTTGTTTAACTGAATGTTTACTGAACTTATCCATTTTAAACCTAACTTTACTCTCTAGCTCTTGTTTATTCATAAATTGTTCACTTATCCATAAGTCTGATAAATAATATGTTCCATGTTCTGATTTTCTGGTAAAATCTTTCTTTATATCTAGGTCACATATCCATTTTGACCTTATCTTTGTAAATAGCATGAAAAATGGTCACATATTTAAATTTTCTTATAATTGTACTTAATTCAGACATGCTAGCATATGAGGTAGAGAAGGTAAACCAGCAATAGTATTTAAGAAAAACACAACATTCATATAGTTTAACATCTATACAGTCACATAATTAAAGCAGCAAAGTGCTATCTGAATACAAATTGTGTATTGGAATAAGCTTATCTGTGGAAATGAAGCAACCTTTACAACATACAACAAACTATATAAATGTAGAAGGGAGCATGACAGAGAAAAGGAAGATAGCATAGTCATTCCATAGTGAAAGAACAGGCAACCTGTTTTCAAGTCCTAATTTTGACTGATATAAACTGTCATAAACTTGGGTTGGGATCTTTATCAGGAAACTGGTATAATAATACTTGCACCATATATCTCACAGGATTTTTGAAGATATCACTTTGTAAAGGATAAAGCATTATGTAAACCCTATGAATTATTAGGAAAGGGATGATCAAAATGAGAATCAACCATAGGGTCAACCATTAAAGCATTCTTGGAAGAAGTGCGTGTGGGCTTAGGTTTTGAAGGATATATGACTATGGAATAGCAGACAAGAGTATGGGTGGTTAATTCCATTTCTCTTACCCCATTACTCACATATTTAACCCTTGGCACAGGTTTGTGGAGAGGCAGTTAACCTTGGCCAGATATCCATATTTCTCTTTGTCTACAATAGGGCATAAAAAAGAAAATAATAGGTGATGTTACACCTAAAAGATCTGCTAACATGACAAAACAGGAAGATGATAAATGTTGGATAAGATAGGGGAGAGTTGGAATACTAATTCATTGTTTGCGGAGCCATGAGCTGATCCAACCATTCTGGAGAGCAATTTGGAACTATACCCAAAGGGCATAAATGTGCATACCCTTTGACCCAGTAATATCACTTCTAGGGCTGTTTCCCAGAGATCATAAAAATGGGGAAAGGACCCATATATCCAAAAATATTTATAGCAGCTTTTTTTGTGGTGGCCTAGAACTGGAAATCAAGGGGGTTCCCATCAATTGGGAAATAGCTGAACAAGTTGTGGTATATGAATATAGTGGAATACTATTGTGCTATAAGAAATGGCAAACAAGAGGACTTCAGAAAAACCTGGAAAGATTTATATGAACTGATGCTGAGTGAGGTGAGCGGAACCAGTAGAACATTATACGCAGTAAGAACTACAGCAATACGGGACAGTGTCTGATAAACTTAGTCCTTCACAGCAATGCAAGGATCTAAAACATTTCTAAAGACCTCATGATGGAAAATGCCATCCACATCTGGAGAAAGAACTAGAGTCAGAATGCAGAAAGGAGCAGACTATTCTCTCTTTTGTTATGTTTTGGTTTTTCTCATAGTTTCTCCCATTCATTTTAATTTTTCTATGCGACATGACTAATATGAAAATGTGTTTAATAAGAATGTATATGTAGAATCCATATAAGATTGCATGCCATCTTGAGGAGGGGGAGAGAGGAAAGGGGAGAAAATTTAAAACATGTGGAAGTGATTGTTGAAAACTGAAAACAAATAAGTTAATTAAAAAAAATAGGTGACATTACTAAGAAGCTTTGAGGAGGGGAAAGAAGAGTTTTAGAAATTCCCATTAGATGATCTCAATATTTTCAATGAAGAATGACATTTTTTAAGCATCTTAGGAGTAAGACTATGGAAGGGGGGACAAAAAGAAAGAAAAAATTGTTGCTGTGGTGAATGAGAACATAAATTCCTAAGGGGGGAGTGGGCCAATCTGCAGTAAAAATATCAAAAATTTGTAAGGGGCGATGGTGGGCGGGGTGGAGAGTGTAGCTTTCTGAAGCTATGTTCAGAAACCAAGGAGCAAAAAAGGAGACAGACATTGTCTAGATGAAGTATTAACGTTTTGTTAATCTTGGAAGGTCTTGGGACAAAGGATTTTAAAGTTATGGCTGGAGAAGCATATAAATAGCAATCTATGGGATTAGATGTAGATATGGTGACAGCTGAATCTGTGGTGGGAGAAAAGAGAATTAGCATTAGTCAAGGAAAAAGAGGTCACAGCAAGGGCAAAAAGCAAATTTAATATGAGTAAGATAGCAGAAGAGGTAGAAGGATAGGAGGTTATAAGTGGAGAGTGATGTTTCAAAGTTAAGAATCTGGGTGATGATTGGGTCTCAGGAGTGGCCATGTGGATGAACAGAAGAGAATGAATTTGTTGTCACTGAGAAAGTTGAGGGTTCTTGTGGTAAGTGCATTAGAAGGGCCATCAGTATCATACTGAACACCCTAACATTCTGGCAGGAGATTATAGGTGGACAAGAAAACTATAACCTGAATGTTTGTGCATATCATTAAGGAAATTTCAAGAATGAACTAGAGGCTGGCAGATGACAGCAACAAGTATGGGGAGAAAGTAGTTTAAACAGATTGCATTAACTTCAAAGGGAAAAGAGGTTACAAAAAATTAGTGAGCTCACTAAAAGTTTAACATTACGAACTAGCCAAAAGTACTGGTATTTCTTGAGAATCCATGAGAATTTATGAAGAGGTCCTAAACATTACCAGCTGTCACTGGGGAAATGTGGAAGTAACTCCAGAGCCCATAGGCTGTTCTAACTTCAGAATTCAGAGATGTATACAACTGAGAGTCAGAGAGAAGGGAGCAAAGGGTAAAAGGGAGGGTGTTCAGAATAATATGACAGGAGTCTCACAAAACTTAGACATCTGTAGCACATCTGTATCACTGTTCTAAATTAGAATAGCAACAGTTAAAGCCCCTGAGTATACATGCCTAAAGTATACACTTTTAAAGACAGTGAGACCTGTTATAACCACAAGCATTCTAAGGCAATGTGATGACATGAAGCAATCACAAGTGATTTCAAAATTCTTTAAAATGTCAATTTACGTTTTAGTTTAAATGTGAGAGTTGTTTTAGGAGAGATTGGCAACACATTTGAAAAAGCATATGAGAGATTATGGATGGATTTCTTTTCTTAGGAAGATCAAAACCCTGCAGTTGTTATTGAACATCTAGGGGGAAAGAAATGGGACTGGGAACTAACACTGTTTTGGAAGATGGCAAAAGATGGAATTGATGGATTATTAGGACTAAGAAAAGGAAGTCCGTATGGTTAGGAGTCACTTAATAAAAGTCCACTCTCAAAGGGAAGGTAGCAGTGTTGTGGTCACAATGGGGTCAACTGTGGATCTTGAGACAGAGATCCTAAAATCAAATCCTTGCTTTTATGTGTATAGCAGTTGTGTGACTTTAGGCAAGTCATTTCCACTCCCTACCCTTCAGAGTATTCTTTAGAGGAACTAGATCATCTCTAATTTGAAATGCCTGTGTATGTACTCAGTTTTGTAAATTTATTTTAGCTATATTGTGTATACCAGTCTATATATTTGCATATCTATCTATCACACATACATACATATATCTTTTCTCCTCTGAATTCTTGCTTTGATGTTTCATTGGGACATGAAATTAACTATGGATTTTAAAGTCTATGCCAGCAGATTGCTAGCCCTGGGAGGTCTTATAAAGATGGAAATGCTTGAAATATGAGCGTGGTGGTAGACTCTGTTGTCTTTTAGCTTAGTACTAGTTTAACTAAGTTGAGAGAGGATCATCAATGCAGGTTTATCATGCAGGTTGACTGCATGATAAATTTTTTAGCCACAGCAGCTTTAAAGACTATCTTTTAAGTTGCAAAGGGAATTTTGAATTGTAGGTAGCATACATACAAATGAAATTACATCCATGAAATGAGGAAGAATATGGGTCTCTGTATATGTTTACACAGAGGTCTTAATATATACATTGTGTATATATACATTCATGTGTATATGTGTGAATTTATATGTATGTGTGTATATTCAGAGGAATCATTTTCCCAAAAGAAATCATGGCTAACTTTGCTTAAATTGGTGTTAGAAAATTGTAGCTATATTTTAATTTCCTGTAGCATTATAAATTTGCTCACTACTATTAATGATAGTAGCTATGTAGTCTAGGGAATGATACAATCTGGAGAGAGGCCAGGAATTACTATAATGAATGCTTTTTATTTGTGTGGGAATATAATTATGCAAATGAAAGCTTAGAGTTACTCATGCCCTTGCACTGAATGGATTGTAAAGGAGAGAGTTTTTGAAAATCTGGAATCCAGTTTTTAAGAGTTTAATGTTGCACCTGTGTCATCAAGAAGGGTCTCAAAATAGAGACTGTGGAAATAAGGAATGGGCTTATGGCTGCTAGACTAGGTGCTGACAACCACCTTGGAGAGATCACACAAGTGCTGCTTTCCTGTGCCTGGAATATCCAACCATACCTTTTCTCCTTTTATCAGGTTACTGCTTATATTCTCAACATTTGACTCCATCCCTTCAGAAGGTTTACTTGGATTACACATGGAGAGAAAGGATTAGACCTTATACCCTGAAAACTCATCCTTGTCCTAGACAGAAAAAGGGTACTCTGATGTTTAGCCCAGGACAAGAGGAGACCACCAGTCAAGTGCTGCATCTTAGGAAATTTCTTTTAATGTGACCAATAAATAAAAAACACAAGAACATTTTTTTCGATCTGTTTCAGGACTCAGCTAAGAGAAAACTTAGTATTTTTTGGAGCAAGGCTAGAATCCTGACTCTTTCTATGCCTTTGCATGCAAGTACTAATTTATTTATTTATTTTTATAAATTTATTTGTTTAACTTTTTACATTCATTTTCACAAAATTTTGGGTTCCAAATTTTCTCCCCTTTTATCTCCTCCCACCACCCCAATACACCAAGCATTCTAATTTTCCCTATCACCAATCTGCCTTCTCTTCTATCATCCCTCCCCTTCTCTTGTCCCCATCTTCTCTTTTGTCCTGTAGGGACAGATGACTTTCTATTCCCCATTAACTGTATTTCTTATTTCCTAGTAGCAACAACAATACTCAACAGTTGTTCCTAAAACGTTGAGTTCCAACTTCTCCCCATCCCTCCCTCCCCACCCATTCCCTTTGGGAAGGCAGGCAATTCAATATAGGCCCTATCTGTGTAGTTTTGCAAATGGCTTCCATAATAGTCATGTTGTGTAAGATTAACTGTATTTCCCTCCATCCTATCCTGCCCCCCATTGTTTCCGTTTTGTCTTTTGATCCTGTCCTTCTCCAAGTGTTGACTTCAAATTGCTCCCTCCTCCTGTTGCCCTCCCTTCCATCATCCCCCCCACCTTGCTTATCTCCTTCTCCCCCACTTTCCTGTAGTGTAAGATAGGTTTTCATATCAAAATGAGTGTGCATTTTATTCCTTCCTTTAGTCAAATGTGATGAAAGTAAACTTCATGTTTTTTTCTCAGCTCTCCTCTTTTTCCCTCCACTAAATGCCTCCTGCTTGCCTCTTGAATGAGAGATAATTTACCCCATTCCATTTCACCCTCTCTCCTCCCAATACATTTCTCTCTCAACATTTACCTTAATTTCTTTTAAGATATGATCCCATCCTATTCAATTCACTCTGTGCTCTCTGTCTCTGTATGTGTGTGCACGTGCACGCATGTACATGTGTCTGCATGTGTGTGTGTACGTGTATGTGTGTGTGTGCTCCCACCAACTACCCAGATACTGAAAAGTTTTAAGAGTTACAAATATTGTCTTTCCATGTAGGAATGTAAACAGTTCACTTTTGATAAGTCCCTTATGACTTCTCTTTGCTGTTTACTTTTTCATGCTTCTTCTCATTCTTGTGTTTGAAAGTCAAATTTTCTTTTTAGCTCTGGTCTTTTCATCAAAAATGCTTGAAAGTCCTCTATTTCATTGAAAGACCATATTTTCCCCTGAAGTATTATACTCAGTTTTGCTGGGTAGGTGATTCTTGGTTTGAGTCCTAGTTCCTTTGACTTCTGAAATATCCTATTCCATGCCCTTCGATCCCTTAATGTAGAAGCTGCTAGATCTTGAGTTATCCTGATTGTATTTCCACAATACTGGAATTGTTTCTTTCTAGCTGCTTGCAAGATTTTCTCCTTGACCTGGGAATTCTGGAATTTGGCCACAATGTTCCTAGGAGTTTCTCTTTTTGGATCTCTTTCAGGTGGTGATCAATGGATTCTTTCAATACTTATTTTGCCCTCTGGTTCTAGAATATCAGGGCAGTGTTCCTCGATAATTTCATGGAAGATGATGTCTAGGCTCTTTTTTTGATCATGACTTTCAGGTAGTCCCATAATTTTTAAATTGTTTCTCCTGGTTCTATTTTCCAGGTCAGTTGCTTTTCCAATGAGATCTTTCACATTCTCTTCCATTGTTTCATTCTTTTGGTTTTGTTTTGTGATTTCTTGGTTTCTCAGAGAGTCATTAGCCTCCATCTGTTCCATTCTAATTTTGAGAGAACTATTATCTTCAGTGAGCTTTTGAACCTCTTTTTCCATTTGGCTAATTCTGCTTTTGAAAGAATTCTTCTCCTCATTGGCTTTTTGAACCTCTTTTGCCAATTCAGTTAACCTATTTTTCAAGGTGTTATTTTCTTCAGCATTTTTTTGGTTCTCCTTTACCAAGGTATTGACCCGTTTTTCATGCTTTTCTTGCATCTCTCTCATTTCTCTTCCCAGTTTTTCCTCCACCTGTCTAACTTGATTTTCAAAATCCTTTTTGAGTTCTTCCATGGCCTGAGCCCACCGGACATCCACCTGGGATGTCTGGGATAGAGAGACCCTGACCTCCATGTCTTTCCCTGATGGTAAGAATTGCTTCTCGTCATCAGAATTGAATGGCAGGAACATCTGTACCCCATCAAAGTAGCTTTCTATAGTCTTATTTTTCTTCCCTTTTCTGGGCATTTTTCTAGCCAGTTACTTGACTTGTGAGATTCCTCTCTACCCCCACCTAGATCCGCCCAGCTTGTGCTTGGGGTCTGGGCTTTCTGTGGCAGGCGAGGCTGCTATTCATTGTGAGCTTAAGTTCTGGTGCTTGGGTGGGGGCAGGGCCATGTCCCAGGCTCAGTTCCCTCAGGGGCTTTATGCAGAGACTTTTGGTAATGGGCCTGAACTTCTGCCTGCTGCTCGGGGAGTCCCGGGCTGCTGCCGCTGCCCCTGCCACTGCCTCTGCTGCTGCCTTCCGAGGGAACCTGAGTCACAGAGACACCCCGCTCCCCTCTTGGCCAGGGCAGAAGTCTTTCTCACTGACCTGTAGAGCCTGTGGGTGGAGGGACCTTCACGGCTGCCAGAGGTTCCATCCCTGAAGCCTGCTTGGATCTGCTCCTCTGGGGCCACATGACCAGGGCAGCAGAGGGGTGGGCTCCACTGTCTGGAGCACGACAGACCCCTGCTGACGGCTCTCCAGGGCTCTCTGGAACAGAAATCTTTTCCACTGTGTTTCTGTGCACCTTGCAGTGCTCCAGAATTTGTGGGGAGTTCTTTTTGCAGGAAATATATGGACTGTGGGTTCAGAGCTAGCATACATGAGTCTTTCTACTCCACCATCTTGGCTCCTCCCCCCTGTATGCAAGTATTTAAAAAAATTTTTTCTCCACTATTCACAAATAAAGCAAGGTTAATAGCAAGGAGATCAAACTTAGCTCGCTTGCAAAAGAAATCCAAACTACTTAAAAAGAAATTAGAACTATATCTTAGAGAATAGGATGCACTTTGGAGTCAATTTCTGCCTACTCAGAGAGGAGAGAGATAGAAGGGAAGTACATATACTTCACAATGCAGTATCTCTCCTCCAAAGATGAAGCTATCCCCATTCCATAAAGGCGGATCATAGTGGAGGCAGTGGGGATGCCTGGATGATATAGCGATGGCAGTCCTATTGGCTGCTGTACCTTTCCACTCACTTCTCCAAGTTGTTTTGCCTCAATGCTCAGTTTCCTAGTCTCTAGTCTTTCCTTCCATTCATTCATTCAAAATGTTTGACTGTTGCCACAACTAACCCCTCTTGTCCCTACTGGATGCTCATTTCAAGAAATTCCAGGGGGATTGCTGGCCCTCCTGCCAGAGGGTCCAGCATAAATTCAGTCAGGGAGTCTCAGTCCTTCTCAGGAAGAAAAGAAAAACATTGCCTGAGACAATATCTCTCAGAAACTCTCATAGTCTAGTTGTGAACATGCCTCCTTGCAAGCATTCACCTCAAAGTCAATTATACTAGTCACATAGAATTTTTGTAGGAAGCCAATTCTCTAGCTACAGCAGGAGTATGAACAATGAATTGCAAGGAAATGGCTTCGTTGTAGTTATAAGAAATGAAATTGAATATATATATGTATATATATATACATACATGTGCATGTATGTATCTGAAAACAAAATTGCAAGGAAATGGTTTTATTGTACTTAAAAGACGTGAAATTGTGCATGTGTGTGTGTGTGTTTATGTCTAAACTTAGAATGGAAAGCAAGGTGGCACAGTGGATAGAGCACTGGGGCTGAAGTCAGGAAGACCTGAGTTGAAATCTAGCCTCAGATACTTATTAGCTAGTGTGAACCGGGGAAAATCATTTAACTCTGTTTGCCTCAGTCTTCTCATCTGTAAAATGAGCTGGAGAAGTAAATGGTAAATAACTCCAGTATTTCTGCCAAGAAAACCCCAAATGGGGTTCAGACATGACTGAAACTGATCAACAACAATATAAATTTAATATCTTTGATACTAGAAATATGCAACTTTAGGATTCTTCAGTCTTCACTTAATTCAAGTTAACTAGATTAGGAGACAAGGAGTTGGACAGAAGAGTAGGGACTATGAATGAAACTCTTAACAATTCCTTGTGCTTAATCACTGTGTTCTCTAGATCAGTGGTTTCCAAACTACTTTGATTGTGTTCCCTTATCAGTTAATTTTTTTTGAAGGTGCCCCTAATATATGTGTCCGTATGTGTATATATGTATATATACACATATGTTTGTATATAAACACACACACACATATATATACATGTGTACGTGTATATGCATTTACTTGTGTTTACAAATTTTATATGGTATATGGTTCTAAATTTTACTTATTTCAACATTTTGTTTTAATGAATGTCATAACTGAAAATTATAACTCACAAGTACACCTAGCTTCAGAAAGAGGTCCATTTTTGACTGTGCTTACTAAATCATGATACTCAGTTTTTCAATTCTTTCCATCAATTATGAAAAGGTTACTCCTGAATTTAGCTAGTAAATTTCCATTTTTCCTAATGTAAAACTGTTATTTTCACAAATGAACCTAAATATGTTGCATTTTTGTATTTTAAATAAATGGGTTAAAAACTGAGTGAAATTCTTAATTTGGAAATTTTTTAAGTGTTAGCAATTCTATTTCCAAGTTTCTTAAGTGTGCAATTGTAAGAGGTTTCTTTTTTCAATTTTTAAATTCTAAACTTAACACCAAGTGAAACAAGCATTTCCATATGTAAGAACAGAGAGAACTATATATGAAATTGTGAATTTCTATTATGCAAGCTAGCTTTTCCTTTCAAGTATATAATAAATTGAGCACTTTAGTTTTCAAAACTACCCTGTTTGTCTGTTTCCTTTTGGTGTTCCCTTCCATGCTTTAAAAGTAATTCTTCGAAGACCACCTTCTTTTTCCTTCCTTTCTCTCTTTTCCCCTCTTTCTCTCTCTCTCTTTCCTTCCTTCCTTCCTTCCTTCCTTCCTTCCTTCCTTCCTTCCTTCCTTCCTTCCTTCCTTCCTTCCTTCCTTCCTTCCTTCCTTTCTTCCTTCCTTCCAACCTATCATTAGCTCCTTTACCTACCCCTACTCCATTAGAGAGAGAAGAAAAACAAAATCCTTACAACAAATATACATAGTCAAACAAAATGAGTGACCACATTGACTGTGCCTGAAAAAGCATATCTCAGTCTTCATTTTGAATTCCCATCATTTTTCCTCTGCAATTGTGATTGGTCATTGTATTGATTTGAATTTTTAACTCTTTCAAAATAATCTCTCTCTCTCTCTCTCTCTCTCTCTCTCTCTCTCTCTCTCTCTCTCTCTCTCTCTCTCTCTCCCCTCCCCCACCCCATTCCTGACCTGGACAACCCTCCTTAGGCATTCTGGGAGGCAGCTAGGTGGTATAGTGAATGGAGTCCTGGGCCTGGAGTCAGGAAGACTTGAGCTCAAATCCAGCCTCAGACACTTTGTTAGCTACATGACCCTGACAAAGTCACTTAACCCAATTTGTCTAACTTCCTTATCTGTAAAGTGAACTGCAGAAGGAAATAGCAAACCACTCCAGGTGATCTTTGCCAAGCAAACCACAGTGGAGTCATGAAGAGGTGGACATGACTGAAACAACTGAACAGCAATGACTGCAACAAGGCATTCTGGTGGAACCCTTGAAGCTCGGAACTTTTGAGCTAAATGATCCATTAGGCTTAGCCTCTCAGTAGCAAGGATTATAGGCATGTGTTACCATGTCCAGCTCTTGTCATTATTTCTAATGAATTAATAATATTATATTACATTCATATGCCATAATTTCTTTTCAGTCATCCTCTAACTGATGAACAGCTTCTTAATTTCCACTTATTTGCCTTAACTAAAAGAACTGCTATAAATATTTTTCTATATATAGGTCTCTTTCCTCTTGGATATAAGCCTAGTAGAAAAGATATGTGTTTTTAATGTGTACGCTTACACCAGTTTTAGCAACAGAATCACACAATTATGGAAAAATTCCCCAGTATCTGTTTTCAAATTGCTCTCTCCAAAGCATGATTTTCTTTCACAAAGCAGTTGCTTTCTCATTCACTGCTAAAGCATCACCTTGCTTTGATTTCCAAAATATAAATAGGGAGCTAATGCAAATCTATTAACAAAATTAGCACTGGATATGTGTCAAATGATATGAATATTTTTCAAAAAGAGAAGTGTAAAATACTAACTACACTTTAACTATTATTAGAGGAGACCGCTCCAAATAACTAATTAAAAGAGAAATACAAATTGAAAGAACTCTTAGGTTTTATTTCGCATTGAGAAAAGTGGCAAATATGATAAAAGATGGGAATAGTTATTATTGGAGAGATTGTGGGAAAATAGGCACAATAAAGCAGTGTGGGAGAACTGTGGATTGGTTTAACTATTCTGGAAAGAAATGTGTATTTCTGCTAAGCTGATGATTAAAATATTCAAAACCTTTAATCCAGAGTGTCCACAGCTAGGCATTTACTCCAAGAAGGTTATAAAAAAAGGAAAAGCTCTCTATTTTTCCTCAGAACATTTATAGTACAGATTTTGTAGTAGCAAAGAACTAAGGAGAAAAGTATAAATCTATTGAATGGGAAATTGCTAAACAAGTTATGATATATAACATGATGGAATATTATTGGAACTAAAGATAGAAGCATGAAGACTACAGAGAGTCAGGGGAAGATAATATAGAATGAAATAAGCAGAAACAAGAAAACAATATGCATTAATTAAAACAATGTCAGTGGAAATAATAACCACCACCAAACTGAATCTCAAACTGTGTAAGTATAAGGATCAAACTTGGTCTTGTAAAAGAAACAGAGAATGACCGTCCTGCTCTTCTTCTCAGCAGGGGGTGATTGTGGATGCTGCCTACATTGCTGGCTTGATTGATATGTTGATTATTTTGCTGAACTGTTTTTTTTCCTTTTTCTATTTTGTAATTGACTCCATGAGTAAGGGATTTATTGAGAAATTAAAGTGACAAACATTATTTGAATCAAAATTTTGAAATAATATCATGTTTACTATGATGGAAGAGATTAAATGTATTTATTTATTTATAAAACTGTCTTTTAAGTAGTAAGCTACTGACAGAACCACATATCACAATAAAGGTCAGCAAATTTTGGGCACATCCTTCGTAAAGAAAAATGCAAAACTCATTTCAAATAAAATCTCTTTTAAACACTTTGCCAGGAGAATTGGCAAATTTTTGGATGGAAAAAATATAGAATATAGAATCATTTTGAGATAAAAAAATTTTTTGCTGGGTTTTTGCTTTTTTTTTTGTTAACACTTTCCAAACAAATATTTCATGGAGAAATATTTGCATACTCTCTAATACTTAAATCTAGAACTCTGGGCACGTTTTTGCAGTACAATTTATATCTCTTCTGATACCATCTTTTTTCAAATACATGTCTATTCTTTTTGTGGCTTGTTTAATGAATTTGGAGAGTGAACTAAGTTGATCCTGAAATGAAGCAGGTGAATCTTTCAATGTGCTTCAATGTTTCAATGAATCAGGACCCCTAAAATTGGACCCACAGGTAAGATGGCAGAATCATGAGTTCCAGGGCCTCTAATTAAAAGAAGGATTTTTATCACAGCTTTTCTCTCCATTTCTCCCTGGCTTCACTGCTTTTGAACTTCTTTAGAACTCTATTATCCCCCACTGAGTACCTTCTTTCCCATCATTTCAGCTTCTGTTTTTGAGTTTTCTTTCCCCAATAGTGTGTAAGTGCTTTGAGGGCAGGGACTCTTTGTTTTGATATGTATTTGCATTCTCAATGCTTAACACAATGCTGGGCACATAGTATGCACTACTGACTGATCTGAACATGGAAGTGCATGCTAACAATCAGTTAGCAAGCATTTACTAAGCACTTACTGTTCCAGGCATTAGGAGTACAAAGACAAAAATGAAATATCCCTGCCTTCAAGGATCTTACATTCTGATGAGGGAAATAAATACGTAAAAAAAAGGACAATATATGCAGTGAGCACTAGAAGCTAGGGGGACTAGGAAAGATTTCATGTAAAAAGTAGTGCTGGTATAAATTCTTAAAGGTGTTAAAGGAAAGTAAAATCCACTAACAAAATTTATCATGCTCAGGAATAAAGGAACCTGAGACTGTGATTCAGACTTAGATTTCTCTCCTCAAAGGATGTGTGTCACACAAAGCTTGTCATACATTCAGACAGATAGGAAAGAGTTATTACTTTAAAACAATTTAGAGCCAGAAATAGGACATTTTCAAAGAAAATGACCATAAAAGAAGGTGCAGATGTACTGACTTCCTTGAATTATTTTCAGTCTTGTTATCAGCAAAATACAGTGGAACAAATAGTCTCTTAAACTTGAGGTAACATTTTGGGTTCCTGAAAGCATCTGCTGCCTTTCCTAGGTAAAGCTTACTTACAATTAAGAAGTATAGGGTTTTTACAGCTTATCAAAGGAAGAAGCAAAGTGAAGAGGGAGTTCGTTATAGGAATGCAGCCAGTGAAAAGGCATGGAGGTGGGAGACAGACTTCCTATTTAAGGAAAAGTACAACAGCCAGTTTGCTTGGATTGTGGAATGCAAGAAAAACAATTATTTATAATAACATTGGAAAAATAGGTTTCATCCATGTTGCAAAATAACAACTGAAAAAAGGAGTATATATTTCATTCCCAAGGCAAAAGGGAGTCATCAGTGTTTATTAAGTAAGGGAATGACTTGGTTAGATATTTGCATTAGGAAAATTGCTTTGGCAGTTGTGTGGAGGATGAACTGGAGAAGGGAGGTACGGGAAGGGGAGAGATCAATTAAGAAGCTATTGCAATATTCCAGGTAGGGGATGCTGAGGGTCTGAACTAGGGTAGTGGCTTTGTAGTAAAAAGAAGGGTAGACAGATATAACAGGTGTAGAGAAAGAGAAACAATAGAATGTGGCAACTGAGTGGATAAGTAGGAACGTTCTTGTTGGTAAGGGATTGTATCCAAAAACAGATCTTGATTACTTAGGTATAGATAGTTATGAGATCTCATTGTAGGATAAATCATAAGCAAGGACAAAAGCCGAAGACTATAGATTTAGAATCAGATGACCGGAGTCAAAATCCTGGCTCTTTGTGACCTAAGGTAAATGAGTTTTCTTTGAGCTTGGGTCATTGGAAGGATGGTAGTATTCTCAACAATGTCAATGAAATGTGGAAGAGGGAAGGGTTTGGGAAGAAAGAGAATGAGTTCTGGCTTGAATTTAAGATTCTTATTGGTCATCCAGTTCAAGATGTCCAATAGACAGTTGATGATGTGAGTCTAGAGGTGAAGGAGAGACATGAAAGTTGGATGAATAGAAGTGAGAAGGCTCAGTAGAAAGTTAATAATTGAATCTATGGGAGCTGAGATCACCAGGTAAAATGAAATAGGAGATGAAAAAATGGCTCAAGATAAATGTTGAAGAGCACTCATAGTTAACCAGAGTGGCTTAGCTCAGTCTAGCAAAAGATACTGAGAAGGAATGGTCAGACTGGTAAGAGGAGATAGTGAAAACCTAAAAAGAAGAAAATATAACACAGAAGAGGGTGATTGACATTGTTAAAGACAACTGAAAGGTTAAGAAAGATGTGGATTGAGAAATGACTATTGCATTTGGTGATTAGAAGAACGATAGTAATTTTGGAGAAAACAGTTGAATAAACTCAGAAGTCAGACTATACAGAGCTAAGAAGAGAATAAAAGGAAAGAAATGGAGATGATTGTAGATGGTTATCCATGAAAGGGAAGAGAAATATAGGACCATAGCTAGCAGAAATGATGGGACCAAATGAGAGGGTTGTTTTTTTGAAGATGGAATTATTTTTAATAATTATTTCATTTTGCATATATTTTGAGCATTGTTAAAATTTTCAACACTGAGTTTTGATTTTTATTGTATTCTTTCCATGTGCATTGTATTAGTTATTGTGTATATCATTTTTCTGACTCTGCTTACTTTACTAGGTGCTAGTTCATTTAATTTTTCCCATACTTCTCTGTATTTTTTAATATTCATCATATCTTATAGCACAAGAATATTCTAGTACATTTATACACCACAAGCAAGCATTTTAAATTATGCAGCCAGATTTAGAGTATGAAAATTATTCAAGGAAATAATGACATTACTAGGAATAAAACCCAACATTTAAATAGAAGGGTTTTTTTGTTTGTGGCAGTTCAAGTTCATAATGTCGGATTAACATAAAGTCAAATGATTTTTAAAGTGTAAGATTTTTAAAGGGATCTTAGAGATTTTTAAAAATTTGATATTTTTCTAGCATTTTCCCCTCCATTCTCCACATCCTCAATTCCTTGTGGTTATTATTAATCAATGACACATGAGAATTCCCTTTCTATCACAAGTTTAATGTACATACTTTACTTTTAGTATTCTTAATTCTTGATTTAGAAGGTAAAAAAAATTAAAAATATGAGAACATGGCATGTATTTGGCAATCCCCAAGTTGCTGAAGGAAACCATTAAGGTCAAAGGGGAATTGCAAAGCTCTAAAAATTAAAACATCAACATCTGTTAAAGATTTATCTGTGTTTTGTCTTTAAGAAGAATGAAAATATAATAGACTCTTATTGTGGGATTTCTAAAGGACAAATGGAAGAGATTGATAGGTAAAACTAATTTAGCAGATGACTCAGTGAGCTAGTTCAAGGATAATTCTCAGGAAGTTTTCCTAATCTCCTTTAAAAATCATAATAAACTTTAATTCCATGCAGTACTAAAATCACTACTCTCTGAGGGAGCAACCATTTACCAACAATGTCAGAAAACTAAAGACTAGAAACTAATTAATATGTTTTTGAAGGAATGAATGGGAAGCCCATGGCTATAGAATATTTCAACAGCCATTTCCAGTTGAACAGACTGCGATAGGTTTGCAGAATAAGGACTTGTTCTTGATATGAGTGCTTTGTCTCATATGTTTTCTAAAGATGTTTTGCATTTGCTTCTTTTTTCTTTTGCTTTTAACATTGTGTTTAAAATTCCCTTCCCCTACCCAGTGAGCCATCCCTTATAACAGAATAAAAATGAGAAAAAAATTTTAATAAAACTAACTGACATATCCAACTAATGTATGTCATATTCTATATCCATAGTACCCTAACCTTGCCAAGAAAAAAGTACATTTTCTCATCTCTGGGAACAAAGTTTAGGCATCATAATTTTATATTATTCAGTTTTATTTTTAAATGATATACTTAATACAATAATTTCTGAGAGAGGAATACAAAGTTTGGTTTATGATACTAAGAAAAACTATAATCTAAATGAAATTAACAGATTCTGAAAATATTTTTAAAAGTTCCTGACTTTCTTAACCAGTCAGTTATGTAAAATTTTAAATCTTCGTGACAAAAAAAAAATCAATGCAGGGTAAAAAAATCCTTGCATCAAATATTGTTGATTAGAGCTTGACATAGAAGATAATAAGAAATTAGCAAAATATATAAAGACCAAGCATTATTCTTCAATAATCCAATAAGTGAATATGAATATGATAAAGATTTAAATGATTAATTTTTAAAAATAGTTGCTGGCTATCAATTATCCTATGTTCAAAATCACTAATAATGAAAGAAATGCACATTTGCATAACTTAGAGGTTAGTTCCACTCCACAAAAAAGTAAACTGACAAAAATGGAAATACTTAATGGTAGAAAAACAATGGAAAGGCAAACACAAAAACACAAAGTTAGTGATGCTTTTAAAATGATCCAATTGTTCTTGAAAACAATTTGGAATTTTGTGAGAAAATGAATATGTTTACAATATACTTTGACCCAGGGGGGCTACTGTAGACCATATACCCCACGGAGGTCAAATCAGAAAGAAAAGTTCTATTTATGCTAAAAATTTCATAGCAGTGCATTTTGTGACATCAAAGAATTAGAAATAAAGTGTGTATCCATTAATTGGAAAATGACTGCAGTAATCATAGGACATGAATGTTATTGAGTAATAAAAAATAAAGACAAGGAATTCTGACAAATATAGTACAATCTGTACAAACCAACAGAAGCAAGGTGAAATAATTACAGTTGTAAGACTGTAATATACATCATGATGACAATAACACAAAAGAAAAGAAAATCTCAAAGGACATTAACCCTGAATATTTATAATAACCAATGTGGACTGTAGGAACAAAATGTAATTGCATCATAATATAGTGGAAAGAGCACCGTATTGAGGGTGAGGCCACATAAATTGGGTATTAATTATGCCTTTTCCACTTACTACCTGTATTTTTTTTCCTTACCAAATGACTTCACCTCTCTATGGCTGTCTTTTTATCTGTAAAATTAAAGGGTTGGTGTAGATCAGGGGTTTTTAACTGCAGCCATAAACTTTTTTTCTTAACATTTTGATCATTATATTTCAAAATAATTGCTTTCCTTGGTAATCCATATATTTATTTTATACTTTCAGGCACACTATTCTGAGAAAGGAATCATAGACTTTACCAGGCTCCCAAAGACTTTCCATGATGTAAAAAAAGGGTAAGAACATGGTCTCAGTGATTGCAAAGGTTTTTAGGTCTAAATCTATGAGTCTCTATCTCCTACTCTCAGCAGAGAAGAGGAGGTCTATAGTTGCAAGATACTGCATTTGTGGTTAGATTTAGTTTTTCTAATTTTTTTTTTCATATAGCTATTTTTTTAACTAGGGAGAATTATGTTAATGGATCTTTAGGAGAGAGGAGTACTTATCCAGAAATAACTGTGATATAAATACTAAAAGAATCAATAAAGCTTATTTTAAAAAATGATTTTCTTAATGTTTTCATTATTTTGAATTTTTCAAAGGTTTTCATATTCTGAGCTGTTCTTTTCCATTTTTGACATCCCATTGTTTAAAATTACTTTGACAGTATAATTTCAATAAACAAGTGACACTCCCCAGTGCTATCTCCACAAGTTTTGAGATAGTACTGATTTTCTTAAAGTAGTCCAAGTTCTAATATTCCTTCCACATGTGCCATACACAGAGAAGAACAATTTGCTAGGTACTAATGTATTATGAAGAAAAATCAGGACGGATTGCATTCAGAAAATCTCACATTGCTTTGCTCTCAAACAATAGCCC
Organism: Bettongia penicillata ogilbyi; assembly: GCA_023548195.1. NCBI lineage: Eukaryota > Metazoa > Chordata > Mammalia > Diprotodontia > Potoroidae > Bettongia > Bettongia penicillata. The sequence continues at coordinate 499,561 of JAJHZJ010000425.1, forward strand.
ATCTTTGAAACTCCAATGCTCTCTTGGTGAGTCTATCTGACTGCAAATCAAGGAGCACCCTGAGTTTAGAAAGTTCCAGATTAAAGGTGACCCAAAAGACAATAGATAGATAGTGAATATAAGGTATGTAGAATTTACAGTTGATGACCTATGTCATAAAAGGGGAATAAACAGTTACACAGAGTGCAGTCAAGTCAACAAATATTTATTGTTTGCCAGTAATTAGTTGTGTTGCTGGGAAAACAAATGAAATCAAACAGATAGACAGTTTAACCCTCAACAAGTTTATATAATTACTAAATAGGAATTGTTTCTCTTTTACCCAGGAACTCTGAAGGTCTTCCCTCCCAGTTTGATTTTTTTTATTATTATGAAAGGAGTCATCCCTTGAGTAACTTCTTATGGAAGGCTATTCATTGAATGTGTATATCTTACTCAAAGTGAGAATGTGACAAGACCTTAGCCTGAAAGAACCAGAGTCTTGGGAGGAGCCAAGATGGCGGAGTAGAAAGATTCACATATGCTAGCTCTGAACCCACAAACCATAAATTTCCTGTAAAAAGAACTCCCCACAAATTCTGGAGCAGTGGAAGCTGGGCAGCAATGGAGTGAAGGAGATTTCTGTTCCAGGGAGCCCTGAAAAACCAGCACCAAAGGGCCGTCGCGCACCGGACAGCGAAGCCTAGCCCTGCCCTGGCCACATGGCCCTGAGAGGAGCAGATCCCAGCAGGCTTCAGGGATGGAACCTCTGGTAACCACGAAGGTCCCTCCACCCAAAGGCACTCCAGGTCAGTGAGAGAGACTTCTGGGCTGGCCGAGAGGGGAGCAGGGTATCTCTATAACTCAGGCCCTCTTGGGAGGCAGCAGCAGAGGCAGTGGCAGAGGCAGCAGCAGCCAGGGGCTCCCAGAGCAGACAGGAGCTCAGATACATTACTAAGGTCTCCGCATAAACCCCCTGAGGGAACTGAGCCTGGGAGGTAGCCCTGCCCCCACCTGAGAATCTGAATTTAATCATACCCTGAATAGCAGTCCCGCCTCCACTGAAACCCCTGAGGCTCAGGAGCAGCATTTGAATCTCAGACCCCCAAGCACTAGCTGGGCAAATCTAGGCAGGGGTGAAGGGGAATCTCAGAAGTCAAGTAACTGACTGGGAAAATGCCCAGAAAAGGGAAAAAAAATAAGACCATAGAAGGTTACTTTCTTGGTGAACAGATGTTTCCTCCTTCCCTTTCTGATGAGGAGGAACAATCCTTACCATCAGGGAAAGACATAGAAGTCAAGGCCTCTGTATCCCAAACATCCAAAATAGATATCCAATGGGCTCAGGTCACAGAAGAGCTCAGAAAGGATTTTGAAAATCAAGTTAGACAGGTGGAGGAAAAACTGGGAAGAGAAATGAGAGAGATGCAAGAAAAGCATGAAAAACAGGTCAATACCTTGCTAAAGGAGACCCAAAAAAAATGCTGAAGAAAATAACACCTTGAAAAATAGGCTCACTCAATTGGCAAAAGAGGTTCAAAAAGCCAATGAGGAGAAGAAGGCTTTCAAAAGCAGAATTAGCCAAATGGAAAAAGAGATTCAAAAGCTCACTGAAGAAAATAGTTCTCTCAAAATTAGAATGGAATAGATGGAGGCTAATGACTTTACGAGAAACCAAGAAATCACCAAACAAAACCAAAAGAATGAAAAAATAGAAGAGAATGTGAAATATCTCATGGGAAAAACAACTGACCTGGAAAATAGATCCAGGAGACACAATTAAAAAATTATGGGACTACCTGAAAGTCATGATCAAAAAAAGAGCCTAGACATCATCTTTCACGAAATTATTAAGGAAAACTGCCCTGATATTCTAGAACCAGAGGGCAAAATCAGTATTGAAGGAATCCATCGATCACCACCTGAAAGAGATCCAAAAAGAGAAACTCCTAGGAACATTGTGGCCAAATTCCAGAATTCCCAGGTCAAGGAGAAAATCTTGCAAGCAGCTAGAAAGAAACAATTCCAGTATTGTGGAAATACAATCAGGATAACTCAAGATCTAGCAGCTTCTACATTAAGGGATCGAAGGGTGTGGAATAGGATATTTCAGAAGTCAAAGGAACTAGGACTCATATCAGGAATCACCTACCCAGCAAAACTGAGTATAATACTTCAGGGGAAAATATGGTCTTTCAATGAAATAGAGGACTTTCAAACATTCTTGATGAAAAGACCAGAGCTGAAAAGAAAATTTGACTTTCAAACACAAGAATGAGAAGAAGCCTGAAAAAGCAAACAGCAAAGAGAAGTCATAAGGGATTTACCAAAGGTGAACTGTTTACATTCCTACATGGAAAGACAATATTTGTAACTCTTAAAACTTTTCAGTATCTGGGGAGTTGGTGGAACCACACACAGACATACACACACACACGTGCACACACATGTACACACATGCACGCACATACAGAGACAGAGAGCACAGAGTGAATTGAATAGGATGGGATCATATCTTAAAAGAAATTAAGGTAAACGGTGAGAGAGAAATGTATTGGGAAGAGAGAGGGTGAAATGGAATGGGGTAAATTAGCTCTCATTCAAGAGGCAAGCAGGAGACTTTTTAGTGGAGGGAAAAAGAGGAGAGCTGAGAAAAAAACAAGAAGTTTACCCTCATCACATTTGACTAAAGGAAGGAATAAAATGCACACTCATTTTAGTATGAAAACCTATCTTACACTACAAGAAAGTGGGGGAGAAGGAGATAAGCAGGGTCGGGGGGGGATGATGGAAGGGAGGGCAATGGGAGGAGGGAGCAATTTGAAGTCAACACTAGGGGAGGGACAGGATCAAAAGACAGAATGTAAACAATGGGGGGCAGGATAGGATGGAGGGAAATATACTTAGTCTTACACAACATGACTATTATGGAAGTCATTTGCAAAACTACACAGATATGGCCTATATCGAATTGCCTGCCTTCCCAAAGGGAATGGGTGGGGAGGGACGGATGGGGAGAAGTTGGAACTCAAAGTTTTAGGAACAACTGTTTAGTATTGCTGTTGCTACTAGGAAATAAGACATATAGTTAATGGGGAATAGAAAGTCATCTGGCCCTATAGGACAAAAGAGAAGATGGGGACAAGAGAAGGGAGGGATGATAGAAGAGAGGGCAAATTGGTGATAGGGGAAATTAAAATGCTTGGTGTAGTGGGGTGGGGGGAGAGGACAAATGGGGAGAAAATTTGGAACCCAAAATTTTGTGAAAATGAATGTAAAAAGTTAAAAAATAAATAAATTTATATTAAAAAAAAAAAAAAGAACCAGAGTCTCACATTACATCCTGGGCTATCTATCTCCCATCCTCCTGATGAATATCAGGCCACTGGACCCAGATTCTCAAGAGAAGAAAGTGAGGTTGGTGACCTTGCATAGTCCTCCCTCACTCAAATCAAAGTCAAATGCAAATCATATCATCATTTTGTTGTCATGGTCCTCTTCAAGAACAAATTCTATTGGGTGAAAATTGCACATAAAGGGGAGCTGACAAGCTGCTGGCAGTCAGGAAGAAGAGAAGGGAGGGTTCCCTTTTGGGGGCATAGTGGAGAAGTCCAGAAAGTCAGGACAAGAGGCAATGAGGAGGGAAATGAAAGAGGAAGCATGGCTTGTATGGATATGTCTTCAAAATGGAGGTTCCAGGAGGAACTAACCAATCAGAAGAGAAGGGGCAGAAACAGCAAGATTCTTCAGGATGAGAAGGTTTCTGGGACATTGTACAGAAGTCTGGAGAGTCAGGTGTACAATTGGGACAGGAGTAAAGGAGTGAACATGAAGAAATCATGAAATGCATGGATAATATGGAGTTGGAGATAGAGCACCGACCTCAGAGTCAGGGAGTCCTGGGCTGAAGGCTTGACTCTGATGCATGTGGAATGTATGATTTCTATCACTGACCCTAAAGCAACTAAACGAAGAGCTGAAACTGATCAGAATTTATAGAGGGAGTTTTTTTCATTGAGAGTTCCCTGGACCACTGAAATAGTATATCTTCTCCTTAAAAAAAGTTTAGAAAAGTTGGTCAGTTAGTCATGTAACAAGAATTATGATACAAATAGATGATCTAAGGCATTTTAGAAGTGGGTGGCTACTCTAAGAAGTATTTATGGAAAGCTATAGAAAATAATCACATAGGATAAAAGGACAAGGAGGTAAGATAGGCATTAATGGAAATAGAAAAGAACACGGGTCAATCAAAATACCAAATATATTCTAAGGAGCACCTAGAAGAGAGTTTAAGAGCAGGCTGCAAAGAGGAAACAAAATAGGAAACAATGATTACTAAAGGATTAGAAATCCTTGACCTAAATCCTTAAATTGTGAATATTGGTTTCTTTTCAAGAAGACACTCTGTCTTCTTGTGTAAACCAATAAATTAGTGAAGTAAATTAGAGAATACCTCTGAATATTACCAGATTTTCAAATGTGATCTATGCATCTTTCCCTCTCCTTCAATATTAAAAAACCAGTTTACTAGGAGGTATTTCCTCTTTTATATTTAATCATAACTTCCTCGGACATCCAGTGGAATCAGCTGTTTGTGCCCACTCAACACAAAATGAAAAATCAGTGCCAACTAAATGGCAACAACTAAGCTTTGATAGAGACAAGGGACTCCAAAGATGATGAGACATTGTTGTGTATTGCAAAGAGCATTGAACTTGATGTTAAAATATCCATTTGAGTCTCAGAGTCACCATTTCAAGTCAATGCATTAGAGAATCTGCCATCTCATCGATATGGGTACTCCTTCCAATAGTACAGACTGCAACTTGTCCATTCCTTTTCTTCCTGTGTGGCTCATGTCCATGACCTTTCAAAATCAAATTCTCTTGATACGAACTCTGTGCCAAGGGAGACTGTTACTGTTGTTGAGTGAACCCCATTGAACCCCATTTGGGGTTTTCTTGGCACAGGTTCTAGAGTGGTTTGTTGTTTCCTCTATCAGATCATTTTAGAGATGAGGAAACTGAGGCAAACAGGGTTAAGTGACTTGTCCAGAGCTGAGGCCAGATTTGAACTCAGGAACATAACTTCCTGATTCTTAGCCCAGTGATATACCCATTGTACCACCTAGCTGCTTCTTATCTGCTATTACTCTTTCTCTCACATGACAAGACTGTTCTACTTTTTGGTCATATCTTTTTGGATGACATTTTTTACATTGTTTCTGTGTCACAATTTCTCATCAGCAATATACCGTAGCATATTTACCATCACCATCTTGGGTTGATTCGTAACTTCCATCATTTGGAGACTGTGGTATTCTGGGCACACAGCAAATCAATATTAAAGGGGACTGGTCAATGAACCTAGTTATTTTGAATATTTACAGAATGCTAATGATATGATTTCCTTGCATGGAAGAAGCAGGGAACCCACTTACCAAAAGAGTTGTAACAGCATGTTAATGGAAGTGTTAGATGCTGGTATACAAATGCAGAGAGTTGGGAGATGGCAGCATTAGATCAGGGAAAAGCTCAGACTTGAAAGTTAGATTGGAGACAGATTATGAAATGCCTGAAATACCACAAGAAGAATTTGTATTTTATCCTATATTGCCATTTGACCTCAGGCAAGTGAACTAATTCGTCTGAACCTCAATTTCCTCATCTTCAAATTGGAAATAATAATATTTTCATAACCTACCTCACAGATTGCTGTGTGAAAAGCACCAAGGAATCTCTACAGCACTACTGGAGTCACAGCCACACTAGAAGATGTTCCGTTCTACCTCCAACTTCTCTTTCGATACTATCCATGCTTTAGGTTGTACATACAGTGGGCTAGTGAAGGCAGGGGCTTGCGGGGTGGGGAATACAGAACTGGGTAGGAGGTAGGCTGATTGCCAGATTCCCCAGGGTGACTTAGCAAGCTTTTTATTATTAATAGAAAGTCTAATGCCAAAAGTATTTTCATAAATAAATACATATGTTGACTCTTGTTGGAAAAAATGCAAATCAGATGGTTTCAGTGTTTTAAACTTTACTTGGAAGATGTTGTATAACAAGTACATACATTTATGCATGTGCACGCATACACAATATGTATACAATAGGGTACAAAGAAAATAGTAAACTAATGACTTTAAAAGATCCCACCAGCATCTTGCCATCTTGTTTGTGGAAAATGAACAATTGAAATTGGCAGCATCGCTGAAAATTTCATCACTGTAGCAGGTATTCATTAGTCCTCTCTTAGACTATGGCTATACAAACATCATCCAAAAAGACAGACTGAAAACATCTGCTTGAATTGATTCACCATAGTTCCCCTCAAATTCCAGAATACCTGTCCTGCCACTAATGTTATTAAGACAGCCTCAGGTGAACTGAATAAATCTCATTCTTTGTTCTTCTGATATACTGTGTACCACTTGGAGTGAAGCTAATCCTTCTTCTCTGTTTGTCATTGTGACTATGGAGGGTACAACCGAAGATCTTCACAAGTGTTTTCATGTGGGTCATAGAACAGTTTGCAAAAAATGACATGAAATTTAACAGTTTAAATTATTGCTTTCTTGTGAAATGTCCATTGAAAATGGGACTATATTTGACAATCCATTTTTGCTATGGAAAATGAATGCATAAAATTAGTGATAATAAATTGTTCCTGACCTAAGCAAGCTGTTTCCCAGAATATGACAGTCAATTCAATCTTAAATGGAATGTGCACTAAGAATGAGAGATGATTACTTGAGAATAATGGTTGATCAGATAGGGTTGCAACCTAGTGAAAATAAAATGTTAAAACTATGGCTGAAATTAGTTTTTTGATGTGATTGTTACAATGAAATCTTAATGAAAAATTTTGTTTTACAGAAAATTAAAAAGGGAATGCCTATGCTTTAATTTCAGAACGTTTTCTATCTTGGGATACTTCTCACTTATCATGATGAGATAATTACCCATTTAATTTGGTGAACTTAATTTTCAGGGCAGCTAGGTGGCGCAGTGGATAGAGAGCTGAGTCTGCAATTAGAAAGACTTAACTGGCCTCAGACACTAGCTTTGTGACCCTGGGAAAGTCATTTAACACTATGCCTCAGCAAAAACAGCAAACCAATCCGGTATCTTTGCCAAGAAAATCCCAAATGAGGTCACGAAGAGTCAGGCATGACTGACATGACTGAACAATAGCTTAATTTGCAATAATAAAGTTGAATAATAAAGTCAACCAAGAAAACACCTTGAAAAGTTATCATGAGATAGTTGATAGAGGGACTTCCTTGGAGTCATGAACACTTGTGTTCAAGTACTGCTATCTTACACACACCAGCTATGGGAAAATTATCTAACCTCAGGCAATGTTCCAAGACTGTAAGTTATAGATACGTTGCCAGTATACAAAGTCAGAGGATGTTTTCATCTTTGGAACTGCCAACAAGGATGAAATTGCAGTAATATTTTAGGACCCATTTTACAGATGATGAAACTAAGTTACCTAAAGGTTAAGTGACTCATTCTAAATCATACAACTTGTAATATCAGAACCAGGATATCCACCCTGTGTCATTCATCTCTAACTCCAGTGCTCATTCTATTACACCACATTACCTATGAATGAATACTAGACAATTTAATTTATTTATCTCCATAAACTCTGTTCTCAGTCTCTCAATAAACTGACAAGCATTTGTTAAGGAGATTACATTGCATCAGGCACTATGCTAAGCTCTGGGGATACAAATAAAAATATTAATAATGATGGGAGATAGGTCAGAGAGATAGACCACAAAGGAACTGCAATAATCCAGGTATGAGGCAATGAGGATCTGTGTCAGAGTGATAGCTGTGTGAACAGAGGGAAGAATATATGGACAAGAGATGTTCTGAAGGTAGAAGCAGCAAAACTTGGCAACCTATGGAATGTGAGCAGTGATGCACACGAAGAATCAAAGAGAACACTGAAGTTGAGAACCTAGCTTACTAGAAGGATGGTGGTATGCTCAATATTAAAAGGAAGTTGGATTTAGGGAAGACTTTGGGGGAACAAGATAATGAATTCTGCCTATGGAACATCCAGGTTGAGATATCCAATAACAGTTGATCATGTAAGAGTAAAAGTCAGGAGAGAGATTAGGACTGGATAAATCAATCTAAGAATTATCATAGAAATGATAATTGAATCCATGGGAGCTGATGAGAATATCACATAAAATAATATAGAGGGAAAAGAGTGCCTAGGACAAACCTTTTGGAGGACACTCACACTTAGTGGGCATGACCTGGGGGAAGATTCAGTATAGGAGACTGAGAAGTCAAATAAGGAGGTAAATGCCTAGGAGATACCATGGAAAAACTAGAAATATGTAGATGGAAAGCATGATAAGCAGCGATGCATACTGTGGAAAGGTAAAGAAAGAATGAGGTCAGGAAGAGGTCATTAGATTTGGCTATAAAGAACTCATTGGTAATTTGGAGAGAGTAGTTTCAAGTGAATGAGGAGGTCAGAAGCCAGATTGCAGATGATTTAGAATTGTGTAAGAAGATGCTTATTATAGAAAGCTTTCTCAAGGGCATTCACCCTTAAAGGAAGAAAAGATAGAATGTGATAGCTAGAGAAGATCAAGTGAATGGTCTGGTTTTGTTTTAAGAATAGGGAGACATGGATTCATTTGTGGACAATAGAGAAGCAGCCGAAGGAGGGAGAGAGAGAGAAAGATGTTGAAAACTACTAACAAGCAAATGGTAGCCATAGAGGAAACAATCTGCTGAAGAAAATAGGATGGAATAGGTTCGCTTATGCATATGGAGGAGTTTGCCTTGTCAAGGAGAAGGGACATTTCAATGACTTACCTTCTGTGTCAGAGAAGTAGCTATTGGGGAAATACTTCTGGCAGATATGAGATGAGAAATGGAGAAGAGAAAGCTACTGGTGTATGACCTCAAATTTTTTTGGGTTAAGTATGAGGCAAGGTTCTAAACTAAAAGGGTGGGGCAAGGCATGTCTGAGGAGCTTGAGGAGGGGTTAAAAGGTTGATCCTGATAGTATACTCTTCAAACATCAAGGTAATTCAACAAGAAAGCATTTTCCTTTTTATGACTTTAAGTACCAATCTCTGTACAATATTTATTCAGGCATTATTGCTGTCCTTTCTCCAGATTTAGTATATAGCTAAAATCTCAGTAGACCCATACAGTATATCATATCACATCATATCTTGTATTGTATCATATATTATAACAACATACACATATGTATGTATTCCATATCACCATTCTCAAATTCATTTGAAAAGACCCCAGGAAATTGAAACAGGATCACAGAATCTCAATTGGAAGGAACCTCAGGTGCTAACTCAGAAAGAATCCTCTCTACAACACCAAGGGGTCATCCAGCCTTAGCTTGAAGACCTCCAGGGCTGGGGCTGGAGCAAGAATCCATTATTACCCAAGGCAGCCCAATTCACTCTTGGATCAGTCTAATTGTTAGCGAGTTTTTTCTTTCGTGCAGGCTAAATTTGTCTCTTGTAACTGCCTTCCATCTGTCTCTCTTCAACTTCTCTACACTGCTTTTTATTTCTGTCTTCTGGGGCCAAGTAGAACGAATCTATCCCTATCCCTTCAGAGGCCTAAAGACAATTATATCTTCCTCAGTGTTGTCTTTCCCAGGCTAACCATCACAAGCTTCTGCAACTGATCTTTATAATTCATGAACTAGACACCCTTCTCCATTTGTGGTCAAAGATGAAAGTATTACTGTGGATGCATACATATAACACTTGGATGATGCTACCATGTTTCTTAGAAATTTCTTCCAGAAAATCATCATTTTAACATTTTCAAGGGGAAATTCCAGACTTAGGCACTCCAGCTGGGAAGCACAGTAGTAACACAGGCTTGGAAGCTATAAGGAGCCTGGGGTGTATCTGGAGAACAATGACAAGGCAGGTCTAACTAGAACAGATTCTGTGTTAAGGAGTGCTGGGAGATATGGGTGAGTGGACAGGGCACGGCACTGTTATGGAGCATCTTAAAATCCAGACAAAGGAAGCTTGCTGTTTAGAAATAGCAGATGTGGTAATTATTAGTGGAGTAGGCCCACTGAGAATAGGTTGCATGATCTATGCAGGCATTTGGAAATTATACATAAATCACACATAAACAAAATCAGCCATCAAGACCCCCAAACTGAGGGTATGGTTCTTAGAGATATTTTGACGGAGTTTACCATGTAAGATCCTGATGATCAATGCATCATTTAAAAAAAAGATATTAACAAACCAGAGTATAGGCAGAAGAGGGCTACCACAGTGGTAAGGGGACTAGAAGCCCTACCCCATTAGAAGTGGGGGAAAGGAATGTTAGTTTTCAAGTATTGGAAGGGCTGTTGTGTAGATGAGGGATTAGCCTGGTTCTGTTTCGGCCTAGAGAATTGCACTAGAAGAAATGGGTGAAAGTTGTGGAGAAATAAATGTGTTCAATATATATAAAGCATCCTAAGAACTAGAATTGTGCAAAAGCAGAATCAGCCACTTTGAGAATTTGTGAATTGCTTATTAATATGTCTTTAAGAGGAGATTGGCAGACCACCTGTTGGAAAGAAGATGCCTTTTCAGGTAGAGTTTGGAGCAAATAACCTCTGAGATCCTTTTTATTACAGGGATTCCAATTCTTGGATACTGTTTTTTCCTCCTAATTTTCCCTTTCACTCCCCATAAACCACATTTTTAATGAACACTTTTGAAGAGAAGCACCTCAGTTTACATAAGAGTACAAAATATAACATAAAATATGTTAGCTAAAAAAAGCATTTCTTTTAAACAGACAAAAACAATATACAGTGTACAGATGGGCCAGTCCTTTCTTCCTTAAGAGAAATTGCTAATGGAATATGTATTATGTGGGGAAAAGTTTAATTATGATGAGATGGCTGCTGAAAAAAACAACTGGTTTCCCATGGATGATGAGTTCTGTACAAAAGGGTTACAGCAGGAATCTAGCCTACTTTTATGGTTAAACATTGTAAAGCATTTTCATTGTTTTCCATTGTATGAATTCCCTGTATTCACTACCAGTAGGTGTCACTGCAGCCATTGGACACAATTTGGGGGCCTAAGAAAAATTGTCCCTTAAAAGTCAGTAGAACTTAATTGGTAGAGCAGAGTTATGATAGGCATAAAGGATATTTATTCTGAAAAGCAATATATTTTATCATGGTCATGAACTTGTAAAAACATTGGCTTAAGGAAGCCAAAGTGTATACTTTAAATGGGCTTGCTTAATGCAGTGTATGCTAGAAGTAATAGAGTCTTATGATATTTTAAATATATTCAGGGGATTTTACTGGATAAGATAAGGTTTGTTTTTAAGAGTTGTTCTATAGAACCAGATTTATTGAAGTAATTTAATGGGAATTCACAGACCCAACAAGTACCTTCTAAATCTTCATGTATTTGCTCTATTTCCCATAATGGCCTTATAAGTTTTCATTGGAGAAACAAGGAAATTAAAAACCTTTACTTAAATTATATTTACTCCTTTCCTTTTAGAATTCTTTGGTGCTTTAAACATATCCTAAGTAAGAAAAAACAAAAAAAAAACAAAAAAACAAAAACAAACACTATACTAACCCTCCATGCAGAAGAAGCCCTTTTGTAAAAACTATTTATCTGATTATGTACAGGAATTTAAAATGTTCTTTGTTCCCTCCACCAATCATGCTTGTGGCAGATACATGAGAACTATCTTGCTGGCATTCTCTAGCCATGAACTCTTGACCAGTATGGGGTTCTGCTCTTTGGAATTCATTTACCTAGGTGGTCCTATTTGCTTGAGGTATTGGTGGCTCCTTATTCATGCATAATTGAATGACTAGGTGTGTGAATGTGCCCCAAGCATCTATTTTATTGAATCCATTTTCTAAATTGGAACTGATGGCAGTTGTGGTGATTTTTAAGTGTGTTTTTGGGAAATCTAATTTATGTAACTATTAAAATGTGAACTCAAATGCTTTAATCATAAATTTAAAATCATTTTCATTCCTTAAATCAGAAACATAAGACCCTTAGCCTTTTTGGGTGTTGGTTTTCTTGTCTGTAAAATGAACACTTTATCCATCCATCTATCTATCTATCTATCTATCTATCTATCTATCTATCTATCTATCTATCTATCTGTCAGCAATATGAAAACAGCTATAAGCAAAGCCTCAAAGAAAAACCATGTTGATTGGACCCAAGCCCTGCAAGAACTTCTGGAAAAGTTAAAGAGATAAGAGTGGTAGAGGGAAAAAATGGGAAAAGAAATGAGAATGATGCAGAAGACAATTAATGGCTTGGTAAAAGAAGCACAGAAAATGCTAAAGAAAATAACACCTTAAAAAAATCAGAATTGACCTAATGACAAAAGAGGCACAAAAATTCATTGAAGGAAAAAGAAAAAAAAATCCTTAAAAAGCAGAACTGGCCATATAAAACAAAGAGGCACAAAAGTTCACTGAAGAAAATAATTTCTTGAAAAACAGAATGTGATAAGTGGAAACCAATGACTTGTGAGACATCAAGAAACAATAAAATGAAGTCAAAAGAGTGAAAAAAATAGAAGAAAATGCAAAATATTGGGAAGACAACTGATCTGGAAAATAGATCAAGTAGAGATATTTTAACCTGAAAGCCATGATAAAAGGAAAGAGCTTGGACATCATATTTCAAGAAAATATCAGTGATATTGCCCTGATAGCATAGATTCTAAGGATATATACTTCCTGATAAAGGTCCCAAAATGAAACTTCCAATAATATTTTATGGCCAGATTTCAGAGCTCCCCAGGTCAAGGAGAAAATATTGGCAAGTATCCAGAAAGAAACAATGCAGATATCATGGAGCCACACTTAGGATCATACAAGATTTAGCAGCTTCCATGTTAAAGCAGTGAAGGGCTTAGAATATGATATTCTGGAAGGCAAAGATGCAACGATTACAACTAGGTATATATTTATATCTAATGGTGACCATCTCTGGGGAGGAGGGAGGAAGGGAAGAAGTAAAAGAAAAATAGAAATTTACATGATAACTGTTGTATATTTAAAAGGAACAGTATGTTGTACACAGAATTGCAGTTTTATGGGCATTCTTCTTTTTAATTATATTATACTATGGAAATGCTTCTTTTAGTCCATAAATTTAAAATAAAATAGATTTTAAAAACCTGCCCATCAAAAGTGAGTATATTACTTGAGGGGGGAAAATGGACATCTAATGAAATAGAGGACCTCCAAGCATTCTTGATGAAAAGGCCATGAATAGAAAGCTTGACATTCCAACATAAGACTCAAGAGAAGTATAAAAATGAAGGAGAAACCATAAGGAACTCAATAAGGTTAAACTATTTACATTCTTATTTGGGAAAATGATACATGTAACTTCTAAGAATTTTAACTGCATGATGAAGAAGGAGGCTACATAGAGGACATGGGTGTAACTCAATTAGGGTTGGTGATTACCTCAAAAAAAAAAAATGGAGCAGGAAAGAAGGATTGCCTGAGAGAAGATAGCCAGGAGAGGTAGAATGGAGAATATTTTCTCACATAAAAGGAAGAGCCTTTACAGTGGAGAACAAAATGGGGGAGTGGATCAACAATGCTTGAACTTCACTCTCATTGGAATTGGGTCAAAGAATACACACGCACACACACATATACTCAGTTGAGTATAAAAGTCGTTCTTACTCAACAGGGAAATAAGAGTGGAGATGATTAGAAAAGGGGGAGGATAATTAAAGGAAGGACAAAGCAAACAGCGCAATAGTTAGAAACAATAGACTTTTGAGGAGGGACAGGGAAAAACGATAAAGAGGAAAATAAGATAGAAGGAAATGTACAATTAGCATTCATAACTGTGAATACGAATGGGATGAGTTCACACATAAAATGGAAGCAGAGAGCAGAATGTATTAGAAACTAGAATCTAACAATATGTTTTTTAAAAGAGACACACTTGAAGCAAAAAGTCACACAAAGAGTTAAAATGGAGGCTGGAGCAGAATCTATTTTATGCTTCAACTGAAGTAAAAGAGACACGGTTAGACAAAGCAAAGGCAAAAATAGACCTAATTAAAAGAGATAATCACAGAAACTGTATTTTGCCGTAGACAATGAAGCAATATGAAAAAAAATTTACAGTAAATTTCTCTGATAAAGATCACATCCCTCAAATATATAGGGAATTGAGTCAGACTTATAAAATTAAGGGTCATTCCCCAATTGATAAATATTTAAGGGATAAGAACAGGCAGTTTTTAGAAGAAATCAAAGCTATCTACAATCGTATGAAAAAATGTTCTAAATCACTAATGATTAGTGAAATACAAATTAAAACAACTCCAAGGTAAAACCTCACACCTATCAAAAAAGACAAATTATGGAGATGAGAGAAAATAGGTGGTCTAAACTTTGGTGAATCTGTGAACTGACCCAACTATTCTGAAGAACAATTTGGAACAATGCCTAAAGGGCTACAAAGTTGTATGTATCCTTTGATCCAGCCATTACACTACTAGTTCTGTACCCCCAAAAGATCAAATAAAGCTATATGTACAACAATATTTATAGCAGTTCTTTTTGTGGTGGAGAAGAGTTGGAAATTTAAGAGATGATCATCAGCTGCGGAAGCCTTCAATGAGATGTGTCATATTGTTGTGATGGAGTACTATTAAGCTATAAGAAGTGATGACTGGTTTGATTTCAGAAAAAAACATGGAAAGACCTGGGAAGACCTATATGAACTGGTGCAAAGTGAAATGAGCTGAACCATTGTTCACAGTAAGAGCAATATGATAATGAAGATCAATTATGAAAGACTTAGCTGCTCTGATCAATGCAATGATCCAAGACAATTCCAAAGGACTCATGATGAAGGAATGCTATCCATCTCCAGAAAGAGAACTGATGAACTCTGTGTGCAAATTGCAGTATAAAATTTCACTTTATCATTCTTGCTTTTTTTAACCATATGGATAAAACTATGGAGATATATTTTGTGTGATTTCACATGTATTATTATGTCATATTGCTTGTCTCCTCAATGGATTGGGAAGGGACTGACGGGAAGTAGAAAATTTGGAAGTCAAAATTTAAAAAAATTAGAACAATTTAAAAATAATAAATTTATTTAAAAATAAAGCAATTAATGGCAGCTTGACCAGACTTGTTTTTAATCAAGCCATGCAGGCTCTTCATGATTTCTGTGCTGTTGGCTATATGTTTACTAACTATCTCTTATAATAATGCATTCTAGAGTTGTGCTAGAAATTGGCTTTCTAGACCCTATAGTTTGAAGATTCTAGTCTCTTTCTTTTTTTTCTGAAAATTGAGACAACATTTGACCTTCTTCATCTCTGTGATCTTTTTTCCTTTTCTCTGCAGTCTTACAACCATCACCGATAGTCCCTCAACAATCACATCTGCCAATCCTCTCTTATCAAGCAGATAGAGTACATCTGACCTAGGAAGTCTGAAGGCAGCCACTCCTTAATTGTGTCCTTATTCGTTTTGGGTTAATACTCCCTCTGCAGCATTTTTGTTTTATTATTTGGAGTGAAAAGATTATTCTCCATGATGGAGAAAACATAAGGAAAATCTAGATTTAACATATCTTTTTCCTCCTTTCTCCTGTCTGTAATGGTGCCCTCATTCACCCCAAACAGTCCAATGATCACTTTGATGCTTTAGGTTTTTTTTTTTAAATATAGTTAAATTTCTCTTTTATTGCCCTAAACTGCTCTTTCCAAACTCAGCTTATTCTGAATTTTAATACTTCCTACACTACTTTTTCAAGACTATCAGTAGCTTTCATATTCATTCTCCTTACTTACATCTTCCATATAGGTGTTTATAAAATTGAAATGAACTTGTGAGTTCTCCGTTCACCCATATGGCTCTCTTCAGATAATTGTCATTTATCTTCCTTATCAAAATTGTTGTTTCTATGTCTTCAGAATTTTATTCTCAAAAAGTCGTGCCCTTACTAAGGTTCATTGCTCTTGGAGAATTTTAGTCTGTGATCCTAATTATTCTTCCTCTGAATCCTTTGTTTGAAATCTGCTCTCCCAGGATTTAGGAGACTTGTCAGACAATCCCTCACTTTCCTAACCTTTGTAGGAGAAAGTCCTCACTTCTTCTCCAGGCTCTTATCATTTTTACCCCAACGAATAGTCCCTTCTGTTAGTAAGATTAAAATGAATATAAAATGTCCTTTTGTTGGTTCCTATTCCTTTTTAAGGATGAAATGATCATTAAGACAAGTCAAGAAGTTATTAACTGCTTTCCATTTGGCAGAGATAGTCTTCAGAAGACGTCTAGATAACTAAATTACACTACTACTACTATAGAATGCCTCTGTGCTAAACTTGTAAGCAATTTTCCCAATTTTTCGTCTAGTTCCTCTTTCTGTATCTCCTGATGTCAAAATAATTTCTTTTCTTCTTGATCTTCACTCAAATGTTTTCCACTCTTTTTTTCTCTTTAATTTCTAAATTACCTCATATGAATATGCTCTCAGTGTACAATGCTGCCCCACCCCATGTTTACCTATCTAATTTCTTTGAAATAAAGTATATACATATCAGAGCTATATTCCCTTTTGGGGTTGTATCCTTCCCATGCTCAGTGATATCTAAGAGGTCAAATTTTTTTCTCTTTGCCTCTAGTTTGGTTTGCTTTTTGCTTCAATTTTGAGCGTGTGTGTGTACATGTATGTGTATATATATACACATATGTATGTATACATGTATATGCATGTATGTATACATACATACATGAATACAAATATAACCACACACATACATATACATTTGAGACAGTACTCTTTCCTTTCTAGGATTTGGTCTTTGAACTTTTAGGTGTCTCTACTGCTCTTTTATCTTTATTGTAACAGATTGCTATAGTGTCTAGCTTGGTGAATATAGTTTTCTTCATCTTCCATTACATTGTAGTTTTTCAAATTTTAATTAGATTTGAAAAATATTGGAAATACCTTCTTACCAACTTTTATTAGGCATATTTCACTCATGCCAAGGTATTTGTCATCTGAAATTTTAAATCTGAATTGAGAAATTCTAATCTCATTTTCAGACATTACCTCCTTAAGCAGATATTTACCTCTCAAATACGTTTTTCTTTTCTGCATCCTTTGCCTTCAGTGAGCTGTGCTGTTCTAGTATCTTTAATTTCTTTTCCAAGACTTCAAAATCTTTGGCAGTATTTTAATTTCCTTCTGGAAATACTATTTATATCCACATGAAATGCTAGAAGTGGGTAGTATTCTTTTGTTTTGATAAGTATGGAAGAGGTTATTTGTTATGTCTTGGATATGTGCCTCATGAAGACAACAAAATTTTCCTTGTTATTGGACCACCAAATCCCTCCCTTAGAACGCCTGAGAAAGTGATGACCAATTGAAATTGCTTTTCACTTTTTCCTCTGAAATCCATTGGACAATCTCTCTCTCCTGACAACTTCTGTGACCTTGTAATGGTACTTTTTGAAGTACAAGTAGGTGCCCTTCCCTCAGAAAATCCATCTCTTCAAGATCAGTAAGATCCTGAGGAGGAACAATGCTTACCATCAGGGAAAGACATAGAAGTCAAGGCCTCTGTACCCCAAACACCCGAAATAGATATCCAATGGGCTCAGGCCATGGAAGAATTCAGAAAGAATTTTGAAAATCAAGTTAGACAGGTGGAGGAAAAACTGAGACGAGAAATGAGATGCAAGAAAAGCATGAAAAACGGGTCTATACCTTACTAAAGGAGACCCAAAAAAATGCTGAAGAAAATAACATCTTGAAAAATAGGCTCCCTCAATTGGCAAAAGAGGTTCAAAAAACCAATGAGGAGAAGAATGCTTTCAAAAGCACAATTAGCCAAATGGAAAAAGAGGTTCGAAAGCTCACTGAAGAAAAGAGTTCTCTCAAAATTAGAATGGAACAGATGGAGGTTAATGACTTTCTGAGAAACCATGAAATCACCAAACAAAACCAAAAGAATGAAAAAATGGAAGAGAATGTGATATATCTCATTGGAAAAACAACTGACCTGGAAAATAGATCCAGGAGAGACAATTTAAAAATTATGGGACTATCTGAAAGTCATGATCAAAAAAAGAGCCTAGATAAGATCAGTAAGATCCTCAAGTTTCTTAATTTGTATATTTGTTTTCCTTCCTTCCTTCCTTCCTTCCTTCCTTCCTTCCTTCCTTCCTTCCTTCCTTCCTTCCTTCCTTCCTTCCTTCCTTCCTTCCTTCCTTCCTTCCTTCTTTCCTTCTTCTATGTATAATTTTTCTACTATTTAACTTTCTGACAAAAGTCATTTCCTTTTCTTCTTTTCAGATTCTTTCCCTCTCCACTGAACCCAAGGTTCATTTCCTTTCTTATTAAGGGGTACTTCATTGTGCCTAATAACCTGGAATATACAGCATTCCTTGAGTTCTTTCACTTTCTCCTCTCAGAGAAAAAACAACCTATGCTTGGAGCACTAAGAGGAGTCAGTTGCCGAAGGAAGGCAAATATCTCATTATCAAGGTAAGCCTTTTCAAAATTTTCCATGTTTCTTATACTGATTGAAACTTTTAGCTTTATTTTCTCAATAACTTGCAGGTATTTGCATATTTCTTTTTGAAAATATATTTACTTATTATTCACATTCATTTTTTAAAAAATTTGAGTTTCCAATTCTCTCTCTCCCTTCATCTCCTCCCCCACCACTGAAAAGGCAGACAATATAATATCAGTTATTCATGTGAGGTCATGAAAAACGTATTTTCACATTAGCTATGTTTCAAAAAAAAGCAATCAGCATAAAGAAAGTGAAAAAAGTTTGCTTCAATCTATGCTCAGAGTTAATCAGAATTGTCTCTGGAGTTAGCATTTCTTATCATGGGTCCTTGGAATTGTCTCGGATCATCATATTGATCAGAGTAGCTAAGCCTTTCACAGTTGATTATCATTACAATATTGCTGTCACTGTATATAATGTTCTCCTGGTTCTGTTCACTTCATTCTGCTTCAGTTCATATAAGTCTTCCTGGGATTTTCTAATCATCTGCTCATTTTTTTTCCTACAGCACAATATTATTGCATCATATATATAAAACTACTTGTTAAGCCATTCTCTAATTGATGGGCATTCCCTCAATTTCCAATTCTTTGCCATCACCAAAAAACAACAACCAAAACTAATATAAATGTCATTGTGATATAGGTCCTTTTCCTTTTCCCTGATCCATTTGGGATATAGAACTAGTAATAGTATTGCTGAGTCAAAGGGTATAGACAATTTTACAATCTTTTGTACATAGTTCCAAATTGTTCTTCAGAACAATTGGATGATTTCACAACTCCACCAACAATGCATTAAAGCAGAACTTCATAAGCTGTGGGTCACAACCCCATCTGGGATTGCATAGCTGAATGTGGGGGTCGAGAAAAAACTGGTAACAGTAAAAGGTTTCTGAACATGTAACATCCAAAATATCAGTATCAAATATTCCACCAAGATTTAAATCTTTATGTAAAAATAAATAAACACATCCATCTCATTTGTATGCAAATTTGTTTTTGTCTTTAATAAATGGTAAAATTATATATGTACCAAAGAATTGTTATAAAATAAATTTCTTTATGATTTATTATCAGTAAATGTTTATTTATATATCCATTTTATATACTTATATACTCAGGATCATGTAAAAGTTTCTTAGGTGAAAAGGGGTCATGAGCGGAAAAAGTTTAAGAAGCCCAATGTACCTATTTTGCCACATTTACTCTAACCTGTTAGCTAATCTGATAGGCATAAGGTGGTACCTCAGGGTTGTTTTAATTAGCATTTCTCTAATCAATTGCAATTTACAACATTTTTTAATGTGAAAATTGATAGCTTTGGTTTTTTCTACTGAAAACTGCCTGTTTATATTCTTTGACCATTTACAAACTGGAGAGTAACTTTTATTTTTTTTAAAATTTGACATATATGTATATATATATACATTATATGTATGTATACATATTTATATATGCACATGTGTATATACATAGATATGTATATGAAATGAGGCCTTTATCAGAAAAATTTACCTTAAATTTTTTTCCTGTTTCCTGTTTTCTTTCTAATTTTGATTGTATTGGTTTAATTTGTGTAAAGCCTTTTTTATTTTATACAATCAAAATTATGTTACTCCCTGTAATCTTCTTTACCTCCTATTTAGTTATAAACTCTTTCTTTATCCATAGATCTGACAAATACCATTTTCTATGCTTCCATAATTTGCATGTGATGTCACCCTTGATGTCTAAAACTTATCCCTGTTTTGATCTCATTTTGTTATTCTATGTGAGATATTGATCTATGCCTTGTTTCTGCCAAGTTGCTCTCTAGTTTTCCCAGCAATTTTTGTCAAATGATGAGTTCTTACCCCCAAATCTTGTTCTTGGGTTTATCAAACACTAGATTACTATTGTGTATCTTATCTGTGCCACTGATCCACAGCTCTGTTTCTTAGCCAGGACCAAATTGTTTTGATAATTACTACTTTGTAATAGAGTTTGAAATCGTGTACTGCTAGACCACCTTCTTTCACATTTTCTTCATTGATTACCTTGATTTTTTTTTCCTTTTTTTGTTCTTCCAAGTGAATTTTGTTAATTTTTTCCCCAACTCTGTAATGTAATTCTTGGTAGTTTAATTGGTATGGCACTGAAAAAGTAAATTAACTAAGGTAGAATTGTCATTTTTATTACGTTGGCTCAGCCTACCCATGAGCAAGTAATATTTCTTCAATTGCTGACTTCTGTCTTCATTTTTGTGAAAAGTGTTTCTAATTGTGTTCATACATATAGTCCTTGAGTTTGTCTTGGCAAGTAGGCTTTCAAGTTTTTTATGCCAGCAGTTATTTTAAATGGAATTGCTCTGTTTCTTTATGTTATGTTTTGTTGGTAATATAAAGAAATGATGATAATTTTGTGTGGGTTTATTTTATCTCCTGCAACTTTCCCAAAGTTGTTTATTGTTTCAATGAGTTTTTAGTTAATTCTCTAGTGTTCTCTAAGCATACCATAATATCATCTGCAAAAAGTGTTAGTTTTGTTTCCTCACTAACTCTTTATTCATTATTTTTTCCCTTTTTATATTAGTATTACCAATAAAATATTGAATAATAGTGGTGATAATGACATCATTGTTTCACCATTGATATTATTGAGACATCTTCAAGTTTATCCTGGTTACGCATAATCCTTGCTCTTGATTTTAGGTACATAATACTTATTTTAAGATAGACTGCACTTATTCCTGTGCTTTCTAATATTTTTAATAGGAATGTGTATGGCATTTTGTCAAAAGTTTTTTCTATTACCATAATAATTTGGTTGTTGTTGCTTTTGTTATTAGTATGGTCAATTTTGCTTATAATTTCCCTAATATTGAACTAGATCTGCATTCTTTGTATAAATCTCACTTGGTCATAATGTATGATCTTTATGATTTGTTATTATAATCTCCTTGCTAATATTTTATTTAAAATTTTGCATCAATATTCATTAAGGAAATTGGTCTATAGTTCTGTTTGTTTTTGCTTTCCCTGGTTTAGGTGTTAAAACCATATTTTTTATCATAAAGAGAAGTTGGTAGAACTCTTACTCTACTTTTTCAAATAGTTTATATAGCATTGGGATGAATTTTGCCTTAAATGTTTGGTAGAATAAACTTGTAAATTCATTTAATCCTAGGGATTTTTTCTTAGATAGCTCATTTATGACTTTCTCGTTTCCATTTTTAAAGATAGGATTGCTTAAGTATCCTATTTCCTCTTCTGTTAATCTGTCCAATTTATATTTTTGTAAATATTCATTCATTTTACATAGTTTGTCAGATTTATTGGCATATAATTGGTTAAAACAGCTCAATAATTGCTTTAATTTCTTTCTCATTGATGGTAAATTGACTCTTTATTTTTGATACTGGAAATTTGGTTTCTTTTTAAATCAAATTAACCAATTCTTTGTCTATTTCATTTTTTCTCATAAAACCAGTTCCTACTTTTATTTATTAATTCAATGGTCTTTTTGCTTTCAATTTTATTAATAACTCCTTTGATTTTTCCGGATTTCCATTTTTGTGGGCATTTCTAATTTGTTTTTTTCTAGGTTTTTTTTTTTTAGTTTTTTGCCCTTCATTGATCTGCTCTCTTTTATATTAATGTATGCATTTAATGAAATAAATTTTGGCTGCTTTCCACAAATTTTGGTATGTTATCTCATTATCATTCTCTTTAATGTAATCATTAATTATTTTCTCTGATTTGTTCTTTGACCCACTCATTTTTAAGGACTATATTATTTAGTTTCCAAATAATTTTTAATCTACACTTCCATGGTCCTTCATTGAATGTAATTTTTGTTGCATTTTGGTCTGAAAAGGGTACATTAGTATTTCTGCATTTCTAAACTTGTGAGATTTTTATGCCTTAATATAGTCAGTTTTTGTGAGTATGCCATGTAGAGCTGAGAAAAAGATACACTCCTTTCTGTTTCCATTCATTTTCTCCAGAAGTCTATCAAATTAAAGTTTTTTAAAAGCCTACTTATCTCCTTACCTTCTTTATTATTTATGTTATGGTTAAATTAATCTCCAACAAGGGGAAGTTGAGCTCCCCCCCTCACTAGTACGGCTTTATTATTTCCTCCTGTAACTTATTTAGCTCTTTATAAATTTGTGTGTCATATTGTTTGGAGCATTTATATTTAATATTGATGGTTAGCCTTTTAGCAAGATATAATTTCCCTGCTTGTCTATTTTACTTAGGTATATTTTTGCTTTTGCTTTATCTGAGATTATGGTCATGATCCCTAATTTTTTTTTTTTACTTCATCTGAAGCATAATAGATTCTGCTTTAATTCCTTTAATTCTTGGTTTGCATCTGTTTCAAATTTGTTTCTTTTAAAGAATATATTGTTGAATTGTAGTTTGTAATTTGTTCTTCTATCTCCTTCCATTTTGTGGGTGAATTTGTCCCATTCACATTCATGGTTATGAGTACCAACTATGCATTTCCTTTGATCCTATTTTCTTTTGTATATCCTTCTCTCTCTTTTTTTTTTACCTAGTCCCTCCTCAAAAATTTGTTTTGCTTCTGATAGCTCTCTTCCTTAATCTGATCTTTACATACATATACAGACATATACATATCTGCATATATATATGCACATACATACACATATACATATCTACATACTTATATACATATACATATATATATCCTTGTGTATGTATGCATATGTGTATCATCCCTTGTCTTTCCTCTTGTCCTGTTACCCATTTTTTCTTGTTTGTTAGGATAGATTTCTACTCAGTTGAGGGTGTGTATATATACCCATATAATATACATATAATATATACACATATAATATAATAATATGTGTATATTATATATGTATGATATATACACATATAATATACATATTATATATATATTATTCCCTCTTTGAATCAATTCTGATGAGAGTGAGATTCAAACATTGCCTCCTCTCCTCCATCATTTCCCCTTCCAATATAAAAGCTTTTCCTTGTGTGCCTTTTTTGTGTGAGATAATTTTGCCATTGTTCCCCTCCCTTCCTCCTTCTCCCCATGCATCCCCTTTTTCATCCATCCATTTTGTTTAGATGATCCCAATATAATCAACTCACACCAATGGGCTCTGCGTGTGTAGATTCCTTCTAATAGCCCTAATAATTATAAATTCTTTAGCAGTTACATATATCATTTTTTCCATATAGGAATGTAAACAGTTTAACCTTATTCAGTCCTTATGATCTCTTTAATGTTTGCATTTTTATGCTTCTCTTGAGACTATTGAGTTTATTCATTTCTAGTCTTTTTTTTTTAAATCAGGAATGTTTGGAAATTCCATATTTCATTGGATGTCCATTTTTCCTCCTGAAGGATTATGTCCAGTTTTCCTAGTTGGTAACTCTTGGTTGTAATTCTGGCTCCTTTGCTTTCTGGAATATTATATTCCAATTACTTCCTTTCCCTGCTAAATCTCGTGAATCTATGACTGTGACTCTATGACATTTAAGTCGTTTCTTTCTGACTGCTTGACTTTTCTTTTTTGATTGGGGAGCTCTGAGATTTGGGTATAATATTCCTAGAAATTTTCATTTTGAGATTTCTTTTCATAGTTGAACAGTGGGTTGTTTTGATTTCTATTTTACCATATGAGTTTTGGACACTTTGGCAATTTTCCTTTAAAATATGATTTCTAGCCTTTCCTTGATCATAAATTTCAGGCAGTTCAATTATTCTTGAATTATCTCTCTTCAATCTGTTTTCCAGATCAGTTGTCTTTCCTGATGTAATTCATCCCCCTATTTTTGACCTTGTTTTATTGTTTATTGATAACTCATAGTCATTAGCTTCTGCTTGCCCAGTTCTAATTTTTAAGGAATTTCTTTCTTTAGACTTCCTAAGTGGTCTTGGAAAAATGTATCATACTGACCTTCTGTTGGCTCTGCTGCTCCACAATTAAATTTGAGACATTATCTTAAAGTTGTTTGCAGGGTAATATTGGGAGAGCTAGGCTGCATCCCTACTCTACCATCTTGGCTCCACCCCTGGAAGCTGTGTATATACATCTCAACCCAAAGCACATCTTATCATCTAACCAGCTCCAAATGGACCCCTGTCTCTATGTCTTATACACAAGCATAGAATTAGAGACATTGTCAAATATTCTGCTGAAATCTAGGTATACCATATATTATTGCAACATTGTCCTGATCTACCATTGTACTTACCCTAGCTAAAAGAAAAAAAAGATAGTAATCTGGAACAACCTGCTATTTATTATGTCATGTTAGCTTTTATTAATCATTTTTCCTTTTGCATTTATAAATTACTATTTTATTAACTTATTTTAGAATTTTGTCAGGACTAAAAGTCAAACCCACTGATCTATAGTTTTCAGGCTTTTTTCTCTTTTCTTTTCTCAAAACTTGGACAACAACGTCCATTTTCCTATGCTAGAGTACATCAACACTTCTCTAAGGTTTTTCAAAGATACTTCATAACAATTATGTCTTCTAATTCCTTTAGTATTCTAGGAAGTAGATTGTCTAGACCTGACTCATTTTGAACAGATTTATTCATTTCCACAGAGGTCTTAGCCAAAGATGAAGTATACCTAAAAAGAACTATGAACATATTTGTTTGGAGTATTGCAAATTTACAAAAGAGGCATTAAATTAAAAAGAAGCAGGGAAGGAAAAATGTCTATATACGGGTGCCAAACTATAGATAATAGACAGGAATTAAATTGTGGAAGAAAAATATCTGTTCAGTTCAAGAAAGGAGCTAGTAATAAATCCTAAGTCTCCAAATGCTGGTAAGCAAATGCACAAAGAATGAGTAAAAAGGAAAAGGAGTTGGAGACCTTAGTGCAAAAGGCAATTCGACTTAGCAGATATCACTAAGACTTGATGGGATGAATCTCATGACAGGAATACGGCTATGGAAGATTATACCTTATTCAAAAGAAACAGAGGAAGTAGAGGGAGTTGTCTGGGTAAGAGATGGATCAGTGTGGCTTTGTATATTACAAAAATAAGCTCATGTGAGGAAATTCAAGAACCAGAGGGAGGAAATGTGGTGGCAAGCATGAATGTAAAGGTTAGTGGCAGTGTACTATAATTGAAATAACTCTGTCTTCAGAGTTAAAAGTCTGAATCCTGCCTCTATCACTTACTATTTGTGTAACCTTAGGCAAATTACTTAACTCTAGACCTCAGTCTCTTCATGTATGAAATGAGGAGGCTAGATTAGATGACCTTTTAGGTCTCCAGTGGCCGCAAATCTATGATCCCCAAAATCCTTTCAATCCCTAAGTCTTTGATCCTATGATCAGAAACAGAAATAAAGGCAATATTGTCTCCAGAATATTCTGCAGGCCACCCAGACAGAAAGAGGAAATAGATAAGGAGTTTGGGAAACAGATCACAAGCACAGCATGGAGACATGATATGGTAGTGATAGGAGACTTCAAATATTTGTACATCTGCTGGAGTTTCATTTTTGCTGAAAGTTGAGCAGTTAATAATTTCCAGATTCAAAAAAGATCCTGCAGGCTAAATCATTTGGTCTGAGTCTAATAACATGAACATGAGTGTGAAGACAAAAATTGACTTTACAATGAGGGAGGCAAGTTCATCTGAAAACAAGCAGGAGGTTTAAGTGGACTCCATTTTCAATATGAGTCAACATTGTGATATGTCACTCAAGAAAGTCAATTTTGTCCAGGTCTATGGAGGTAATAATTCCGTTGGTCTTTGTTCTACTGTCCTCAGTTCTGGGTGCCACATTTTAGGGAAGATATTAATAAGTTCAATAGAGTTCAGTGAAAGTCAATCATTCAGCAAGATTATATTAAATACCTACTTCGCTACCAGATTCTGGGAATATAAAGAGAAAAATCAAACAGGCTATGTCTTCAAGAAGCTTATGTTCTGTCAGTAAAATCAGCAAGTACATATATAAGTAAATATAGAATACATGCAAAATAAATACAAGTTAATTTAGGGATGTGGGTAAGGGGACACCAGCAGCTAGAGAAATCAGGAAAGGTCTCCTGTAAGAGGTAGCATTTGAACTGAGTTTGAAGGAAACTGAGTTTTCTTAGGAAGTACAGAAGAAAAGATAGGGTGCTCCCAATGTGGTCTTTTGTGCCCAAAGGCAAGAAGGAGTTATTTTTCATGGAACATTTCATATGTTACCTTGTAGTGATCACAATGAACATAAGCAAATAGATCATAATGGACATAATTATAACTTACACACTAATATTCATTATTGAAGATGAAGAAATGGAGATTTTTTAAAGAGACAGTCAAAATCTTATGAAGGAGTTTATTTGCAAAACTAGTGGCATGCTTTATGTAGTGGATCAAAGATGACCTCAGAGTTAAAAAGACCTAGTTTAAATCCATCCTTTGACATTTATTAGATTGGATAAGGCTTGATAAATCATAATGTCTCAGTGTCCCAAGCATTTATTTAAGTCTATTACTTGAAGAGTAGGTGTGGGTCTGCATCGATAGAGAGTATTTTCTTCCTAAAAATTCTCTACACCAATGAAATCACAGGCTTCCACCAAAGAAAAACTCATAAAAATTAAGAGGTATGATGAAAGATTTAGTGTTGCCTTACATGACAGCAAAAAGCTGTAGAGGGGATACTGAGACTCCGGAGGGCTTTGAAGAAGATCTAGCTGAACAAACACCTTTTGAACTATGGGTCACAACCCCACGTGGAGGTTTAAGAAGTTTCAGAAGCACTGGATGAGTTGCAAATGGAAAAAACTTAAGAAGCTTTGAATTAGACAGTCCTCCTATTCTGTGGGTACTCCTACGTGAAACCAGAAAGAGGACAAAAACATAATTCCAATGAAACAAGTCTGCTAATATTTTTATAGCAATCCCTCTTCTTGGGTGGTTATAGTTGTACCACCTTATTTGTTGCCTACCACCTGTCTTCCTGATGCACCGTAGCTTGTTAGGATAACCCTTGGTAAACCTGAAATGTATGCCACTGCTGTCATCGTCATCATCGTCATCATCATCACTAGGAGTACCATTTGCTACTATGTGAGGAAATGGAAATTCCATCCAATTCAGGTTGATGAGTATTTATTAAACACCCGCTGGTTAAGCATACTTAGGGAAATGCTTTGAGAAAGAGTTGCTGTACATGAACAAATATGTACAGAAGAAATGCATACTGGAAACAGCACTATTTTAAAGGCACTGAGGGATCAATGTTCAAGCTATTTCAAAAAGGAAAGATTCCATAGTCATGGAAAAGGTGCTTAATAACATAAAAAAGATGGTGGAGAAGACATCAGCAACTAATGATCTATATGCTGAATTTCTTTCTTTTCTATAAAGTTTTTATGAGAACAATGTCTATCTATGTGAAGCAAACAGACAGGCTTTTGTATAACGTTTTCTATAGCAGAGCATGTCTTTATAGTCACATCACTGAATGAAAAGTCTAGATTAAGTAAAATCCCACTGTCTATTGTTTATTTGCAATTGGATTGTGACTCACGGGCTCTCAACCTCTCCATGTGGAGAGATGCCACCCCCAGTACACCAGACCTTGGATTTTAAATGGATTTTTAAAAATAATTTAAATGGAACACAATACAACTTTGAAGGTTCCCCTCAAAGTGCTTCCTATACATATATTGACATCATATAAAAGTTCTTGATAGATACAACAGCAGAAATGAATCTGTTTATTGATATTCTGAGCCTTAATGTCAAGTTAGGTGTAAAAAAAGCATTAGTCTGAAGTGTTGGGCCATGCCATTTGCACATGTCATGTGCAAAACCTGAACAAAAGGAGTTTCCCTTATCAGTGGGGAGATTCTCTAAATAGCCTGATTTACAGATAATATTATGCAAATTGTTTCAATTCCTACTATGCTACAAAACCTTTTTTTAGTGAAATTCACTTCAGTGGGAAAGAGATTGATCTAACTTTTCATAAGGGAAAGATGTAGGGAATGAATTTGTGACTTCTCTGAAACCTATAATCTTAGATTTTCCTAGGGCACTCAGAGGCTGAGACCTAGAGTCACACCACTGGTAAATGTCTGCGGCAGGATCTTCTTCTAAGTTTGACACTTTATTTACTACTACGCCACTAAATTATCCCTACTATGCAGAATTTGTATACATACATATGCAAACGTGTATACATATACATACATATATATGTATATGTATATATACACATATATAAAATGCCTCTGTGTATATATGTATGCATGACGTCACGAATTACCTTTAACAGCTTTGTTATTTCTTTTTCATGTTTTTTAACAATAACTCTTTTTCTTATGTATAGAACATATTCATAAATATGAATAAACAAAGTAGATGAACAGTATATGTTGTCTGATTTAAACAAATAATTGGATATATAAACTATTAATATAGTCCATCATTATGTGTTTCTTGGAAAGCACCATAGATAGATAGTGAACTGAATCCAGAATTGAGGAGCAGGTTGGAGTAAATTGCATCTGAATAGTTATGCAAAGTTTTTTGATGACCTGAAACTTCTCAAGACCGCAAAAGTCTCTCTCTAATACTAATATGTTTTCAGTTATATTGTATGGTTGTAATAATAGATTACATTGACCTTAGAAAAATTGACAATCTAAATATAAGGAAATGGATCTATAGTCTTGTTTCCAATAACAACATATTAGTGACAAGTGACATAAAAGACTTGAGATCACATGTGACAGGTAAAAGAATGAGTTACTTAATGAGATAACAGACAACCTGAGTACCTCGTTGGAACTCCTGGTATACTAAAGGGAAAAAAGCAACATCTTGAATACATCGAATTCCTCCTTTATGAAGTATGCATGAAATAATATGGGCAAGAATCACAAAGGCTGAGATATTGTGCAAGAGTTATGATCTACATCAGGGGAGGGAGCATCCTTACCCATGAAATCACAAATCTTTCTCAGGGAAATAAGGTGAAATAAAGTCCAAATATTTCCATGCATGG
Source organism: Bettongia penicillata ogilbyi (assembly GCA_023548195.1). NCBI lineage: Eukaryota > Metazoa > Chordata > Mammalia > Diprotodontia > Potoroidae > Bettongia > Bettongia penicillata. The sequence goes on from JAJHZJ010000425.1 coordinate 529,172, forward strand.
AAATTTGGATCTACATTTATGAAAGGGTAGAAGCTTTCTTCATGTTAATTTTTGAAGGCTTATAGTCCCTTGTCAGTTACAAACTAGGTAGGTTAATTAGGAAATGAGGTAAAATAAGGTAGATAACCTACTGTTGAAGCTCAAGAAACACCCATGGGGAAGATGAAATCAACATGAGGCAAATGAGCACAGAACGGATGGTGAGTCTGACAGTGGAATTTGAGGAGTTCTTTGAATGATTGATGGAGGTAAATGAGCTTACAGAGCCAGAAAGAAGATAGAATTTAGGTTTAGGGTGTGGCTTGATAGAAGCATGTAGAAGGGACTGGGAGCACTTGCTAAAAGGGATGCTTGCTAAAAGGCTGACCTGGGTGGAGTAAAATAGACAGGCTGCTCAACAGAGGAAGGCAAAAAGATGACTCTCAATTTATGTGATTCTTTTTAGCTTAGAGTATGTCACAATGTCAGAGTATTATAGGATTTAACACTGCAAGAGTCCTTGGAGATCACCTGATCTAGGCTTGACAAAGGGTGCTGAGGCTTAATAGAGTGTTTGGTCCTGATTTATAAGGTCTCTGCATGTTTCTGGAGAAGGGAGTGAGGTTGTCAGGATGAAAGGCAGTGTTAAAAATTAGTTGCCAGGGGGAGAAGAAAGGTAAAAACTGAAGATAAAGATACAGTGCCCTCCCCAGAGTGGCCTTCAATAAATATGTGTTGATTGATTGATGGATTAATAGGACTCTTTAACCCCTCCACTTCACCAAGAGAATTCCACTGGTTGCAAATCTCTTTTTCAGTTCCTCCTCCACTTCACCTTTTTACATGAGATATTTTTTAGCCCTTTCACCCATCTTGCATTCTGACTCTAATTCATTTCTCCAGTTTCTTCAACCAAGCAAATCATATTTAATAAAGAGAACAAAACTATTTTTAATACTTTAGGGGAAGAAACCTCTCACATGGAAAATAAGCAAAACTATTTAAAATACATCAAATCACTTTCCTCCAAATATAATTCTGCTTCTGTTGCAGTAGAAGATGATTTTTTTATGTCTTTATCTGAAGTCCTGGGACATTCTTCTGGAGCAGAAATCATTCCACTCTTTGCTACACTGTAGACGCAATTATCCTGAGTAATGCCAAAACTGAGCAAGGAAGATATAAATATACATGTGCATACGTGTATATGTGTCTTTATATATGTACACACATCTACCCATGTAGATATGTATATGTATACATAAATATCTACCCATGCATAAACACATCAATCATGCATGCATATACATGCATACATGCATATTCATATATAATAAACATTTATATCATACGAATGCATTCACATTTGTAATAGATACATGTATGTACACATGTATATGGCAGGTAGATCATGGCTATGTATTATATATATGTATATATAAAAATATATGTATATAGGCATGTATGGCAGGTAGGTGGTGGATTGTTTAGAACACTGGACCTGGATTCAGACCTGAGTTCAAATCCTACCTCAGATCTTATTAGCTAAGTGACCCTGAAGAAGTCACTTTCTGTTTGCCTCAGTTTTCTCATCTCTAAAACAGTGACAATAATGATATCTATGCTTCAGGATTTTGATGAGGATAAAATGAAAAAAAAGTAGTTGTAAAGTGTTTTGCAGATGATGAAGCATTATATAACTGCTATCATTATAACTTGTTATTTCTAACTTTTATTGCTATTATTTCACTTATACCCTGACTTAAGTATAATTTCCTAAAGCTGGAGAAATACAATGAGCTGAATTCAGTCTTGGCTAGAAGTACAAATATCTCTTTGGCTTTAGGATGGGTCTGCAATGTTAATTTGTCGGAACAAGAATGACAATGAGACTTAAGCCATCCCTTGATTTGGAAGATGTCTATTAGCCAGATGATCCCCTTAGACTTCCCAACGGTGTTCTTTTCCAGATGAGAAAGTCATTAAGTGAAAGATTCAAGTTTTCCACTGAGTCAGGGAGAAAATCATCTCTATGGACTTAGTTCACTGTGCTTTTTCTTGCTCACTCATGGATCTTGTCCCTTACAATTTCAGGTAGACCTCCTAGCATCATTTCATTTTTATAGTGTTCACCTATTGGAGACAACACGAGCTGGACATTCATTGCTTTTAAAAAAAAATGACTATTTCAAATAACTTTTTCTTTGAATTTCAATAGTACTTATTCACAGTGTAACACATAAATTAGGTAATCCAGTAATATTTCAGTATGTTAGACCCATCTGTCTAACTCAACTGAGAGTGAGGATCATCATGGCATGGACTTCCTTTTTGCCTTTGATAGTGTGTACCACAGTTCTGGGTTTTAAAATGGGCACTTGGTCAATAATTAAATGATGCTAATTGAATGATTGCACTAGAGGATACCTTAAGTCATCTGGCTGATTGAATTTCAGAGTTTTTAAGGGGGTCATTTAGTCCAATCCTCTCATTTTGCAGCTGAGAAACCTGACACTCATAGAACTAGTTGATTGAGTGAAACATCTATTAATCCAACTTTTTGAATACTTAAAAATATAAAGTACAAAATGAGAGACAACCTGGCATAGTGAATACATCTCAGAGCCAAGAACATCTGTGTTCAAATTCAACCTCTGACACGTATTGGTTGTATGACTGAACAAATCACTTAACTTTTCAGTACTCCCATGCAAATCTCTAACACTATCAAATATAGGGAAATGGCATTAAGTTCCTTACCTCAAAAGAGCTCCTTACTATCACAGATCTAGCAAAAATAAAAAGTCAACATATTAATGTCGCCAGAGAAAAATTCTAAATTCCCTAATAGATATGATTTGGGATATAATATATAAAGGAAAAGCCACTATAAAAATTAGACTCCCATTTTTCTCTAATAGTGTGCAAACATATTTAAGAGACATAGAATGTCCCTCATTTAATTTGGTCTACTTGATTGGAGCCTTCTCTTAGTTTGTGGGTTCATAGGATTTAAATTTAGAAGAAACTCTAGAGATTCTTTTGTTCAAATCCCTCATTTTATAAATAAATAAGAAGGCACAGAGATGGTAAAGGGTTTTGTCTAAAGTCATATAGATTGCTACTAACAGCAGAAATTCAGACTGAGGTTTGCTGATTTCAAACCCAAGGGGTTTTTTTGTTGTTTTTGTTACACCATTGTTTTGATATTTCCCTTGATATTAGATGGGCAAGCACTCCAATGGAATAATAAAGTAGAAAAGATTGTTCCTTTAATTTAGGAAATTGAAGACACTACATATACACTAACAAACGCAAGTGACATTTTCTAATCTAGAATTTTTCATGAACATTAAAGAGACAGAATTTAATCAGAAGATTATTCAGTGGTATGTAGTCCAAGGATGTTGCATGTCATGAAATTAAAAATTATCTTAATAAAGTGACAGAACTTTACAGTGTGCTAAGACGTTTCAGTTCTCCCTCTAAAGATATATAGAGTACAGATTGAACCGTTCCTTCTCACTGTGTCCACCATAAGAAAATTCCCATCAGGCAATATAAAGAGTTTTTTTGAAAATTATGTGTAATACCTATAGGATATAATAGATAATAATTAGTAAATTCAACTACATAGATATTTTTAAAAAGTTAACTATTTGGGGTCACTGTTTAATGAATATGTAGATGCCTGGCATCATTTGAATTTTTATATATGTGTATTTTATTGACATTTTTCATTTTCATGCATGTGTTTGGTGTCATTTAAATGCAATTTTAATAAGAGATACTTTGATTCCAGTTTATGCTCTGAAATGTAAAATATTAATATTCAGCAGTGTGAGAAATCAGTTTTACAGAGTTGGAAAGGGCCTCAAGAACTCATCTAGTCAATTCGTTTACCTCGGATAATATCTAGACCACCCCAGACTGATGTTTGCTTATGAGTGTCTATACTTGAAGGTCTACAGACTGCAATTTAATTCGTTTTATATGTCCTGCTTGCTTCCATCTTTTCCTGCTCATCATTGTCCCTTAACTAAAGAAGCAGGAGTCTGACTTGTATTAACACAATTAAGGAGACATAATAACAAGGAGATGGCCCACCTCACACTTACAGTAGTTATAAAGTTTAAATACCTTGAGGGATTTTTCCTTTATGCTGCAGTTCCTTCTTTGGTATACATAAACAGGCTCACATACCTGATATATGCAGTCATCTACTATATTCCCTAGGTGGGCCTCCAGCCATACCACCAACAGACAAAAATCTTGCCAGAGCTCACAAAGTAGGTTAGTCTTAGGCAAATTTTTTTTTGGGGGGATGTTCTCTCTAAAATAACAAGTTAGCAGAAATCATCTATTTGGAGAGTGCTAAAGCTCCTTACATATTACAGGACCCCAGAGCATATTCATGGCCACAGTGGTCCTGGTATTTTATATAACATGCCACCCGTTTGCAGCCTAATTCTTACCCCAATGTAACAAGCTCCACATCTGAATGTTTCTGAAAAGTCTGTGCAAAAATCTCAGATACTGGCAAGTATTTGTACAAGTCTTCAAAGCCCTTAACCTCTTCCTTTAGCCATGGCCTGGTGTCTTCTAGTCTCACCATTCTCATTCTTTACAGTTTTATTAATTCACTCAAAAGAATTTTTATTTAGTGCCTACTTTGTGTAGAGCTTTGTGCTAGGTACAGAAGGAGATCTAAAGTTTAGATAAGATGTATACCTGCCCTGATGGAGTTTGTAAATTGTTTAGGTGGTAAAATACAAAAATAGATAACTATAATATACAATATTTCATAAAAGTACATTAGGGAGTTTAGAAATAAAAAATAGAGTTTTAGGTTTGAAGGAAATGGAGAATCAGGGGAGATGATGGAGCAAGTGTCTCCTAACTTCTCCAGACTAAGTTCAGTATTGCACATTATCCTACTCTTGTTAATGTGTCCTAACACAAACCTGAGACCCTAATAGCAATTATTAAACTACATAGCAAGTAGGGCAAGGGGCTCTTAATCTCTTCTTTTGAATCATGGACCAACCTGGCAGGCTGTTAAAGCCCATGTTTTGTAGCTTACATCCATAATTGAATGAAATGTTAAACTTTCGTTAGAGGTTAATATAAATAAAAGAGTAATTTTTTTTCCTATTCAAGTTCAATAACTTCTTGAGAGTCAGTAAATCCCAGGTTAAGACTTCTTCCTGATATAGATGGAGTATTTCTTTTCCTTTATTCTAAGGACCTCACCTCTGCAGAATTGGGCATGTTAAGGGATTTATAAATATATTTAACTAGTAGCTATATTCTGGTGATTTTCATCTTTACTTTGCGAACCTTCCTCTATCTAACTTTTGATTCTTTGTAATTAATCAGATTATTGACCTGAAACAAGCATAGAGTATGCTCACTACTGAAAGATACATTATTTTCCATTTTATAAAATGAAGTATTACATAAATTTGTGAAATATTTTAGTAACAAAAGTTAGCGTCATCTTAGTTGTTCCTGAGTTAGACTCATTTTCCTGAAAGGTACTCTTATTAATATGATTTATCAAAAAGCTTTGCCACCCAGGTATAAGTCCTCCTTAGAGAATAGTTCTCTTGTCCTACTAGTAATGATCTCAGTCGAACAATTATCATAAGCTACTCCCAAGTAACTATATGTTTTCAATCTAATGGACATTAAATTTGAAGTCAGAAGACCTGACTTCAAATCTTGCCCTTACCTCTTACTATCTGTGTGAAATAGGGTCAGTTATTAAACTTCCCTAAGTTCCTGTTTCCTTGCCTTTAAAATAAAGGTGCTGGATTAGATGTCTTGTAAGGTCTCTGATAGCTGTAAATTTATGATTCTGTGTTTGAGAGGCAGTGTGACACTGTGAATAAAGAGCTTTTCTTGTAGTCAGGAAGGCTTCCATTAAAGTCCTGCCTCAGATGAATCTTGGCTGTTTGACACTGGGCAAGTCACTTAACTGTTAAGTACTCAAACCAACTAAGATAATAACTTTCAGAACAGTTGTTGATCTGAACTGGTAGGGAGAATTTCTTCATGAGGAGTTTCTTTCACTAATAATATTACACATTTAGAAGAAATGTGGATGCTTGTTAGCTACAATGCCAAAAAGTATTGTCTGTGGCATAGGGAAAGGTGCATTATATTAGGACAGAGGAAATATCCCAAGTCCTAGGCAACCTTCCTCCACCACCCCCAATTATTGGTTGACTATTTTGTCTTTGATTAAGCCATTGGACCTCTTTCAGATTAATTGCTTCATCTAATTAAAAATGAATTATATTTCTAACGTCCCCTAGACTTCATCTGCCTGTCAAGATGGTCAGACACTGTCTTAGGGTCTCTATCCATTCTAACATGTAGGATCCTAAGAACCATAATAGAATGATCACTGGATCTATTGTACCTTATCTTGCCCACAAATATATTGGCCTCTGGAATTTTGTGACTGGGTACACTCCCTAGTCTCTCTCTCTAACTTTCCATAATTAAGGAAAATCAAGTCCAATACTAATTAAACCACTTCACTCGTGTCCAGTAATGTACAAGGAGCTGTCCTAAACAAGAATTCTAATGTTGCTAATAGTCTTTGAATTCATAAGCTAGCTAATGATGATGATGTGATGACTGCTTGTCTAGATTTCATTAAAGATGGAAACTCCCAGAGTAGAGTTTTCCTCCACTAGTGAAGTTCAGGAATTTTCCTACAACTTATTCTATTAGAGAGTTGTTCAGTTTCTGAGAATTCAAACAACTTGTCCAGTCACACAGTTAAGGATGTGTCTGAGACAGTGCTTCAGCCCAAGTTTTCCTGATTCTCTCTATCCATATTATAACCCATTGCCTTCCCTGTGTTGTAAGTATAAAATTTAAATAAGAATTACTCACTTTAAAATTTTTGCCTTTAAAGTTAAGGCAAGCCTATTCATATGAAATTTATTTTGGTTGTGAGGGCAAGTGACCGTGCAAGGTGCAGGAATCCCTCTATTTTGATAGCACTGAAAAAATATCAACCTGAAATTTATGACTTTGTTTTTATAAGCATGATCAAGTTGAGTTATATTACAAGTTGAAAATTCTTCTGCAATCTGTGACTTTGAGGAATGCTAAGAATGTGAATTTGCTGTCAAATCCAGAGATTAAGTATAACCCTGAACAGATCTGTCCCCAGAGTATATTGAATCAGGATGATTGTCCCTAGTCCCATATTTAGTGGGGTCTTTTCTTAGTCTAGTTCCCCTATGGGAACTAGAAGGCTGGGCAATAATTCAGGGAGGCAGCTGGCAAGGGTGAAGAAGATGGTCATGGCAGTTGGAACTAAAAAAAATACTTAAGACTGATTATTTTACTTAAAATCAGCCTCAGTTCTGCTCCCTTCATTATTAAGGCAAAAATGGATATGACTGTCTATTCCTTTAGGAGGAAAGAGACCAACAAATGCAGCTGACCTGGGAAGTTTCTTTTAGATCTGCCAGGTCCATATCCCAGATTTGGCCCCATAGAATTTCTTCCCTTTCCCTCTTTAATCATTACAACCAGCCCCTCTAGGATTCTGGGGAATCCAGGTTCCCTGGGAATAAAAACTCTTCTTCCCTTAATCCATCTAAGATAGGAGAGGGTTAAAAACAGCATTTTACTTGAACAAAGCAAGGTTCAAAGCATACACTGGCCAAGTTTAACTCCTTGATTCTGTTTCCAGATAGGGGAAAAGTCTACAGTTTAATTTCCCCAAATTCTCTCCTCCCTTTCCCTCACCAATTGATAGGAGAAGGGGAGAGTCTTGAGAATCTAATGTCTGTATTCGCTTGTCTGTCAGTGAGTACAAAGATGCTGAAAATGGATAATTCAGATCCTTTCTTTAAGGATATCAAACACCCTGGCAGAAATGAGGGCCAAGAGGGAAGTGGGAGTGAGGGAGAGAATCAGAAGAGAACTCCTTTCTTTTCTCTGTCCCAGAACATCTCTTGGATCATTTGGTCCAATACATTTAAGTGGTTACTTTGTGCTAAACCTTTGAAATACAAAGAAAGACAAAAATACTCTCCCTATCATCAAGAAGCATACATTCGAAAAGGAAGACAACAGGTAGGTAGTCATCATATAAGATACATTCAAAGTATAGGAAATTAATCTGAAAGGGGAAAACCTCCTAAAATGGGATTTGAGTTGAGTCTTGAAGGAAGCCAGGGAAACTAAGAGGCAGTAGTTGAAAAGAGGGACAGCATTTCAGGCAAGGGTGTGTTAGTAAGTGTTTAATATTTGTCTCTTGAAAAATGTATGCAGTTTTTCTGATAAAGACCTCCTTTCTCAAATATACAGGGAACTAATTCAAATTTATAAAAAATTAAAGTCATTTTACAATTGACAAATGGTCAAAGGATATGAAGAAGCAGCTTTCAGAAAAAGGAATTAAAACTATCTATAATCACATGAAAAAATGTTTGAAATCATTATTAATTAGAGAAATACAAATTAAAATAACTCTGAGGAACTACCTCATATCTATCAGGTTGACTAACATGTTGTTTTTGCTGTCTTTGGTTCTCAGAGTACCATGGCATAGGGAAGGTGACCTGTGAGTGAATTGGATTTAAGTTTGGGAGGGCTCTGCAAGTCATCAGTGATCTGGGCCCAGTGGCAAGATATAGTTCAAGACAACTAGAGGTGGCTTTGGATGTAGTGGGAGACATTGGGTTTTTTAACCTAAGGTCTTTTCCAGGTCTCAGTTTGTCTGAGGCAATTCCCATTCAATGATTAAGTTAGGTAAGAAAAGAGACAAGGAAATGGTATCTTTTACCTGGTTAAAAAAATCAGTTTCAAAAGGGAAGACCCTCAGGATTTCTGGCCAAAACAGAAACAGTTACTATTTATCTTTATTCTGAGCCAATCAGGACCCAAACAATGACAATTAAATGGGGCTTGGGCTGGAACTTATTGTTGACCAGTCAATGAGAGCCAGAGTGAATTGGGTTTAAGGCATGGTCATTACAAAAGAATTCTAGGCTGAAAACCCCAAGATATCTTGTGAAGTTTCAGCAATTAAAATTTACTTTCCTTTGGGCAGAGCACCCCTAGGTAAGGGTATGATACCCTACGTGGACAGAGAGAGAGGAAAGAGGATAAGAGAATAGAGGAAAGGGAGGAGCTACATTGCCCAACTGGAACCGGCCAGTTGGGTCACCAGTGCGGCAGCCTATACTATTCACAGGCTGTTGTTTGTCCTTTCTTTGCAAAGGGACTGTGACATCAGGAAACTGATGCATGGCTAACACGACAGAAAAGGAAAATAATAAGTGCTGAAGGGTGTGTGGAAAAATAGGGACACTAATCTGTTGTTGGTGGAGTTGTGAACTGGTTCAATCATTCTGTTTGCACAAGGCTTCACTGAAGCAGTGGGGGTCTGGCTGCTGGAGGTTGCTTCTGCCTGTGACTACGTAGAAGCATGTGGTGGTTATCAGAGCTGGAGTCTGCCCATTTTTCTGGTTATGCTGAGGCACATGGGGATCCTGGTGTTGCTGTTTGCCTGTTGCACTGCACTGGGGCTCAGAATTTACTGCTAGTTTGCAAAGGTGGGACTTACTGTTGGCTTGCTGGGATGCTTCTTTTCCTGGACCGAGTCCCCCTTTTACCTGAGTGAGACAGATCTTTTCCTGTCAATCTTCCAAGTTTTTTGGTCTCAAAGATTGTTTTACCCCATCTTTTTGCTGTTTCTACTATTCCAGGATTTGTTTTGGGGTGTTAGTTTGTGAGAGAGACATCTGATGAATTCTGAATGTAGATTAAAGCATACTTTTAAATTTTGTTCTTGCCTTTTATTTGCAATGTGTCAAATATGGAAATATATTTTTCATGGATAATTGTTATCATATTGTGTGCCTTCTCAAGGAATGAGGAAAGAACTTGAGAGGAGGTCATCATAATTTAAAATTATGTTAATATTTTAATATTAATTATTAAATTAATTTTAAAAGTTCGATTAAATATTAAGAATATTACATTAACTATAATATGTAATAATAATTAATGAATAAATAATAAGTTAGTATTAAAAATAATGGAACTTTTTTTAAAAAGGCAAATGAATGTAGGACATACTTTTAAATTTAATCTCCTTTATTAACACTTTCTTAAGTCTAGATAATCAACAAAACAATAAATCAAGCTCTGGTTTATAGCATTTGCTGATTTCTGAAGTGTAAATGCTCACACTGAAAATTTTACAATCACTTCCCCTGATACTCTGTGAGCTGGCTCCAACAGACCCCCTAACTCTAGGCATGAGAGCCAGTTAATGCAAAGAGAAGGAGATGTAGTATTATGTTCCAAGAACTATGAGTAAGTAAGCCAGAATATCCAAGGGAGATGAAGCTTAAGAGAGCTAAAGGGTTGTGAAGAACTGTAAATTTCAGACAGAGGACTTGATATTTGATCCTAGGGACAATAGAGAGTCATTGGAGTTTATTGAAGAAGGAAGATGGTCAGAACTACATTTGAGGAAAATTATTTTGGCACCTGAGTAGAGATGAATTGGAGTAGGGAGGGATTTGACTCAGGGAGACCCCCAAGACTGTTCATAGATTGTTAGAGCTACAACAGAACTGAGAGATCATCAAATTCATCTGTTTCTTTATACAGATGAGGGCATTGAGGGCCAGAAAAATGGAATGAATGACTCACCAAAGGTCCAGTCTTGTGAGTAGCAGAGTCAAGTGTTGAGCACAAATTTTCTGACCTCAACTCCAGGGTTTTCTTCACTTAACTGAGATATTTGCTTCTCTACCATGATTTCTTCCCTATTAAAAAAAGAAAAAGGAAAGATGAGGCAGGACCTGCATTGGTGATAGGGATGGGGTCTTTGCTCATATTATTCTTTTATATTCCAGAATGCTTAGCACAAGTGTTTTCACCAGGTTAGTGCTCAATAAATGCTTGCTGAGTGAATGGATTTGCTCTAGCCAATCTACAAAGGATTATAGCATCATAGATTTGTAGCTGGAAGGGACCTCAGATCAATTCCAACCCTCTCATTTTATTGATGAGGAAAATGAATCTTAGAGAAGTCAAGTGACTTGCCCACAGTCAAACAACTGATAAGTGCCTGAGGAAGAATTTGAATGCAAGTCTTCCTGTACCCAAGCATAGAACTCTATCTGTTAGAGAAATACATACATTGATTTACTAGTGCCTGGAAAATCTGAGGTTCTAAGTCCTATCAGAATCAGAATCAGAGTCAACAAATGTTTATTAAGCATCTACTATGTGTTAAACACTATGCTAAGCTCTGGGGATATAAAGAGAGGCTTAAGACAGTCTATGCCCTCCAGAAGCTCATAACCTTATGGAGGAAGACAATATACAAAAAAAAAAAAAGCTTAAAAGGGGGAGGGAGATGATGAAGGTGGGGTGGGAAATGATATGAATAAGTATGTTTTCAAATGGATTTCATTTTACAGAATGATATGTTTCTAAAGATGATGTCCAGAAAACTAGCCAGGTGGGAAATGAGGAGGAGAATTCCCTGGGTGTCATTCTTAAATGGAAAAATAAAAAATGGGAGAAGCTCCCAGATTTCCACCTCCACCCTTAATTGCCCGCTTAACTGCCAATTAGGAGTGGTAACAGATTGGACTAAACAAACCTGTCAATCAAACTCTTTGCCATCTATATATAGAGGCCTCTACCCTCAGAAAAAATGTGACATATAATCTATCTATATACAGGGTACTATATGGTATGATTTAAGGTACACCAAAAATAATATCTCTCTCCAAATGATTCTCCCAGTATTGGAGAAATGGAGCGTCATTAGTGCCACTTAGATGGGTTTGAAGGTGGGTCCATTGATCAGAACGATAGATAAAATTCTGATGTTTCTTAGGAGAGCTTTCAAACTAGGACTTGTGGTGTTGGTTTGTTGATCAGATGAACTGTTTAATCACATTCTAGGGTACGGAGAAAAAAGCCAGTAAAAGTCTAAAATAGCAATTTTTAGATCTGAGAGTGTTCTTAAAAGAACATGATTTAACCCCATCCTTTAAAAGAAAATAACGAAGAACAGAAAGATCAAACAGCTAACCTAAGGTCACAAAGCTACTTAGTAGGGATAGAGCTGGGATTTGAACTCAAGGCTCCTGACTGATAGTCCTGTATTGGGAACATGATGTTTAAAAGGCATAAGCAAATACTAGAGGGCATGAGGATGTTAGGCAAGTGATGACAGTCTCAGGTCAAAAGTAGGAGGGAGATGAAAGGGAAGGCAGGATGTTGGGAGAGAAGGGTCCCCAGAGAAGACAAATGGTCACTATTTCAGTTTCGTCTGAGGCTGACTCTATCTTAGAACTCTGTTGTTTTTTATTCTGTGTTCTTGATGGGGACCATGATATCAGGAAAGTGATGCAATGACTGAAAGTGAACTGGATTTAAGAGAGGGATAACTGTACAAAGTCATTAGCCTCCAGAGCTGTCTGGGCCCAGTGGCAAGATATAGGTCAGGACAACTGGACATGGCCCTGGATGTAGTGGGAGACCTTGGCCTTTTTAAACTAAGGACTTTCCCAGGACTCAGTCTGACTGAGACAACACCCATTCAGTGATTAAGGTTAGGTAAGAAATGAGGCAAAGAATGGTTTCTTTAACCTAGTCAAACAAGCAAAATACAAAACACAAAATCACTTAGAACTCTCAGTAATCTTTTGGAGATAACATTTTATTTAGAGTTCTCTCCTCCTTGAAGGCTGATTTCCTAAATGAGATTGGCCTACCAAATAAGGTGAATTTCTTCTGAAAAACCAGTCTATAAACTTCACTTCCTCCAACTGTGTGAAATAGTTCTCTATGCAATTAAAACATAAATGCTTCACTATTTTTCACCCCTTTATAGAAAGTGCTGACTTATTACAGCCCTTCAAACTAAAAGGTATTTCATCTACTCCATCAAATAAGAAAGTGAAAACTCCGAGTGAACAGACTTTCATCAAGGACACAAGCGTACTAAATGACAAAATTAATTACTGAAGTCAGGTCTTCAGAAGTAGGCCTTTTCCCTTGTGCCATACCATCTCTCATTCTAATCCTGACATCACTTTTGAATTCACAGATTTGAAAGAGTCCCAGAGTCTCAGAATCAGAAGGGAACTCAGAAACCATCTAATCCATTCCATACTTGCATAAGAAGACCTCTACAAAGCCCTTGACAAATTGCTTTTTAGACTCCACTTGATTACCTTCAGTGAGGAGGAGCCTGCTGCTTTCTGAGCCAGTCTATTCCACTTGGGGATAGGTACAACGATTAGAAACCTTTTCCTTCAACCAAACCAAAATCTTCCCTCTGTAATTTCCAGCCATTGTTCTAATTTCTTCCCTTTGAGACCAAGAACAAATATAACCTCCTTTCTATAAGACATCCCTTCAAAGACTTGAAAACATTTATCATAGATGCCTTAAATTCCTCTTTTTCTGATTAAATATCATCAGTTCTTTGGGGCCTCACTTTATAGATGAGTTAACTGAGTGGTTATGCAGTGAGGAAGTATCTTAGCAAGGATTTGAGCCTTGGTCTCTTTTTTACCTCCAGGTTTTTCTAATGCCCA